>CM069134.1:111435367-111893077 GCA_035221665.1 Okamejei kenojei | reverse complement strand
AATTCTTGCCAATTTGCGATTGGCCAACATTTAAGTACGAGGGCCATTAACACTGCACGCAGTGCGTGTCGTCCTATTTAGGACTTATGACTGGTGAAATATCAATTGGGTCGCCTCCATTAAAATCACGATTCATGAAAGGAATTTTTCACATGAATCCGCCAAAACCTATATATACAGATATTTGGATGTGAGCATAGTACTTGCTCTACTTAGAGAATGGACGCATTGAATGGTTGTCATTGGATAGGTTAACATTGAAATTGGTCATGTTATGACACTGTCCTCAGCCCAAAGAGTCAAACTTTACCAAAGTTTCGATTTAGACTGTATGCATGAGACGCAGAGTAACGTTTGTTTTTCTATGTTTACGATCTTATAAACCAAGTAGACCAGCAGATCTGAACAAAGGTAACCTTTCAGCTTTTCTATTGAGCTTGCTTTGTGTGTGGTTAGACATTCGAACCAATGTATTAAAGTGAAGGAACACTTTTCGAGGACACGAAAAGACTTGCAGCATACGCACAAAAAGCCACACACAAAAGCTCGTTCAAACTATCTCCAAAATGGTTGAAACAGGTGTTGGGTTTAGCGGGAATAGACACTGAGTCTTCAAATCTCACTCCACCAGGGTGGCAGCTACTTCCGCGACGAAAGGGCGGGACAACTCATGAAGCCTATTTTTAAAAAATCGAAGGGTGGATAAAGAAAAACTTTTTTCAAAGTGCTAACAACAAACCTGTCACACTATGACAAGCTTTGGACAAGCGGTGTTGGGAGCACTATTAATCACCTGCTTTGTTGCTATTAATTGCTATAATCAGTTTGGTGTAGTCACTGATATTTTTTGTCACTTATAATATCATTTTTTTTCCCTCAAAAATAAGGAGGGGATTTTATATGGTCTTTCAGCCATAAAAAACTTGATTGTGAAAGATCTACCCTTTGTGTGCTTTCTCTCATGTATGTGTTACTTAGCCGGAATTTGTCGTAACGATTAATTCTACGACATAAAAAACACTAATTCTATTAAAAAACTCTTTTCACGTCTTCACTCACGTGATCCGAAAGTAAAATAGAAAGCCTTAAAACGAGAACTCCACCTGTACGAAGTTTGATCGTATTTTACGAGGAGTGTTTACGATGAGGGATTACGTGGCCCTCCTCCGCTCCACTCCCGTGAAAATAAATGATCAAATGGGTGGTTCTAAGTCATTTTATGACCCTTACTAGTTAGTCCTCTTTGGTGTTCTGGGTGTTTTTTCATGCCGTTGCTTTTGAAGTATGCCGGTTGCCCCGTGGGGGCGGGTTCTCACGTAATCCCTCATCGTAACTCCTCGTAAAATAACGATCAAAACTTCGAACAGGTGAGTTCTCGTTTAATCTACTATTATATCAGCTTCTGTAAACTGGTTCCTCTGGCGCGCATTTCTAGATATGAACTGCCCTCTTTCCCCAAGTTCTTATTAAATATCTGTCCTCTCACCTGAAGGCCTTTTGCCCACTTGCTTTAGAATCCTCTACCCAGAGAAAAAGACCGTGTGCATTCACTTTATTCTACTCCCTCATTATCTTGTACACCTCAATACAATCACCGCCTCAACTATTATGCCAAGAGAAAGGCCCCACAATGCCAATTTCTCCCTAAACTCAAACACCAGAACAAGATAGACACAAAAGAGCTGGAGTAACTCAGTGGGTCAGGTAGCATCTCTGGAGAAAAGGAATAGGTGACCGTTTTGGGTCATGATCCAACAACTGAACCAATACCCAAGTGCAGCCCTCATCAACACTTTAGATAATTGTGCAATACTGTCACAATTTTCCATACTCAGTTCCCTGAAATGATAAAACCAGTGTGCAAAACCCTCTTCCACCACCTACCTACACCCAACTCCCAAATCTTCCGGTTTGCAACATTTTCAAGCTACTCACATATTCACTTTGTAAGTCATCCCTGGTTTGACGCCAAAGTTGTAATAGAATATGATGTGGTGAATTGAACCTTCTACTTCCTACCTTTTATTCTTCACTTCAATGTATTTTTTTTTAATTTTATTTTATTTTTTTAGAAACAATTGTACAAGGATAAGACGATCGACATAACACCATTAATACAATTTATCGTAACATCTTCCTTTTTACCTTATAAACCTAATTCCAAAAAAAAGAAAGAAAAAAAAAACGAAAACAGAGAAAGAAGGAAGAAAAGAAAAGCCCCGAGCTTACCTAAGTGCAGAGAAAAGAAAAGAAATAAGGAAATAAAAGATGGAGATATTATCTCCTCCCCCCCCCCCCCCCCCCCACCCCCATCCCTGGCAATCGGATTAAATTAAAATTTGTGTTTAACCATTCTTGTTGTTGCAGAACATCAGTAAAAGGGTCGACCATGTCTTAAGAAATTGATTTGGTTTTTTTCTGCCAAGACAACCTAATGTTTTCCAAATGTATGTCTCGGCGGACATATCGCATATCTATCATCTTGCACTGTAGGGACTTGTCGTTTCCAAAATTTGAGTAGTAAATTTTTTCGCCGTTATTAGGCCCGTAATTGAGGAAACGGGTCTTTGAAATATCGTTAGCTTTAGAGCAGGCCTCTGACATACCTAATGTGATCAGTTTTATATCTGGTTCCAATTTAATTTTAAGTATTTTGGAGAAGGTATCAACTATTCCCCTCCAGAAGTTTTGTAACTTTATACAGGAAGCGAAAGAATGCGTTGTAGTCGCTTCTTGGAAGAGACATTTATCACAAATAGGAGAGACGTTTGCGAAGATCTTGTTCAATTTGGTCTTTGAACAGTAGAGTCTATGCAGTATTTTAAACTTCTATGTATTTCAATTGAAAAGTATTAACCAAAAGTAGATTGGAGTGCTGCAATTCATGACATGACCCATCAGTAATAAGCCCTGCTGTAGCGGCACCTAGTGGTGGTTTGAGGCAATGCAAACTCTCGCTATTGGCTGGCGCCATCACGTGATCACGGGTGTGTTTTCGCGGGCTTTTGGTTCCTCAGTTGATCGAGCTCCACCTGTGGTGCCATGACCAGGTGCTCAAGGTGGTTGCTGAGGGCATAGCCACTGCCATCGGTAACAGCAAACACCACCATGCCCCAAAGAAATCAATCACTTTTGTCAAAGCTGGAGAGATGCCGCGACCACAACCAAAAACAAGGACGGGCCTCCTCTACACAGCCACTGACTGGCAGCTGCACGTCGATCTGGGCAAACAGCTGAAATTTCCACAGCACATCACAGCAACATCACTCCGGCCAGACATGATCATCACCTCCCGAAGTGACTAATCAGCTGATCATTCTGAACTGACAGTGCCCTGGGAAAGAGCGTATTGAAGAGGCTAATGCAGGAAGGTGCTCAAATACCAGGAACTGGTGGGGCTGTGCCAGACAGAGGCTGGAAGGCATACTATGATCCATAGAGGTGGGCTTAGAGGCTTTGCAGGACGCTCACTCTGCAAAGCCTCAACCAGTTTGGGCATTAGGGTCTCCAAAGATGAGGCCTCCATACAATCCGCAAGATGAAGTCGCTAGAGAAAGCCCTAGGTGGTTTTGGATTAAAGGGCTTGATCCGTGGTGGTTGCTGCTGGGACGCAAGTCGGACGGCTTGATCAACCTCGGCTGTGTCTCCTGTGCGAGGGTATACTGGAATTGTGAGCCCAGACACCGATGACCCCAGGTCACATCACTGAGATGCGTCCTGGCGCCTCTAAAAAGATGTATCTTTCACACTGGAGTCTGACCACCTAGGAATAGATTGGGTGCCCACGAAGAATAGTTTGGTGACTCTGGAGAGACAGTGACGGCAACGGAAAGACGGCCCCCAGGACAGGCTGGGTTAAGCACCCCCTGTCCTGTTCCCTTTCGTGAGAAAGAGCACTCAACAATCGCTACAGAAAGGCGTAAAGAAAAATACCCCCAGAGATCCCGAGAGGGGGGGGGGAGATACTGAGATCACCAATAGGACGGACCAAAGGTTAATGCCCCGACGCAAAAACGAACTGACTACGATTATAGATGCAATTTGCGGAAAGCTGTGTAAAGAACCACCGTGGCCTACACATTCATCAGGCAAGATGAATGCTCGAGAAGGAAAAGAGGTGCAGCGCCAGGCCGTGAACCTGGTGAGACGCAGGAGAGCCAGGCCAGGACCACCCCATGGAGCCCAGTCCCTCCACGCACTAGAGGTCTCCCAACCCCTGCAAGATAGTTCCCCCACAACGGTTGAAATGGCCCCACCAGCAACCGGAATGAATGGCTGCAGTTATGACAAGAGTTGCCAACATCATTTAAGCCACAGCCGAAGGAGATGTAGATTGCCACTCCAAACAATGACTGCCACAAAGACAGTTATGCCTTTCGGAAAGAATTCGGGCCATCGCGAGAAAGGTATCACCGAGCCCACACCTACACAATGAACCACAGGGCCACCAAAATACATCAACCACTGCGGCTGAGCTTCGAACCCTCAAAAACCAGTACAAGAGATGTACCTAAGAGGAGAAGCAAGCCTTGGCCAAAATAACGAAACATCCTAAGGAAAAGGCTTATGACCCTCCGCAGCGCAGGAATGCACAAGGAGAAGAGAGAAGTAGGACGTGGACTCGATTTCATTTCCCAATCCTTTTGGCTTTAACAGGCGGATTACTTTGGGGACAACGCAGTGGTCGCCTCATGTGGCTCCAACAGGTGAAGTCAATCCACTCCTTTATGACAACCCTGAGACCGGATCCAATGGGGAACTGGAGCTCGAACCCAACAAAGCTTTCATCAGCCCCAGCCACCCCCCCCCCCCCCCCCCCCCCCCCCTCCCCCCCCCCCCCCCCCCCCCCCCCCCCCCCCCCCCCCCCCCCCCCCCCCCCCCCCCCCCCCCCCCCCCCCCCCCCCCCCCCCCCCCCCCCCCCCCTCCCCCCCCCCCCCCCCCCCCCCCCCCCCCCCCCCCCCCCCCCCCCCCCCCCCCCCCCCCCCCCCCCCCCCCCCCCCCCCCCCCCCCCCCCCCCCCCCCACCCCCCCCCCCCCCCCCCCCCCCTCCCCCCCCCCCCCCCCCCCCCCCCCCCCCCCCCCCCCCCCCCCCCCCCCCCCCCCCCCCCCCCCCCCCCCCCCCCCCCCCCAAACAACAACAGAGTTCAATCTGACGGAGCCGAGCCTGAAGGAGGTTGAGGAGATCATCAAGGCGGCAAGCTCAGCCTCTGCTCCAGGCCCTAGTGGCGTACCATACATAGTGTATAAGCGCTGCCCAGAGCTCCTTCGACACCTATGGAAGATCTTGAAGATGGTATGGCGAAGGGGGAGAGTTGCTGACCAGTGGAGGTGCACTGAGGGAGTTTGGATCCCGAAAGTGGAAATCTCAAAGAACATCAATCAGTTTCAGTCAATCTCACTGCTGAGCGTCGAAGGGAAGGTGTTCTCTCCCGAAGATTAACTGAGTATCTCCTCAAAAACAGCTACATCGACCCCTCAGTGCAGAAGAGTGGGATTCTGCGAGTTCCCGGCTGCTTGGAGCACACTGGAGTAGTTACGCAGCTCATTAGAGAAGCCCATGAAAGCAGAGGCGACCTAGTTGTTCTGTGGTTGGACCTCGCCAATGCCTATGGGTCCATACCGCACAAACTGGTTGAGCTTGCACTACACCGACACCATGTTCCCAGCAAGATCAAGGACCTGATCCTGGATTATTACCATAATTTCAGGCTGAGGGATACTTCCCTACGACACCGGTTGGCAAGGCCCAGGGCAAGGAGAGACACCATCTAATCCAGGAAGAGGTCCGAGCAGGTGTGGAGGAAGAGCGTGGGAGCAGGACGGTGGGGCTCAGGCAGCAGGGAGCGTGGACAAGGTGGGAGAGCATACCGCAGCACAGGATTACCTGGTCAAACATCATGCAGGCAGACATCCAGCGCGTCCGGTTCCTTGTCCAAGCTGTCTACGATGCCCAGCAAACCTCCACGTCTCGGGCAAGAGCGAGACACCTTCCTGCCCACTTTGCTCTGGAAGAACATCTCCGCAGCCGCTGCCCAAAGTCTCTTGGGTAAGGTCACTATCGGTGGCGCCATGTATCTTTCACATTTAATATATTTGGCTGACCCAGAGGCAATTCCGCTCGCCAACACCTCCGCCGTGTCTTGCGCTCAAGCTCTCGTGGCCCACTGGATTGCTCGTTTTTGGCATGCCTGCGGACATCTCCACTGACCGGGAGGCTCAGTTTACTTCAACTTTGTGGTTGGCTTTGGCGCAGCTCTATGGGCGTCAGCTACATCACACCACCACCCACAACCCTCAGGCCAACGGGTTGGTGAAGCGCTTCCATCGGCATTTGAAGTCGGTACTGGAGGCACGGCTCACGGGCCTGGACTGGGTCGACCAATTGCCTTGGGTGTTGCTGGGTATTCGCACGGCCACGAAGGCGGATTTGGACACATCATCCGCTAAACTCGTGTACTGCTCCCCGCTGTGGGTACGCGAGGATTTCCTTCCTGCGGCTCGAAGGAAGCAGGAGCCCACTTCGTCTGTGTTGATGAACCTCCGGGAGAAAGTGGCGGCCTCTCGACATGGGACGGCTCCGGTATATGTACTGCCGGAGCTTAAGAACTGTTTATTTGTGTTTCTCCGCCGGACTCTGCTGCAGCGGACTTATGAAGGTCCTTTCCGGGTGTTGCGCCCCGGCAACGCGACTTTTCCTTTGGATGTCGGGGGGAGGAGATCGTTTCGGTCGCTCGCCTCAAGCCCGCCCACGTGGATATCGCTAGCCCGGTGTTGGTGGCCCAACCCCGGAGTAGAGGTTGTCCGCTGATCATCCCAGTTGCACCTGTTGTGCCTGTTTCCCCTGTGTCTTTAACGATTGCTGGCTCTGTTCCGCCTGTACCGCCGGTTGTGCCCCACGTTTCCACTCAGTCCGGTCGCCTCATTCTGCCTCCTGCTCGGTTCCTTACCTCGGGTTCTGGGGGGGGGGGGTCCTGTAGTGGCACCTAGTGGTGGCTTGTGGCAATACGAACCGTCGCTATTGGCTGGTGCCATCACGTGATCGCGGGTGTGTTTTCGCGGGCTTTTGGTTCCTCAGTTGATCGAGCTCCACCTGTGTAACAGGAGCTTTAATATATTTGGCTGACCGAGCACGCAGTTTTGGTATACTCCTTTTATTTGTCATTTACAAATAAAGATTTATTTTACTCAACCTGCTCGCCTCGCCTTGCATTATTTCTGTTTCTACCTTTCTAGATTGGAGATTCAGACAGATAAAGTACAATGAGAGACACCGGTTATTTGAGATCTTTGCTGCAGTTTCCACCCTCTTCCTTCAACAGACAGAAAATGACCTGTGTCCTCTAAAATACGTACAAAGAATAACTATCCTCTTTTGATGTTGATACAGTAAATTGACATTTTGTGGATCCTTTGACATTTGCCTTGTGCACTCTGCAGCATCTCAGAGAAATTATGTGGCTGATTAATCCCATGGGAAATGTGAAAGGACCAATGTAACAGATGCCTCATCGATTCACGCGACTTCCAAAGCAGATTCACATTACATAATTACATCAGCAAGAAAATTACACAAACTTCTAATTTTGATTAAAAAATGATGAAATAATGTCTAAAATGTTTTTAGATCATCTCTGCAGCAGCACTATCTACTCTGTTCAAAGGCGAACTGACGCAGAGCAATGGAATTCAAATCTGCATTCAATGACAGCAGCTGTCACTGCCTTTAGTTAGTGACAAGAAGATAACAACAGTCTTGAAATTAGATGTTCTTTCATTTGTTTATCGGATGTTGATGACAAGGTCAGCACATTGCATTTCTTAGTTGCTTTTGAAAACCTAGCGATGAGTCAACTTCTTGAATCCCAATAGTTCTTCATGTGAAGGTATACACCTACAGTGTTGCTGGGTAGAAAGATTCAGGATTCTGGCCAGCAAGGCTGTAGGAACGTGTTTGCGAGAAGGGAAGCAAAGTGGTGCTTTTGTGCATTTGCTGCTCTTGTCCTTCTTGGTTGTAAAAGTATGGATCGGGCAGTATTGTTGGAATAGCCTTAGACGGATAACTGCAATGGATGATGTAGATTGTGCACGCCACAGCTATGGTGCGATGATGTTGGAGGGAATGAAAGTTTAAGGGGTTGAATAGAATACCATCAAGTGGACTGCTTTGTCCTGAATAGTGTTGAGCATCTAGAGTGTTGCTGCAGGTGCAATCATGCAGACTAATGCAGAGAATTCCATCTTCTTCCACACAAATCATTCCTTATTTTTTGCCTTTGATGATAGTGCAAATGCATTGACATGTCAGGAGATGAGTCACTTGCTGCAGGATGCACAGTTTTCGACATGACCTTATAGTCGTATTTGTGTCTGGTCCAGTATAATTTCTAACCAATAATAACTAAAAGCTTTTTCGTTATGGGGAAATTGGCAATGTTAATGTGAATGAATCTCAAAGTAGATGGATAGATTATTTCTTATTGGAGATTGTAGTGGCTTGGACGAGGTCAGAAAAAGTTAGACGCCAGGCAGGTTCAAAGGTTCTTTAATGATGGTTGTGAGCATCCACGCACAACGAGTTCCACCAAAGGGAAAAAACAAATTCCCAGAAAACCCCTGAGCAGAAACCGGAAGCCTGTGGGCAGTCCCTTGTCCCTGTCCCTCAAGTGCCGAGGGGGATGACCCAAGGAGTGGCCTAATATCCAGGGACCGCCACAAGATGATCATTGCGTGGCACAAGACAAAGTACCTAGGGGTGGGTTGAATACGAAGGGTTGAGTGAACCAAGGATTTGCAGAAGGTCTGGTCCCTAACAAAAGTGGAAATGAGTGGGGGTAGGAAGATGTAACTGGTGGTGGATCACGTTGAAAGTGGTGGAAATGTCGGAGATTGATGTGTTGGATGCGAAGGTTGATGGTGGGAAAGGTGAGGACCAGGCCAACTTTATCCTTGTTTGTCCAGATGGAACAAGGCCTGTTTAAGCTCTCGGTTGTTTACTATTTTAACTCCCTCTACCATACCAATCTATTTGTCCTTGTCCAATTTCATTGCCAGATTGAAGTCACACACAAATTGTAGCGATGTTGCAAAACCTACCTTCAGTGGTGCTGCAGTTCTGCCACTGGCCGTATGCGTGACTTTGGCGCCTTTGGGGGGGGGGGGGGGGGGGGGGGGGGGGGGGGGGGGGGGATTAAAATGCCGTTTTCTACTGATTTTCAGAGGCGGACTTCCTCAGGCTGCCAGGTGCTGAAGAAACATCGATCCGACTTCCATTCCCGATTTTTATTTTTTTATTTTTTTAATCGCGAGACAATTTAATAATGACATTAAAATAAAAAGCGACTTCCAATGCCCTCAACGCCTACAACGTGACGGATCGCATGAATGGGACATAACAAAATGTAAGTCGTCTATTTTACACATAATATTGTTTCTTGGGATGGATTTAATCAAATTTTACGATGCGAAAATGTGATTTTGGCCCATACGAACCGGCAGTGTTTTTACTGCCGATATGGGGTTCAAATTCACCTCAAATGGTTCAACGTTCCAATCGATCACTTTCCTGAAAAACCCACTCGCAAGATGATTTAGATGTTTTTTTTTGGACAATCATGTCATAAGAGCATCTAAACAGAGGAGATTTACTAGAATGTTGCCAGGGTTCCAGCAACTATGTTACGGAGAAAGGTTGAACAAGTTAGGTCTTTATTCTTTGGAGCGCAGAAGGTTAAGGGGGGACTTGATTGAGGTCTTTAAAATGATGAAAGGGATAGACAGAGTTGACGTGGATACGTTTTTCCCATTGAGGGCAGGGAAGATTCAAACAAGAGGGCATGACATGAGAATTAAGGGACAGAAGTTTCGGGGGTAACGTGAGGGGGAACTTCTTTACTCAGAGGGTGGTGGCTGTGTGGAATGAGCTTCCAGCAGAAGTGGTGGAGGCAGGATTGATTTTAACATTTAAGAGTAAAGTGGATAGGTATATGGACGTGAAGGGAATGGAGGGGTATGGTCTGAGTGCAGGTAGATGGGACTAGGGGAAAACAAATGGTCGGCACGGACTGGAAGGGCCGAGAGGGCCTGTTTCCATGCTGTAATTGTTATATGGTTATATGGTTAAATCGTCTAGATTTTGTGTTATTGTCTATCCATAGTCAATATTTTTATACTAAATATCAGTTTTAGTCCCATGTATTGTGCAAAAAAATAATAATTTTAATTATATTGAGAGGATGTTTCTAGATTAATTTATGGGAATTAAACATTACATTTCTTCCATCTGGCATATAAATTCATGTTATTGAATTTATTTGGATACTTAGGCTATTTAAAAAAAAATCATTTTCTTAAGAAATTGAATCTATAGGACATTCTTAATGGGAAAGTAGTGGGCAGAAAGGCATGTCATGCGTGGTTTGAAGAGCAAAAACTTGTAGTTTACAATGCCAAAATTGAAAAGTTGAGGAAAAACAAGGTGTACAGAGTTGCTTATTGGTTGCAATCTGAGGAGTATGATGATGCTACTGATTATGATATGCCAATGTACCAACTGATCTTCTCCATAAAGACTTGGTCTATTGCTAGAAATTGTAATTTATTTACCTATCTGTTACGGACTTACAGCATATAATACAATAATATTAAAGTTCTGATCTTGAGAATATCACATTTTTGAATTTTCAAGGCAGTCTGGGTGTTTATTACTATTTCCGTCACAACGGTCAATTTTGTAATTAACTACAATTAGGTAATTAACTAATTATATGCTTTGATTTCAGCTCATCCAAGTAAGATGTTTTATATTTGTTTCAGAATGCTTCAATATATAATAACTGAACATTTCATTCAGTTCTCTTGATTTTTAAGAAAGTTTTATGCTTTTGACTGTCTTCTATTGCAGCTTTTGTGTTAAGTCAATGGAAAAGCAACAGGGAACAAGATGCTAATTTCCGAGTATGAAAATGGCCATAACTTTTTTAATACTGAAGATATGAAAGTGAATTAGGTGTCTAATTAAGTTCTTTTTATGCTTTATCTGATGGGATAAATTGCAGACTTGATTTTTAAAATCTCAACATTTTGTATCATTGCTACAAATTGGAAAAGCAGTTCATATTCCACTTGGATAGCTTTGAAACCAACAGTTTGACCATTGAATTATCCAATTTCAAGGAATCCCACCCCCCTCCCCACTACGACACCCTCTCTTTCTTATACCACCCCCACCCTGGTGCGCACACATTTCTCATACCATCTCTCATCCTTCCAGTCATTCCTGCTCCTTCGCCACTTATTTCCCGATTTCCCTCTTTTCTCTCCCACCATTTTTCCCACCACCTCCCTTCATCCTATCTACCCTGCTCGTTTCTCCTTCTCATTTCCCATCCCCGAGTCCATACTTCCCACTTTATTTCCTCTCCCCCTGCCCCTTTCCTCCCATTTTCCTCCCGACAGCCTTACTATACTCTTCCCATTGTCTCTGTTTCTGACACTCTTTTCTATCTTTTTCACCTCAAAGTCTAAAAATCAACTATACTTTGCCACTTACTCCACCCATTCGCCAACCACCAGCCACGCACCCTCCCACTACCACCTCTACTGTATCTCCAATTGTCACTTGCCAAGCTTTTCCTGCCTCAACATCTATTTTCCAGCTTTCTCTCCCCTATTCCAATCAGTCTGGACCTGAATGTCATCTGTCCATTTCCTTCACAGATGTTGTCTGACCCATTGAGTTGCTCCATCACTTTATGTTTTGCTCAAGATTCCAACAACTGCTTCCTGGTAATCTCCTGCTGGAGCTCTGTGTAGAATGCTTTTTTTTTTTGCCACCAAGTCTAGTGATGGGAATGTAACCTTCCATTGAAATTAGTTGCATATAATTAGACTGTTAGCCTGATGTTAGCCTGGGAATAGATGGTGGCACTGATTTGCTTATCCTGCCAATAGATATGGAAGATTTTGCAGCGACTACATTGATGGCTTTGCTCCAGTGCTTTGACGTGGCGAATGTAATTAGTTTATTTTGCCAAAGTGTACAGAAGGACAGATATCACTGTTGCTTGACAGATCATAAGCTTAGTGCAGGGTTTAAGATCCTGACTTTCTAACATAATTTTCTTAAGAGGATCTTGTTGTCTGAATCCATAACACCCTGAAAGTGGCACCACAAGAAGATGAGAGTGGTAAAGAAGGCATATGGTATGCTTGCCTTCACAGGTAGAGGCATTAGGAGTCAGGAAGTCGTGATGCAGCTTTATAGTACTTTGGTTAGGCCACATACAGAGTATCGTGTACAGTTCTGGTTGCACCATTACAGGAAGGATGTAGAGGCTTTGGAAAGAGTGCAGAGGAGTTTTACCAGAATGATGCCTGGATTAGGGAGTATCAACTACAGGGAGAGGTCGGACAAACTTGGATTGTTTTCTCTGCAATGTTGGAAGTTGCGGGGAGATCTGGTTGAAGTATCTAAAATTATGAGAGGCATAGATAGGGTAGACAGTCAAAATCTTTCACCCAGGATTGAAAAATCAAATATTAGAGGGCATAGCTTTAAGGCGAGGGGCAAAGTTTAAAGGAAATATATGGAGCAAGTTTTTTTTTTTTTGCATGGAGGGCAGAGTGCCTGGAACATGCTGCCAGGGGTTGGGGATATCTGAGGCAGATATGATAGTGGCATTTAAGAGACTTTTGGATAGGCATGGGGATATGCTTGGAGAGATACGAATTATGTGCAGGCAGATAAGAGTTGGTTTGGAATGTGGCCGCCGCCCTCCACAACTTGATGATGGAGGCTGGAATGAAGATGGGGTGCTTGAACATTTTCTTATACATCCTGTGGATTAGATCAATGGAGTGAGGCGCTATTCTGCCACGTAAAAGATGGTCATGGTTATGACCATGACTCTGAGGTTCTCTAGTATCTCCCTTCTTCCCAGATGCTGGGGCAGAAATTGTAAAATCATGTCTGAAGTTCCTCTCCATCAAGCGTTAAGACTTCATCAGCGATACTCTCTGCTTCTGAGGAATTTTTGTTTTTCACTTGAAATATGGTATTTTGAAGCATGGAAGATGGCTGTGCATGAATTCTTTGAAAGTGGGATTGTTAGTGCACTTCAGCTTTCACACTAACTTGGTCCAGTGAAAAGAGGGTCAAGATGACTGAAGAACAGGTTTTGCTGTGTGGACATTAAGGCATACACACACATGGAGATACACACCAATGGTAGTCCATGCACACTCCCACATCCACAACACATGCACAGGTGCTTAGGTGAGCTCAGGCACAAATGCTATTGCTAACCATCCTCCTTATCCATCCATCCTCCATCCTGTTTATTTATTGTGTATATATGGTCTATGGTCTATAGACACACTGAACTTCTATCTTCCGTTTTGTATTATGATTGCAATTTCTGTGGTACTGCAGCAAGTAATAATTTCATTGTCCAATCTGGGGCACATGACAATAAAACTCTCTTGACTCCTCAGTCCCTTTCCCAGATACATGTTCCCGTGACCGCACTAATGCTTGATCACTGCCATTGCCTGAGCTTCTTGCAACAATCTTGCAAGTAATGACTCACCTAGCACATCCCACACTTTAATGCAAAAATAAACATTTTTCACATCCTTTTTCCTTCCAGAGCTTTACATTTGATAACAGAGTCAAAGATCAACACTTCACTGACAAACTGAAATGTGCAATCTCCCATTTGTAATCAGAAGGCTTGTTCATTTTTCACACTTGATTCACAAGGTGAGAACTCTGTATTATTTTTGTTTGAGCCATTTACCATGGATACAAATCAAATGCTTGGTCGGAATATTCTGTATGTTTGCAATAATTTCTAGATTTGTGTTTGATTAGTCAGAAATTTGATCACTTCCTCCACCAGTTTCAATTTCATCATAGTTAAATGGGACGGAAACAGGCCCTTCGGCCCAACTTGACCAAGATGCCCCATCAATGCTAGTCCCATCTCCCGATGTTTGGGATACATCCCTCTAAATCATTCCTATCCATTTACCTTTTAAAATATAATTTGAATGTTGTCATAGTACCTGCCTCAATTACCTCCTCTGGCAGCTCGTCTCATATACCCACCACCCTCGGTGAAAAAGTTGACCCTCAGATTCCTATTAATTCCTACCGCTACGTCACCTCATACGTTGCATCTGTAGAAATGAGCAAGGCTCAATGGGGACATACCAAATGTGGTTAGACCAACTCAGATTGTTGATGATATTTACACCCATGAACTTGGTTGGAGAAGCTATTGGAAAGGTTTATTTGGGATGTTATTAGTAAACGTCTGAGGGGACAGGATTAATCTACACTTGAAAGTTCAGGAGTTGATCAAAGTTAGTCAGTGTAGCTTAGTTGGTGGAACTAATGTGATTAATTTGAGTTTTTTGAAGAGGTAACAAAATATATTGATAAGGACAGTGTGGCCCTCCAGCCCACTGAGTTTAGGCTGACCATCACGCATGCATCCCTATACTAATTCTACCCTCTCCTATTTCATTCTAACCATATGCTTAGTTTCTATTATTCATCTACACACTAGAGGCAATTTACAATGACCAAGTAACCTATCAACCCACACATTTATGGAAAGTGGGAGGAAACTGGGAGTAAACCTATGGGGTCACAGATAGAACATGCAAACTCCACACACCACACAAGACCAGAGGTCAGGATTAAACCCATGTTGGTGCAGCTGTGAGGTAGCAGCGAGTATCACTGTGTTCCCCATAAATTGAAACAAAAGTATCATCACATTTTGAATCTTAGCGTCTCTCATGAGGTTACCCTTCATATATAAATTGTGCAATCATAAATTATGTCTGTTCTCTTGGTTGCAGTTTCAATTTCAGCAGGAAATACTAACAATTCATAAATACTCATGAAGCAACATTGACCCTGCATAAACTGAAACCAATGAAAATTTGAAGGAGATATCAATCCAACTGTAAACCATCATTCCTGTCCCGAAGAAACCAAACCCAGCCTGCCATAATGACTTTCGACCAGTGGCTCTAACACCCATAGTAATGAAGTGTTTTGAGCGACTGGTTATGCAGCATATCAAAAATAGCCTACCTGCCGACCTAGACCCACTGCAGTTCGCCTACAGAGCCAACCGATCCACAGAGGACGCAGTCTCAACAACACTGAACCTCGTACTGCCACACCTTGATCGGAAAAATACTTATGCCAGGATCCTCTTCATAGACTTCAGCTCTGCTTTTAACACAATCATTCCGCAGCAGCTGGTGGAGAAGTTGGAGTTATTGGGAGTTGATGTTGGCACATGTAACTGGGTCCTGATCTTTCTATCGCAACAGCAGCAGACAGTCAGGGTGGGCAGTAAGACATAGCCGTGAGCACTGGCTCGCCCCAAGGCTGTGTCCTAAACCCCCTGCTGTTTAATCTGTTTATACACAACTGTACTGCTAGACTCAACAACAACTTCATCAACAAGTTCGCTGATGACACAACAGTGGTGGGTCTCATCAGTGACAATGATGAGTCGGCGTACAGGATGGAGGTGGAGCTGCTCACAGGATGGTGCAAATCCCACAACCTCATTCTCAACGTGGGAAAAACGAAGGAGATGGTGGTTGACTTCAGGAGGGCAGGAAAACAACGCCATACGCCTTGCACATCGATGGAGGCTGATGTGGAAAGGGTCAGCAGTGTGAAGTTCCTAGGGACCACCTGTCAGATGACCTGACGTCCATGACCAACACCACAGCACTGGTCAAGAGAGCCCCAGCAGCGACTACACCTTCTCCAAAGAACTACGGAAAGCAGGTCTCCCCACTGCACACCTACGAAATTTTTATAGGGGGACAATCGAGAGCTCATTAACCTACGGCATCACTTCCTGGTTCGGGAGCTGCAAGGCGTACGAACGGCACCAACTGGACAGGATTGTGAAGACCGCCAGCAGGATTATTGGTGCTTCACTCCCTTTCCTGCTGGACATATATAGGAAGAGATGTATCAGCAGAGCCATCTCCATCATCAAAGACCCCTACCACCCATCGCATCACATAATCTCCATACTGCCATCTGGGAAGAGGTACAGGAGCATCAGCTGCAAAACCAGCAGGATGCTCCTCTGCTTCTTCCCGCAGGCTATAAGACTGATAAACGGACTTTGCCCCCTGCCAAAGTATCGTGCACCAAACACCAACCTGGACACACTGAAGCAGAGCCATTGTCGTGCCGCTGCCGATTTGGAACTCATGATATATGTATTTTTATTTTTATTTCTATTTATTTTTTACCGCACACTGGTTGAGCAACGTTTTTACGTTTCCTCTGGGTATGTAAGTACTCAGGAAAAATGATAATAAAGATTTACAACACAAACTATTCTCACAGGATGATAACAACTTTTTCAACAGAAAACTTGCTTTATGAATTCATTTTCAACATAACAGCAATGAACACATTTGTCTTTCCATTCTGACAGAAGACTGGTCTCCAGCTCTTTCTGTGCAGTCAGTTTGAGTCACACAATCGTTTTATCCAGACAAGGTTAACACTGAGGATGTAACTCGGCAGTAGAATGTTAAATACTACGTGGGATCTGATTTGAATTATTTCTGTACAGAAGTGAAGGTTTGCTTTGCCCAGCAGTCACAGTCACGGGGTGACACCTGTTTGGTCGTGAGCAGTGGCCCAAATAGTCGTACCTTTTTCTGGTCGCCGCTGGATTTTCAACATTTTTTACATTTTCAGCGACCTGCCGCGACTATGGCGGGTGCTGGCAAGTTGCCGAAAAAATCGGTAAGTGGGACAGGTTCTTACACTGCTTTTTTAGTCGCATTAAGAATGTGAACTTTAATGGTGAGGTGTACAGAAAAGCATTATTGGTGTTTCTCTGTGCTGAAGCTAGCATTATTGCCTTCTTTATTGGGCTCCCTCCAGAAATATCACTATTCATTTAGTCGCCATGTAACCGAGCAGATGTAATCTTTGCAGTAACAAAATATATTGATCAGGGCAGTGTGGTGATGTGGTCCACGAAAACTCTTAAAAGGATACACCACAAAGCAGGCAGTACTTTTCCAGCTACTGGAGGTGTTGCTTCTGAACAATTGGATGATGTAATGATGGTCGGCAGCGGAATTGTGCTTCTGAGATATCAGAAGAACCCCATCTTGCAGTATAGTCCTCACAGATGGAATAACCATATAACATATAACAATTACAGCACGGAAACAGGCCCTCTCGGCCCTTCCAGTCCGTGCCGACCATTTGTTTTCCCTAGTCCCATCTACCTGCACTCAGACCATACCCCTCCATTCCCTTCACGTCCATATACCTATCCACTTTACTCTTAAATGTTAAAATCGATCCTGTCTCCACCACTTCTGCTGGAAGCTCATTCCACACAGCCACCAACCCTCTGAGTAAAGAAGTTCCCCCTCACGTTACCCCGAAACTTCTGTCCCTTAATTCTCATGTCATGCCCTCTTGTTTGAATCTTCCCTACCCTCAATGGGAAAAACATATCCACGTTAACTCTGTCTATCCCTTTCATCATTTTAAAGACCTCAATCAAGTCCCCCCTTAACCTTCTGCGCTCCAAAGAATAAAGACCTAACTTGTTCAACCTTTCTCTGTAACATAGTTGCTGGAACCCTGGCAACAAGAGATTGCAGAGATTCCAAGAGAAAGCAGGTTGGAAATGCATGATTATTTTGTGAGTCAAAAATAACTTTTGTTTTGTAGAACCTTTTGGCTTGGAAATTTCCCTGCAGAATATTTATCTTCTAAACAAATGCCCGGATGAACAATAAAACCCTGCTGATCAATGAAGAAACACATAGAGCCATGGTCATGAGTCATACAACATAAAACTGGTCCATCGGCTTAATGTATCCATGCTGACCAAAATACCCCATCTAAGCTAGTCCTATATTCAGTGTTTAACCCATATCCCTCTGAACCTTTCTTTCCATGTACCTATCCCAATGTCTTTTAAATGCTGTTATTGTATCTGCCTCAACTATTGCCTTTGGCAGCTCGTCCAAATACCCACCACACTTTGTTTGAAAAAAGTTGTCCCTCGGGCTTATTTTAAATCTTTCCACTCTCATCTTAGTTCTTTATGCCCCTTACCTTGGGAAAATCAAAGTCTGTGCATTCACCCTATCTATTGCCTTCATGATTTTATACTTCGCAATAAGTATATTCGCCCCCTCCGCCTCCTGCATTGCAAAGAATAAAGTCATACTTCCCAACCTCTCCCTAGAGCTTAGACCCTTGATTCTGAGCAATATCCTTGTGCATCGTCTTTGCACTCTTTCAAGCTAAATGGTATCTTTCCTATAGCAGAGTGACCAAGACTGATTACAATACTCCAAGTTTAGTTTTAATTTACGTATACAGTGTGGAAACAGGTCCTTTGGCCCACCAAGTCCGTGCCGACCAGCGATCCCAATATACTAGCACTATCCTACACACTAGGGACAATTTACAATCTTTACCGGTCAAATACCCTACAAACCTGAATGTCTTTGGAGTGTGGGAAGAAACCGGTGCACCCAGGGAAAACCAATGTGATCACGGGGAAAACGTTCAAACTCCGTACAGACACCAACCATAGCCAGGATCGAACCCAGGTCTCTGGCACTGTAAAGCAGCAACTTAACCGCAACACCCTCATGCTGCCCGCATGTGGCCTCACAACCATTTTGTATTATTGTAACATAATGTCCTAACTTCTATATGCAATTCCCTGACTGATGAAGATCAGAGAGCCAAAAGACTTATCCGCCACCCTATCTATTTGTTATGCTAGTTTCAGAGCATCCCTCTGTTCTACAATACCCACAGGGCCCTACTTTTCTCTATGAAGGTCCTGCCATAGTTTGGGTTTCCAAAATGCAACACATCTCGTTATCTGAATTAAACTCCATTTGCCATTCTTTAGCCCATTTGTCCAGCTGATCAAGATCACTCTGTAACCATTTTGATAACGAACTTCACAGTTTACGATACCATCTATATTATTGCCATCTGCAAATTTACTAATCATGCTTTGTACATTCTCATTCAATTGTTAATTTAGATGTCAAACAGCAATGGGACCGGCACTGATCCATGAGGAACAACACTAGTCACAGTTCTCCAGTGGGTTTAAATGACCTTCCATCACCACCCTCTGATTTCTAGAATGAAGTTAATTCTGTGCCTTGTCCTGGCTGATACCGATATTCAGAAATGTGCACATAACGGTCTCTATTCCAGATAAAGCCAATTTTCAAAAGTGCAACATGCTTTCTTTTAAATTGTGTGAACACATTTTATTGACGTATTGCGTACATCGAGCAATTTAAGTTTTATTACAGATAGAGTTTATAAATGAAAAATTGTTGGCACGGTGCGGAAAATATTTAACTAAAAACTGGAATTATAACCATCTAAACTAAACTATAAACTAAATCCTTCACTGACCCCCCGCCCCAACTCTTTTAAACCCAAAACTACATGTCCAGTGGGAATGCTTTTATTTCATGTTCCATTGTCAGTATATATGACAATTAAACACTCTTGACTTCTTAACTTCTTGAACATTTACTGTAAGTAGAATTTAGTCAAGAATCTCTCTTTCAATCTCTTCTCTCGACCCGAAACGTCACCTATTCCTTCGCTCCTTAAATGCTGCCTCGCTCGCTGAGTTTCTCCAGCATTTTTGTCTATTTTCATCTCTCTTGCAATTATCGCTTTTGGCAGGGTTGGAGGTGGGAGGGGACTGTGATTTGCAACCGGGAGATCCAGTAGGCCTTGGTGGACCAGGCGTACATGTTCAGCGAAATGTTCGCTGGTACAGTAGCCCACATCGGGAAAGTTAAATAAAAATATATAAAAAACTAAAAGTATGCAGGTATAAAAAGGAATAAAAATTATTAAGATAAAGTAAAAAATACCGCTTGAACTAATTTCCTTATTCAAGGGTGGTCCGATTCATATTGCAAGCAACAGGCTCAGCATGGAATCAGAAACAGGCTGATCTGTGGAACAGAGTTATTGAGCATTTCTCTACATTACCACTAGCTAATGATCTGGCCCTATGTCTTAAAAATAGAAGGGAGGGATTCAGGAAGTCTGCACTGATCTGTTTAAGGGAAATAAGGTTTTTGCATTGGTTGTTTGAGAATTTTTGTTTAGAATTGACTGAGGGCTTTTTGGTGTTACAGACTTTGGAGGCTTTTGCTTATGCTGAGAACCGTCAATTTATTTATTCACCTTTTAGAATGTGGGCCTCCCTGGAAACACCTGCATTTATTTTCCTGATGTAGGGTAGTGAATAGTCACTGCGGTCTTTCTAGTAAAAACAGTCACACAATGTTTTAAAGAAGGAACTGCAGATGCTGGAGAATCGAGGGTACACAAAAAGCTGGAGAAACTCAGCGGGTGCAGCAGCATCTAAGGAGCGAAGGAGATAGGCGACGTTTCGGGTCGAGACCCTTCTTCAGACTGGTCAGGGATCAGGGAGGAAACGAGAGAGACGGTGATGTGGATATTAATTTCATAGAGATAAGGGAACAATGAGTGAAAGATATGCAAAAAAGTATCGGTGATAAGGGAACAAGCCATTGTAAGAGTTTGTGGTGTGAAAATGAGAAGCTGGTGGACTGGGGTGGGGGGGAGGGAGATAGAGATAGAGGGAATGCCAGGGCCCGAGGGCTGAGGGAGTGGGTGGGAAGGGGGGGAGACAGCAAGGGTTAACAGAATTGAGAAAATTCAAGATTCAAGCCCAAAGGATGCAGACTCCCCAAGCGGAATATGAGGTGCTGTTCCTCCAGCTTGCGGTGTTGCTCACTCTGGCCGTGGAGGAGGCCCAGGACCGAGAGGTCGGATGTGGAATGGGAGGGGGAGTTGAAGTGCTGAGCCACCGGGAGGTCGGGTTGGTTATTGCGGACCGAGCGGAGGTGTTCGGCGAAGCGATCGCCAAGCCTCCGCTTGGTCTCACCGATATAGATCATCTGGCATCTGGAGCAGCGGATGCAGTAGATGAGGTTGGAGGAGGTGCAGGTGAACCTCTGTCGGACCTGGAAGGACTGCTTGGGTCCCTGAAAGTCACGTTGGAGAACCCCTCCACCCGCCACATCTTCCCATCTCCCCCCCTGTCTGCCTTCAGCAAAGACCGCTCCCTCCGCAACTCCCTTGTCCATTCTTCCCTCCCCTCCACTCTACCCCTTCCCCGGGCACTTTCCCTTGCAACCGCAAGAAATGCAACACTTGTCCCTTCACCTCCCCCCTCCACTCCTTTCAGGGACCCAAGCAGTCCTTCCAGGTCCGACAGAGGTTCACCTGCACCTCCTCCAACCTCATCACTGCATCCGCTGCTCCAGATGCCAGATGATCTATATCGGTGAGACCAAGCGGAGGCTTGGGCGATCGCTTCGCCGAACACCTCCGCTCGGTCCGCAATAAACCAACCCGACCTCCGGTGGCTCAGCACTTCAACTCCCCCTCCCATTCCACATCCGACCTCTCGGTCCTGGGCCTCCTTCACGGCCAGAGTGAGCAACACCGCAAGCTGGAGGAACAGCCCTCATATTCCGCTTGGGGAGTCTGCATCCTTTGGGCTTGAATATTGAATTTTCTCAATTTGTTACCCTTGCTGTCTCCCCCCTTCCACCTCTCCCTCAGCCCTCGGGCCCTGGCATTCCCTCTATCTCTATCTCCCTCCCCCACCCCAAGTCGCACCAGCTTCTCATTTTCACACCACAAACAGCTTACAATGGCTTGTTCCCTTTATCACCGATACTTTTTTGCATATCTTTCACTCATTGTTCCTTATCTCTCCACATCACCGTCTATATCTCTCGTTTCCCTGATCCCTGACCAGTCTGAAGAAGGGTCTCGACCCGAAACGTCGCCTATCTCCTTCGCTCCTTAGATGCTGCTGCACCCGCTGAGTTTCCCCAGCTTTTTGTGTCACACAATGTTGTTAGGTAGAGAGTTCCAGGTTTCAGATACAACAATGAAATAACTCTGCCCTTCTTCCCTATACTCCTGCCTTCTCCACCTTCTCTCTCCATCTATCCCTCCCCCCTCTCCTCTCTCTTCTCCTCTGTCCCTCTGTCCTACAAACCTTCTCCCTCCCTCTCACTCACAAGAACACATTGAGGAAGCACATGGCCAACTCCTATTCTTTTGTGTTCTTGTGGTTCTCGCCCAACACCAATCTATATGGCATTTTTTTATCAGTAGAGACCACGCCACTGCCCCCTCCCCGAGCCAATCATAAGCCACACTTGTCTGTAACGTTTCTGCGCTACTAGCTGCAGGGAGCAATGGTCGTCGACCTGACTATTGCTGTTGTGTTTTTTTCACCAACGCAACATTTCCCCCATAGAACGGGTCGGTGGGGGCGCTGCAAGTCGACAGCCCTGCCAGCAACGTGTTTGTTTTTGTCAACTTTTTTTTTTTGGTGTTTTAATGTGTGTTTTTAATGTTTCTTTGTGCGGAGGGTGCAATGTAATAAATGCAATATTTATCAACGGATATTAATCCTGAATACAGATTACTCTTTTCAAGATCTGGATTGTATCTCAAATTTAATTTTCTATAAATCCAAATGTTAATGTTAGAAATATGTACTATAATCTGAATGCTCTGTTACACAGTAACAGCTGGTAGGTATTTGACACAACCTCATTATATTTTACAGATAGTTAAAAAACAATGCAGCTTACATCTAGAAATTCATAGGATCTCCATGTCTGTTTGTCCAGATACAGCTGTCGCATATTTACCAACGTCATAAACAATGGCATTTTGCGCCTGAATTTGACTAATGTGTTATTTAAGCCTGTCTATAAACAACATGCTATCTACACCAAGTTACCGATTTGGAAAATATAGACAAGAGGATTTTATATTTGGTTGCCTAGTTGAAAGCTTGTCAGCTAACGGACTGCAAATATTGAACCACTTCACTATGTTGATGCCATATCCAGCTCATCGCCATGGATCAGTCTTGTCCTGTGTCTGTCTCTGTTCCTGTTTGTAATATATGCAAGTATGTAGGAACCAGTTGTAATTAATGATTAATAACTGAGTATGCTATACAACATGTTAGAATTATTTTTGATTTTCCTGGCATAAATAAGAGCTAATTAAGACAGAAAGGTTGAAAAGTAGTTCAGAGTGTAAAAAAGTGAGTGTAACAGATACATATAACATTCAAACTTCTTTCTAAAAGGGGAAATAGGTTTGTATCATCTCCCATTTAATATTGCGGAAACTCCACCTTTCCCTTACTTAGTCTATTGAAATCCCCTTCAACCCACATTGGACCCCATGGATTATTAATAAAATGAATTGAAAGCGATTATTTAAAACTATTATGTATCTATTGAAATATTAATACGAGAGTTGAAAGAGATGTTTTTTAATTGGAAATGGTTTCTCAAGAGAAAGTTGGGACATCTAAAATGCAGGCGTTTAATTGGCTTAGGAAGAGCAACGACAGCAAATAAAAAGGAGGGGAATGATTTAGCGGATGTTTCCCTGATTGTCATCGATTAATCATGGTTTCTCCCTCCTCCCCCCTCCCCCCCCCCCCCTGCCAAAGCTGAGGTCATAGGTGGATCCGACTTCACCTGTGTCCCCGTGTCTCTTGTGTTGTGACTTGGAGTTCAGACTTAGATTTTTAGCTTTTGGTGTGTGGGAGGTTCTCGCGTGGAAAGATCAGGTCTCTTCAGTAATCTTCACAGGCTGCACTGACCAGCGATTACATCACATACTAAACACTCATCCTACATACTATCAAGGACATTTACCAAGCCAATCTAATACTACAAACCTGTACATGAGTGATTTGGAAGTGTGGGAGGAAAACCGTAGATCTAGAGATGAAAACCATACGCGGTAAAGTGCTGTCTAGTTACAAACTCCGTAACAGACTCGCACTCAAAGCAGTTGGTATCGAACCAGGTCGCAGATTCTAGTCACACTTGCGTCAGGCCAGCTAACTATAAACCGATGATAAATCATCGTTACCGCGCTTCACTTCCCGCTCTTCCAGCGTACAACCATAGATCTGCTCTGAATTGATCATTTGGAGCACAATGATAGAGTTCTCTCATCATTGAGCTCCAGGAACTGACAAAGGCTTTCTGATAGAACTCAAGCAGTAAAAATGGCCAATCAAGTGCCTTCAGTGAGAGAAAGGGCTGAACTTGTTAAGTGCATTTGTTCATGGAATGTGGATAGATGCTTGACGCAATGTTGATGACATATATTCCTCTCTCATGATTGATCATACATCAATAGTCTGAATCATTTTCAAAACCTATCTCAAGATACCATAGACAGCAACTAAGTATTTTTTTGAATAAACAAGAAATCATAATAATATCCCATACAGTCTTTATAAGATCCATAAAAAATAAAAATACCCATTTCCCATCGTACCTCAACTAATATGTGACCAAACACCACTCAAATACACAATACAAAATCAATCAATATGATTAACCAAACATACTTACTTAACTTCATATTCATATAAAAACCTGTAACTAAACACCACACATCATTATTACACACATCTTTCCACCTTCCACACAATTCATTCCTTTACAAATTTTATCTAACTTATAATAACCATTCATAAGTAATAATTTACAATACACCCAACTATCCCCCCCCAATGCCAACACACCCTCTGCTTCATCCCATACCCTCATAGTAATCCTCTCATCAACTATGAACCCTCAACATTAAAAAACTAGCAATCGCACAGCTATCACCTCACAACACCAACACAACAAACACCCATACTAAATCCATCACAATCCACCACACCCCAATCAACCCCCATCTCTTACATTTTTCTACACATCTCAACCTCTTTTCACCCCCATACATAACCTCCCACCTACACCTCTAATATCACACAACCACAAAAACACCAAACCCCGTCCATCATCAACTCCCTCCCTCAAACCATTACTAGACAAAACCACCATACTAACATCCAAAACACACCCCTCCTACCTCCCATCCTTCTACCATCCTCTCTCAAAATCCCCAATTAACCCATCCTCCAACCCCCCCCCCCTCTCTACAATAAATCATTCCCGCTAAATCCCATATGACATACAACTACTAAATATTTCAACTCCCCATCTCCATCACTCACCACCTCCCACACTGTCACCAAGTCACCCATTTCTTCTCCCCCACACTCCAACTCCACATCAAATGTCTCCCATCATCTCAGTAATAAACGTATAATATAATTCTCATGACGCGCACCGCCACGCCTGCCTGCATGTTACATTGAAACAGTGTCCCCTCCCAAACACATCCCTCTCCTGACATTTCCAAACCCCCCTACCCTCCCCCACATGCCTGTCACCCCCAGTCACTCCACACAATAATGTGTCGCCCTCAACCCACCATATCCACACCCCCCTATCCACATATGTAAGTTCACTTCTCACCATACAAAGTTCTATAAACCCCTGTCAATGTTCAACTCAAGACACCCTCTGACCCCACGCCTCGTCTTGCATTTCTACACTATGCCTGATCTGTATGCTGTCTTCTCTTCAGCTCCTTCTCAATCATGCGCTAGTCGTTCCTGCACAGTTAATCAGATTACTCCTTCGCTTCATCACTTACTTCACTTCTTCCTTATGTTTGCCCTGTCTGTCTGAATTAAATATGCACGCCTACGCTGTCCCAATAAACATCTTCCACTCCTTCAATCCATTCTAATGTTTGTGTGTCCTCTTGTTGTTCTGAATAGATTGTTAGCCCCCTCCCAGTGTGACTGTGCCCATTCTCAATTCATCATGACTGTGCTAGAGTAGTATAACCCCTCTCTCTCTCCAACCTTCTTTCACTTTAATGATGTTTGCTGTACTAAAACTAATCTCATTCTCATTTTCTTATCATGTCATGTCATACCCCTCTTAGACACCTCGCCCCCCAAGTGTTCTGACTATGTCTGTCTCATGTTCTATCAACCTCATCACCATTCAATTTGTGTGCAGTTCGCCATGATCTTCTCACACTCCATTCTCACCCCTTTCCTTGATGGCCATCTACTCTAATTTCGTCATGTCACGTCACTTTCACTCGTATGTTACACCTGTTTTATAATTATCCCAATTGTTCTCCTCCACCTCCTTACATGTTATCACCCCTCCGTCTAACACCCTGTATCCCCGTTCATGTCATGTGTCGCGTGTCGTCTCATCGTGCCTCCTGTCGATTGTGTTCTGTCCCATATCCATTTACTGCCTAGTGTGTGTCGTCACGTGCAAGTTGTGTATCTACTGAGTTTGTTGTACCGTAGATTATTGAAATGTAAGTTTGTTTCTCCTCTTATAATGTTGTCTGTTTCCCATTCTCCAACTTTCTCACACCCTAAGACATTGGTCCCAATCAACATCACCTCTTCTTCCCCCTACATATTCCAAATCTCCCCTCCTGCTCCCCATAACCCTTTCAACATGTAGTAAGTCCCCTGCCCCCCCCCACACCGCCCCCCACATCCCCCCCCCACACACACGCCTCTAACCACAAAACAAACACACTCACAATACCCCCCCTGTGTATGTCGATCAACTTGAACACACACATGTCTAAGTGTCTGCTCTTCACTTCAGTGTCTCATCTCAGTGTGCTCTAATCGCATGCCCACCGTTCTGTAGGTTACTATCCATAGCATGACTCGTGTGATGTCGCAAGCTAGTACTTCTTCCTCCTCCCACCCACCACATATCCATCAACTCTCATACATGTCTCACGCTCTTCTCCCATTGGGTAGATGTAGATGCCACACGTGTCCGATACTATATTTGTATTTGTCACAATTAGTAAAGTAGAAGTTATACACCCAATTACTAAAGACTGTTTCTATCTATTAGCCTCCAATGTAAACACCACTCACATTCTCCTCCCCACTCCATCATCCTCGGAGACCAGTCCCTTACATCCAAGTCTCTTAGCTAACCCACATCACCGCACCCCCATATAACGACGACGAGACATTGTCGTTGTCCCAATACCTCATCACACCCACCATCCCCCATTTGACAACCCTAGATAAGTGTGACACATAAACCAACCCCTCGCAAGTCACACCCTATTAACCCCATCAAAATCCATCAATCCCCCCATAATCCAAATTCCAATTACCATTAATCATCACAAATACAAATAACTAACTTTCCTACTCAACGAGTAACCCAACTTCTATCTCATCCCACCCTATCATAACTACCAATCCAATACTCATAATTTAAAACACAAATCATATTAATTTCCAATCCCCGTACCAACCCACCCATTAACTATCCCCTCTCCCACAATAACCTCCATTTGTCCCCTTTCTGTGCCACAACATACCATACACATCTATACCCCTAAATGTCTCAGTCTCCCCTATAATGACCGCACACGCCAGTGAATGTCAATCTATTATAAACTCTCCACTCTTATATTTCAACCGTGTCATCATTCCTTCCATGATGATCTAGTAATCTTCAAAACCAAACAGTAGTGCCACCCTCTGATGTGCTCAAGTCCCTGCCCTTGTATAGTGCCTCAACGTAATTGTGTAGTAAGTTGTACCGTTCAATTAATATATGAAAAATCTCCTCCGCCTCCCCCCCCCACTTACAATTTTATCCCCCCTCCAAGATTACCCTCCTTTGCGATATCCAGCATGTGCAACGCATGATGTAGCGTGTGTAGGCCGTACCAAAGAAACAAAACCACATCTTCTGTTGTCTGTGATTGTGCCTTCATATCTGACTCCCTTCAACTACATAGTGTGCTGTTGCTATTAGACTTAGTTGTACCCCTGAGACGTGCAAGTAAAGTTTGCCACTCCTCCCCACATTCATACTAAAGATGTGAGAGCACTACTTGTGTTGTCTATTTGCATTGCATGCCGTCAAATCGTCTCCAAGATACATGCCTCCTAGTCTAGCACCAGTGTATTCATTCTCAGAGTGAGATGTGATCGTGTGTGCCTTACATCTCCTTAATGTCTAAACCAAGATATACCTAATGTGATTGAAGGTTAATACTCGCCTCCTCTTAGAGTGTATGCTATTCCTAAGGAAGTCAGTGCAGATGATAGCCTCAAGTGCATATATAGTATCTGTGGTGTTAATTATACATGCAAGCCAAAGTGTTCTAACTAATGTGATCTTCGCTCCAATAGAGTATATACTGTCCCATCTGTGAAAGTCATGATTAGAATCTTTGATTAGAATTATAGACAGATAGAATGGCAAACCTCACTATATAGAACCTTACGGGTGATGGCTAAAATATGCATTAAATTGTGAATAAAAACACTAGCGTGGTATGTAGTAGAGGAGAGCGGGTGTGAATTTAGCGAAACACCACATCTGTGTGTATAGTATGTGGGATAGTACTTGTGTGAGTGGGGAGACTGATAGGCTAACACCAGCTGCAAAAGTGAAGGGACCAATCAGAGGATTGGTGTTTGAATTCTTGGCTTTTGTTGACATGCTGTATTCTTTAATCATTAACTCAATCTTTAATAAGCAAACCTCAACTGTTACAGATAAGGAGATTATGAGTGGAACAAGGACTTGGTCATTTGCATTGTTTTATTTACAGAAGATGGTAAATTGAGTTTACTTTATTTTTATATGTCAGTCAAAAAATTGCAATTTGCGGCTCATAAAAATTATTCACCAATCAGTCAATATAATGCAAGTTTTGTACAGAGCCCCATACTGAGACTACACTGGAGTATTGTGTGTGGTATTGGTCCCTCCTAATTTGAGGAAGGTCATTCTTTGCTTTGAGAGAGTGCAGCGCGGTTCACATAGGTTATGCTCCGGGATGGCGGCGTGGTACTTTCATATGCTGAGAGGATAGAATGGAGAGCTGGGCGTGTATACTCTGGAATTTAGGATGAGAGGGTATCTTATTGAAACATATAAGATTATTAAGGGTTTCCTGCACTAGAGGCAGGAAACATGATCCCAATGTTGGGGTTGTCCAGAACCAGGGACCGCAGTTTTAGAATAAGGGGTAAGGCATTTAGAACGGAGATGAGGAGACACTTTTTCACACGGAGAGTTGTGAGTTTGTGGAATTCTCTGCCTCAGTGGAGGCCGGTCCTCTGGATACTTTCAAGAGAGAGCTCTTAAAGATAGTGGTGTTAGCGGATATGGGGAGGACGGCAGTAACAGGGATACTGATTGTGGTTGATCTCAGCCATGATCACTGATATGGCGCGGTGCTGGCTTGAAACATAGAAAACATAAAAAATAGGTGCAGGAGGTAGGCATTCAGCGCTTCGAGCCTGCACACCATTTCAACGCAGATCATGGGATCATCCCATCAGTATCCTGTACCTGCCTTCTCTCCATATCCCCCTGATCCCTTTAGCCTCAAGGGCCACAATCTAACTCCTCTTAAATATAGCAATGATCTGGCCTCAACTACCTTCTCGTGGCCAGAGAATTCCCAGTGACTCACCACTCTCTGTGTGAAAAAATGTTTTCTCCATCTCTGGTCCTTAAAGAATTCCCTTATCCATCTCGACGTGTGACACCTTGTTCTGGACCTACACCTACATCAGGAGACAGTCTTCCTGCATCTGCCTATCCTAACCTCTTAAGAATTTTATGTTTCTTTAAGATCCCCCCTCAGTCTCTAATGTTAGCGAGGTACAAGCCAAGTCTATCCAGTCTTACCTCTGATATGAAAGTCCTGAACATCCCAGGAATCAGTCTGGTGAACCTTTTCTGTACTCCCTCTATGGCGAAGAATGTCATTCATCAGATTTGGAGACCCAAAACTGGTGCGCTAAATAATCCAGGTGTGCGTCTCACCAAAACCCTGTACAACTGCAGTTAGAATTCCCTGCTCCAATACTCCAAATCCTTTTAGTGTGAATGGTAATGCTAGTCATAGACATTTGACATAGATCTTCACTTAGCCTATTGCGTGCACCTGCATGCCTACTTTCAATGATTGCTGTACCCATGACTCACCCAGGTCTCGTTGCATCTCCCCTTGTTTTCCTGTAATTTGCCTACCATTAGAGATAAATAGTCTATATACCCTCACCAAAGTGGATAACCTCACATTTATCCACATTATACTGTATCTGCACCGCATTTGCCAACTCACCAGCCTCCCTCCAAGTCACCATTGCAGGTCTCTAGCATCGATCCTCACACCTAACACTACCCCCCAGGGGGCGGTGTCATCGGTGGCGCGAGAAACGTGGAGATGTTGCGAATGTATTCAATTTGGCCTCGCCATCCATGAGAATCATTATTGAGGATATATATTGTAAATAGCTGGGGTCCCAGCACTGAGCCTTGCGGTACCCCACTAGTCACTGCCTGCCATTCTGAAAAGGACCCGTTTACTCCTACTCCTAGTGGCTGCTCGGTTCATGTGCCACGGTCTGAGCAAGCAGGTTAGCCACTGGGCCCGCACCTGCATTCCATGCCAGATGGCGAAAATCCAGCGCCATGCCCGGGCGCCCCTCCAGGAGTTCTGTCTACCACACCGGCGTTTCCACCATCTCCACGTGGACACCGTGGGGCCTCTCCCGCCATCCCAGGGCATCACCCACCTCCTCCCGATGGTGGACCGCTTCACGCAGCAGCCGGAGGCCATACCGCTGGCCGATACTTCAACGGTTACATGCGCTCGTGCGTTGTCCGCGCACTGGATTGCTCAATTTGGGGTGCCGGTGGACATCTCCTCGGACCAGTTCACCTCTGAGCTGTGGTCGGCCATGGCTCACTTGTTCGGGGTGTGGCTGCACCACACCACGGCCTATCACCCGCAGGCAAATGGCCTGGTGGAAAGGTTCCACCGGCAGCTCAAGGCAGCGATGAAGGCTGGACTGAAGGCTGGATGGACGAACTGCCGTGGGTCTTGCTGGGCATCCGAACTGCTCCTAAGGAGGACTTGGCCTCAGCCTCAGCGGAGCTGTTTACACGGTCGTGCCACTCACGGTGCCGCATGGGAGTTCATGCTGTCAGCGCCTAGACCGGTCAGCAGGGAATGCGCCCGTATCCGCCTCTACAGCACCTTCGTGAGCGAGTTGGCAGGCTCGTGTCTGTGCCGACGTCCCGCCATGGGATATTCCGCCCGCGCATGCCATCAGCCCTCCGGGACTGCCCCAATGTTTTTCCTGCGCGCTGCCCCAATGGCCACATTCCGGGTGCTGGAGCACGGACAGATGACCTTTGTGTTGGACATGGGGGGCCGGCCGGAGGCCGTGTTGATTGACCGGTTAAAGCCAGCACATTTGGACATTGACCAGCCGGTGCTGGTTGCCCAGCCTCGGCCGCGCGTTTGCCCCCGCCTGTCACTCCACCTATCCTTCCACCTGTCCCTCGACCTGTGCCTCCTACTTCGGTCGGCCGACTTCCGTACGCGGTCTGGTTGGGTTGTACGCCCGCCGGTGCTTTTAGTGCCTCCGGTTCTGGGGGGGGGGGAGGGGGGGGGGGGGGGGGTCCTGTGGTGCCTACCAAGGGTCATCTCTGTGAGAGACAGAATGATTAAACCACATTGTGAAGGACAGAACACGTAAACCACCCCTGTCCTTGAGCACCACTGATAGCATTGTACGAAAGCGGGAAGAGATAGTGGAGGCAGCTGTAACCTTAAGAAACTGGCTACTAGGCTAAAGGGGATTAAATGGGTTAGGTGAATAACTATTGCGCTTGCTTAATGAGGTAAATGAATATTGCTTATACGCCCCTGATCGGGAAACTGCTCATTACCATGAACGTGCGATGTATGATCTGGGAGGTACTCTGGGCGGTACAGGAAGATTGTGTACCTCGGCTCTCTGATTGGAAGGAGCCAGAAGGGGAGGATGATTCAGTGAGATTGTGTTGTATAAGGGGGGGGGGGGGGTATTTTCTTGACCTCGGTGTGTCTCAATTTGGAGAGGCACCCGACTCTGTAGACTCGTAAATAAATGCATTTCTTGTTTCCACGACTTTGTCTCTGGCATCGTGATTGTGGGCACTGAAATACATCACACAAGCTTGGGGGCACGTCCGCGATCGCCACCTCGGCCGCTCGGCGGAGGTATGGAAGGAAGGGAAGGTGCACCCTAGTGATTTCAGCAGTCTCCGATCTTCTTGCTTGCCGTCAGCGGTTTGAGCGAGTGATATCCGGAAAAGAGACTCAGGAAACAAGAGTGAATACGGAGTAAGGAAGGGATCAATCGAGCAATTCCTTTGCACAGGACCCGGGTAAGAAAACTGACTATTAAGTATTACTCGGGCGATTGGGTTCTGTCGGACGGGGAAGGTTGGACAGGGAGGACAGGTAATCAATGTGTTAAGAATAATGAACCTGGAGATAAACAAGGTGCTAAGAAAAAGGGACCGAGGGAAGAGGGTCCTCACATTCCGCCCGATAGTCCGTTGGGGCGAATGTGGCAATCTTGGGGAGAAGGAAGCACCGGGGGTAAAGATAAGGAGACTATGATTAAGTTCTGTTATTTTGATTGGCCAAAGGAACCAATAAGGGGGAGTTCAGTCTGGTGGCCACGACTGGGCTCCGATGAGGATTGGGCACTCTAGATGCTGTACAGAATATTCAGAGTATCACTCAAACATTGCAAAAATCTAAGGAAAATTGCAGTGCCAAATGTTTTGAGTACAAAAAGTTAAAAAAGGAAGGAGCAACACAGAAAGAAATAGAAAAGGCAACTGTCAAATCTAAAAAAAGCTACAGAAAACCTATAAATGTTTTTATATGTGGAAAAATATGCAGTGGCCAGAACAGATTTTGAACAAAGATTGACAGAAACCTCAAAGAAATTTCAGTAAATTGAAGCTCATCTTAAGCACATGAAAGAAATATTGAGTTGTTTCACACAATCTATAGAAGAAATGCATATACAGATTGGTCAGGTACATGAGGAGTTAGTTGCAAAATATTGAGAATACTACAGGTGAAAGTTTGAGACAGAGGTTTTCTGAAACAAAAGGCACTGTGTAAAGACAGACCTGGGAGAGAAGAGCAATGGCTTTGATGTTCTTTACCATAATATGAAACATGGTCAAATATCAACAAAAATAACAGTCAGTTGGGAACATTTGCACCAGTATGGAATGTTTTAAAATTGTCAATGGAAAAACTAGCCAGTAGCCATTTAGATATTGTACGAAAACTCCAAGAATTAATTAAAGAAGTACAGAAATATGGAGATGAACAGACCAAGGCACATAAAAAGACAAAGGAAGAGGTGTCAAGCACTGAATGCATTTGTTAATTCAAAAAAAAAATCTTCCCCTAATCTGGAGGAAAGTGGTTATGCAGGCTGCTGGATTCCCTAGGTCCGTTTACAGAGTGCTGATGGACAGAGAGAGAGAGAGAGGGAAGAGCAGCGCTCAGCTGTCAGCACCTGCCCCGATCTTCAGGCTAAACTAACAGCATCTGAGGCCGAGCTGAAGAGCAAAGCGGAGGAGGTGGAGTGGCTGGGCAGTCGGCTGTCGGAGGTCAGTGTGGAGAAAGGGCAGCTGGAGGAGAGGATACGCTCTATCGACACCCTGCTTGAGGCCAGCCAGAGCAAGGAGACGGAGAGAGACCAGGCCACCAAACAAGTAGAAGTGGAACAGCTAGAGAACAGGCTTAAGGATAAAGATGCCCACATTTCCATCCTGGAACAGGGGATGCTGCAGCTCAAAGAAACCGTTGAACACCAAAAAAAGAACAACGAGCAGACAGAACAGCAGTTGCAGGAGTCCCACACGCAAACCTTAGAGGTGCTGTTGGTGCTCTTCCCAGAGTTGTCTGTGTCCTCACCACAGCCCCACAGTGAGTGGCTGCAGGAGTTCCGGCAGAAGGCTATGGAGTCTCTGAACCAAAGGTGCACAGATCCCTCTGGTGCAGTACTGAAATTAAGAGAAGCAGAAGAAACCCAAAGCACTTTACAAGCAGACTGTGAGCAGCACAGAGACGGAAGCTGGCCGAACAATTTGAAAAGGCCCAACAATTTGCACTGGAACTGCAGGAAGAGCTGGAGGATTTGCGGCAGCGAGGAGCGGCGCAAGACAAAGTAAGCGGCGATAGTGAGGACCTCCTTCAGCTAAAGGAAAGGCTTGACAAGGAAAAGAAAATGACCAAGGATTTGGGGCAGGCCGGGACAGGCCGGGAGAGGCCGGGACAGGCCGGGACAGGCCGTGAGCGAGCGGGAGAAGCAACTGGAAGGACGGAGTGATGGTGTTGCCAATTGTGGGTGAAAGCAGCACGGACACAGAGTGTGTGGCCGAAAACAAGGAGCGGCTGGAAGCCTGCGGGAAGTTTCAGGAGGAGCAGACAAGCAGGAGAGGCAGCGGCTGAGTGGACGGCTGCGGCAGCTGCAGAGGGACAAGACCCTGCTGGTGGCCACGCTGAGACAGGAAGGGCTGCTCGGCCAGTTCAAGGAGAGTCGGGCTGCAGCTGTACACACTTCCGCTGCCCTGTCTGATCAACCGGAGCTACCTACACCCCTACAGCCGCCACAGGCATTGAGGCCCAGAGCCAAGGACTCCTGCAAAGATTCTCTTGCAGAGGTGCTGGACGAACTGCAGGCTCTGAGTGCAGCAGTGATCACTGACCAAGAGGAGAGGGAGATGACTGACGAGGAGGAAAGGACTGATTAGGCGGAAGAGAGGGAAATCCAGTCCGCCTCCTAGAAGATCGACTAGCCAATGCTCGCGGCCCACCGAGACGAGTGGATGGAAAGAGATGAAGATTGGAGCTCGCTCCCCCTAGAGAATGCCGAGGCAGTTCTTCATCGCAGTGGTTTCCGAGCGCCTTTTGTGTAGAGTGGGCCTCGCATAGGGAGTCATGTGACGATCGATCAGTGTGACTGAGGCAGTAGTTGCAAGGCTGGGACCACTTCCGACCGCCATTACAGCAAGCATCAGACCACCAGTAACAAAGCCAGAGCAAATAGCCATAGTACATGTGGCAGGACACCAGAAGGGAAATTCTCCAGAGGCCAGGGGAAACAGAGCCGCGGACGAGGTGGCAAAACGGGTAGCTTTGCAGGGGACGGTAAAGCTGATGTTTCTAATACCTCTCAGGGAAGGGATAGAAAAGATACCCGTGTTCTCCCAATTCGATATAGATAGGATGAATGAGGTGGGAGCGAAAATGACAGAAGATGGGCGATGGTGGACACCGGATGGGAAGCAACTGCTAAATAAGGAGGTTATCATAGAATTATTGGGAAGATTACATTCCCAGTCACACTGGGGGGCTCAGGCATTACCATATAACAACATATAACCATATAACAATTACAGCACGGAAACAGGCCCTCTCGGCCCTTCCAGTCCGTGCCGACCATTTGTTTTCCCCTAGTCCCATCTACCTGCACTCAGACCATACCCCTCCATTCCCTTCACGTCCATATACCTATCCACTTTACTCTTAAATGTTAAAATCGATCCTGCCTCCACCACTTCTGCTGGAAGCTGATTCCACACAGCCACCACCCTCTGAGTAAAGAAGTTCTCCCTCACGTTACCCCGAAACTTCTGTCCCTTAATTCTCATGTCATGCCCTCTTGTTTGAATCTTCCCTACCCTCAATGGAAAAACGTATCCACGTTAACTCTGTCTATCCCTTTCATCATTTTTAAAGACCTCAATCAAGTCCCCCTTAACCTTCTGCGCTCCAAAGAATAAAGACCTAACTTGTTCAACCTTTCTCTGTTACATAGTTGCTGGAACCCTGGCAACATTCTAGTAAATCTCCTCTGTACACTCTCTATTTTGTTGACATCCTTCCTATAACTAGGCGACCAAAATTGTACACCATACTCCAGAATTGGTCTTACCAATGCCTTGTACAATTTTAACATTACTTCCCTACTCCTATATTCAATGCTCTGATTTATAAAGGCCAGCACACCAAAGGCTTTCTTTACCACCCTATCTACATGCGATTCCACCTTCAGGGAACTATGCACAGTTATTCCTAGATCCCTCTGATCCACAGCATTCCTCAATTCCCTACCATTTACCATGTACGTCCTATTTTGATTTGTCCTGCCAAGATGTAGCACTTCACACTTAACAGCATTAAACTCCATCTGCCATCTTTCAGCCCACTTTTCCAAATGGCCCAAATCTCTCTGTAGACTTTGAAAATCTACTTCATTATCCACAACACCACCTATCTTAGTATCATTATGTGATACTATTTTACGTACGTATGCTTGTAGAGGGATATACACTCTGGCTAAACAAGCAGTCTCAAGATTTGTGATCTGTCAGAAGGTAAATAAGAAAACGATAAGGGCAGCGCCAGGAGGAGGGCAGCAGTTAGCCATCAGGCCATTCCAGAGAATACAGGTAGATTTTACCGAACTCCCAGGATACAGAAATGGGAATACCTTCTAGTGGTGGTGGACCACTTTACCCATTGGGTGGAAGCGTTCCCCACAGTAAATGCCACTTCTCAGGTAGTAGCCAAAATTCTATTCGAACAAAAGATTCCGCGTTATGGAACCATTGAGTCTCTCGATTCACATCGAGGAAACCATTTCGCCTCAAAGATCCATTTGCTCATCTGTGATACCCTAGGGATAAAATGGAAGTTGCATACTCCCTGGCATCCACAGAGCTCGGGAATGGTGGAGAGGATGAATGCCACCTTGAAGACACAAATTACCAAATTGATGGAGGAGACTAGACTGCCCTGGACTAAGTGCTTGCCAATAGCCTTGCTTAGAATTCGAACCGCTCCACGAAAGGATATAGCAGTATCCCCTATGAAATGTTGTTTGCGTTACCTTATTTGGGAAAGATAGAAGGAGTACCCACCATAGAGGGCAGTGATGTATTCTTAAGGAACTATCTACTGGCAGTATCTCGTTCTCTTACAGAATTAAAAGCCAAGGGGCTGCTGGCACAGAGTCCCCCTCTCTACTTTCCAATCCATTCTGTGAAAGTGGGAGACTGGGTTCTTGTAAAAATCGTGGAAGGAAGAAAAGTTGCAGCCCCGTTGGACTGGTCCGTATTTGGTACTATTGACCACGGAAACAGCAGTGCGGACGAAAGAAAAAGGGTGGACACACGCAGTGCGAATAAAGGGACCAGTGGAACCTCCGGCTGAGGAGGACTGGACAGTAAGACAAGGAAAGAAACCACTGGCTCTGATCTTTGAGAAAGAATGATTGAACTAAAAGATTAAAATGCAATGCTGGGCACTTGTACTAATGATGGTCATCACTGTAAGTAAATGTATGGACGATTGTGATAAATGTTACCACCCCATCAGGTATGGCGGACAAACCAGAAGGTCCTTTACCTATCATTCTTATGTGCATGACTCCTGTTATACTCATAGAACCAGAACCAGTTGTAAGGAGTGGGAAGTAGAATACTACTTAGTGCAGAATTTGGGGTACTCAGGAATGAGGATGTATAGAACCTGCCCCAGAGGAGAGAGATTGCTTTGCTTACAGAAAGCCGGGCAATGGGGGACGGGGTCCCAGTTGGTGAAGGAATATAACCAGGAGCACAAGCCAGATGCAGGCTGTAGCGGTGCCCATTGGAACAAAAGGGGAGGTACAGAAAATAATGATAATGTGACCGGGGAAGGTTCTGGATCCACAAGACAAGGAGATTAGGAGGATGTTACTTAATTTGGAACAGAAGGGGGTTCAAATTGGGGTTTAATCAAAGAATGCGTAGCAAAAGAAAAAGGGTGGATTGTGAGAGACAGAATGATTAAACCACATTGTGAAGGACAGAAGGCGTAAACCAACCCTGTCCTTGAGCACCACTGATAGCATTGTACGAAAGCGGGAAGAGATAGTGGAGGCAGCTGTAACCTTAAGAAACTGGCCACTAGGCTAAAGGGGATTAAATGGGTTAGGTAAATAACTACTGCGCTTGCTTAATGAGGTAAATTAATATTGCTTATACGCCCCTGATCGGGAAACTGCTAATTACCATGAACATGTGATTTCCCTATAATATAGGGGCTCCACCAGATTCAGTAATCAGCCCCAGTACATCTGATGCTGAAACAGGGGCAGGTCAGTGCCTGACCACAATTACTTGAACTAACATAGAAACATAGAAATTGGGTGCAGGAGTAGGCCATTCGGCCCTTCGGGCCTGCACCGCCATTCAAAATGATCATGGCTGATCATCCAACTCAGTATCCCGTACCTGCCTTCTCTCCATACCCCCTGATCCCCTTAGCCACAAGGGCCACTACATACTAGTCAAGTAAACTACATGCTAGTCAAGTAAAAATTGATATTCAAGAGAGCAAGCACATGCTGTTTCAAAATCAGCAACTAAACCCTGGAGCACAGTTACAGCATTGAATCCAATTTATGGCAGATTCCACTGATATGGAACTACAACTTTGCAACTAACAGAGGATATAGCTCATCATGAATTTGGTGACTGAATTACGTGGATGTTTTTGTAATAATGGTAGAAAAGTATGAACTCATTTTAATTGATTTTTGATTATGAATAACTGCTGAACTGATATTAGCACTTTGTTGAAATTGCTTCACCAACCCAATGCCATAATAACAAATAATTTTGAAAATTACTAATCCATTGATTAAAGAAAACTGTGCCTGTGTGGGTTAATGGGATTTAATAATTGATCTTTTGGTTCAATCCACGAATGCCAGAAAATCACTTGCCATGTCTTCCCTCCCATGCCCACATTATTCCTCATGCTTCCCTGAAGGAATTCTCCTTAGTTCTTCTTATTTTTCATCCACACAATGCCCTTGACAACATCAACAATCCAGCTTGGCATCATTTTCAGCATGTACAATGAACAATCTTGTCTCTTCCATGATCCTACCGTATCCACCAATCTTTAATTCAGCACTTTATCGAATTGTATTTGAAACTTTAAGTATGTCATTCACTACTTTGCCTTTTTCCTACTGGGCACATCGTCAGAAAACAATCAAACATAGTTTCCCTCTCATAAACAATGTTTATTCCGTCTATGGTTGTTTGTTAAGTGCCTTTTCATCACTTCTGTACAATTGGACAGATTGTGCTTGATCTGGCCCAATGCTCACATTCGCTCCCCACGTTATTCACTTGTCTGCATTTATTTGTGTTTCCAGGAGTCTGTCAAGTTTGAGGTGTTGCTATTGCAGCCATTCCAAGAAGTGGAGGGGTCTGTGAATGTTGACGAGGACTCAACATTCGACGAGGACTTAGATTTTGAGGACCCATCCCTAGACTGTGTTTGAAGATCAAATACATAAAACTTTAAATAGATTTAAATAATTTTTATGCTTAAAGTATCCTTACATGCTGTAAATTAATTTAATGTATTTTGCACATTTATGACTGCAAAATGCATGAAAGTATTTGTCTAGGTCATCCAACAACAATCCTTGTCATCCAGTAGTAACTCTCGGATTTGCTAAACCTGCTTTGAAGAAGGCTTGCTGTGTATAAATCTGTGTGGTTTGCTGCATTTGGTATCTCTTTAGCTGGATGTTGAAGAAATGAAATTCCTTTTACTTTTGGTAAAGGACATTGTTGATATTCAGATTCCACAGTGATGGCATAAGAACATGGCATGATGGGCAAGACTCAAGCCAGGCATTGTCCGTTGCTTGGTTCATCTTCTGACTTCTGGCCAAAATGAACTAAATCTATTTTGCTCTCTTGAATAAAGAATTGTAGTGAACATTCTTACGTACCATGCATTTCAATTTGCTCCATGTACTCATTTTCCATTCCACACTATGATGTACATCAGGAAATAATTGCATTGTGGAGAAAGTCATTCAGCAAATTCTTCAATCTCCATGTAAGCTCTTGCAACATTAAACAACTATAGACAGCACAAAATGTGTGCAATCTTAACCACAGACAGTACCAGTGTGGGCTGTGGGTAGGCTCCTTCCAGCCAATCAATCTAGTTGCACAGCGAGAAGAGAACTGGAATGCTGAACCTCCAAATGGCTGTGTTGGCATCAAATATGTCTGCATGCTAATTCATATCATAATCTGCTTGTCCTGACAGAACTTAATGATTGTGTATGAAGGAACTGCAGATGTTGGTTTAAACTAAAGATAGACACAAAATGCTGGAGTAACTCAGCGGGACAGGCAGCATCTCTGGAGAGAAGGAATGAGTGATGTTGAAGAGTCTCAACCCAAAACATCACCCATTCCTTCTCTCCAGAGATGCTACCTGCCCCGCTGAGTTACTCTAGCATTCTGTGTCAGAACGTCATCATTCATGCACAAATGCCCTCCCTTCAATGCTCGTGGTGTACGCAGCACGCACATTATTGCACGTTAAAATGTTTGTAATCCTGTCATGCCACCCCCTTTTTGAAAAGCTTCGTACGGACCTGCATTTGTTCTATTTTCTTCTCATTTTTGTCAATTGGTTCATCTGCAAAGTTGTAACACTATTTGAAAACCATGACTTTTAGATTCTTGTGAAATAAACCTTGCAAAATGTCCACAACAAATTTGTATCCCATTTTTATTTTGACACCGCCAAACAGCATCACAGAAATTTTCAGTTCCTTGCTGATAGCAGCTTTAGAAACATAGAAACATAGAAAATAGGTGCAGGAGGAGGCCATTCGGACCTTCGAGCCAGCACCGCCATTCATTGTGATCATGGCTGATTGTCCCCAATCAAGAACCAGTGCCTGCCTTCTCCCCATATCCCATTATTCCTCTAGCCCCTAGAGCTCCATCTAACTCTCTCTTAAATCCATCCAGTGATTTGGCCTCCACTGCACTCTGTGGAAGGGAATTCCACAAATTAACAACTCTCTGGGTGAAAAAGTTTTTTCTCACCTCAGTCTTAAATGACCACCCCTTTATTCTAAGACTGTGGCCCCTGGTTCTTGTCTCGCCCAACATTGGGAACATTTTTCCTACATCTAGCTTGTCCAGTCCATTTATAATTTTATATGTTTCTATAAGATTCCCCCTCATCCTTCTAAACTCCAGTGAATACAAGCCTAGTCTTTTCAATCTTTCCTCATATGACAGTCCCGCCATCCCAGGGATCAATCTCGTGAACCTACTACGCTGCACCTCCTCAATCACAAGGATGTCCTTCCTCAAATTAGGTGACCAAAACTGTACACAATACTCCAGATGTGGTCTCACCAGAGCCCTATACAACTGCAGAAGAACCTCTTTACTCCTATACTGAAATCCTCTTGTTATGGAGGCCAACATTCCATTGGCTTTCTTCACTGCCTGCTGTACCTGCACGCCAACTTTCAGTGACTTGTGTACAAGGGCACCCAGGCACCCTGTACCCCCCCCCCCCCCCCCACCTAACCTAACCTCATTCAGATAATAATCTGCCCCCTTATTTTTGCCGCCAAAGTGGATAACCTCACATTTATCTATAAGATACTGCATCTGCCACGCATCTGCCCACTCACTCAATCTGTCCAGGTCCCCCCTGCAATCTCCTAACATCCCCTTCACAGTTCACACTGCCACCCAGCTTTATGTCATCTGCAAACTTGCTAGTGTTGCTCCTAATTCTCCCTTCCAAATCATTAATATATAGATGGTAAACAGCTGCGGCCCGAACACCGAGCCTAGCGGCACTCCACTCGCCACTGCCTGCCATTCTGAAAAGGACCCGTTCACTCTTACTCTTTGCTTCCTGTCTGCCAACCAATTTTCTATCAATGTCAACACCCTACCCCCAATGTAAGCAATTGATATGAGGTTATAAGATTATTTAGCTAAATTGTAAGAGCTTAACTCTCTGACAAGCAAATTTTAATATATTAAGTGTAGTTGTTTCAGCTGATTTGAATCCCCTTTGTAGCATAGATATCCTGATTGATACAATTGAAAGACATAGAGCTTCATATGGAAGAAATAAAACATTTTATTTAGCAATACAACATGTGAGTAAGGAGATAGAAGGTACTTAGAAATATTTGAATCGTCCCACTAAAGGAAATGTAATCAAAACTGATTATATATACATAGTGTGAACTATAGATTACTATCTAAATGGTGTCAAGTTGGGAAAAGGGGAAGTACAACGGGATCTGGGGGCCTTGTTCATCAGTCAAAGAAAGTAAACATGCAGGTACACTAGGCAGTGCAGAAAGCAAATGGCATGTTGGCCTTCATAACAAGAGAAGAGGAGTAATTGAGCAAAGAGGTCCTTCTGCAGTTGTATAGGGCCCTAGTGAGACCACACCTGGAGTGTCGTGTGCAGTTTTGATCCTCTAATTTGAGGAAGGCCATTCTTGCTATTGAGGGAGTGCAGTACGGGATGGAGGGACTGTCATATGCTGAGAGAATGGAGCAGCTGGGCTTGTATACTCTGGAGTTTAAAAGGATGAGAGGATATTTTATTGAAATATATGATTATTAAGGGTTCGGACACGGTAGAGGCAGGAAACATGCTCCCGATGTTGGGGGAGTCCAGAACCAGGGGCCACAGTTTAAGAATAAGGGGTAAGCCATTTAGAACAGAGACGAAGAAACACTTTTTCACACAGAGTTGTGGAATTCTCTGCCTCACAGGGCGGTGGAGGCCGGTTCTTTGTATACTTTCAAGAGAGAGCTAGATAGCGCTCTTAAAGATAGCAGAGTCAGGTGATACGGGGAGAAGGCAGGAACGGGGCGCTGATTGGGGATGATCAGCCATGATCACATTGAATGGCGGTGCTGGCTTGAAGGACCGAATGTCCTACTCCTGCACCTTTTGTCTATTGTCTATACTTTTTCTACTCTTTTCATGAAGTCCTAATAATTTCAATACAGTTTAAGCAACAATAATGAGAATAAATCACAACCACCATAGCTATTGTCAAAATAATTTTAGAAATGTAGATGCAATATTTTTTAACAGCCTAAAATTTAACAAAGAGATATATTTTCATACTTAGCATTTATGTACATGTCTTAATACAAAGTTGCGTAACATTTATCAGGCACTGGGAGGTAAACAATAAATATTAAAGCCTCTTGAAGTAAATTCACATTGAATGCACACTGGGCCATATCTGGTCTGAAGAAAGGTCTCGATCCGTAACATCGCCCATGATCAGTCTGAAGAAGGCTCTCGACCCAAAACATTGCCCATTCCTTTTCTCCAGAGATGCTGCCTGACTAGCTGAGTTGCTCTAGCATTTTGTGTCTACCTCCGGTCAGCAATTGTTTTCTCTAACAGAGACTTTTTTTATGCAAGTTGCTATTTTCCAGTTGTTATGTTACGATTCAGTTGGCCACCTGATATAGCTGGATGCTTTATGACAGAATTTCTACTTTAATTAAAATTTCCAGCATCTTAATAAATAGATGATAACGGGACAGAAAGCTCACAAAGGGATAGGAGAGTATGGCCAAGTGAAATAGGAATCGATGTGAAAAGTGAGATGAGTAATGGATTAAAAGTATTATATATGAATGCACGAATGAAGTAAAGTGGATGAGCTTGAGGCTCAGTTCGAGATTGGTAGATATGACATTGTGGGGATTAGAGAGACATGGCTGCAGGAGGATCGGGACTGGGAACTGAATATTCAGGGTTTTTTACATACTATAGAAAGAACAGGCAGATGGGCAGAGGAGGTGGGGTAGCTCTGTTGGCGAGGGATGAAATTCAGTCCCTTGCAAGGGGTGACATAGGGACCGATGATATAGAGTCGCTGTGGATATAATTGAGGAATTGTAAAGGTAAGAAGACACTAATGTGAGTTATCTACATGCCCCCAAACAGTAGCCGAATATAGGGTGCAAGTTGCAGCAGGAGTTGAAATTGGCACGTAACAAAAGTAATGCCACTGTGGTTATGGGAGATTTGAATATGCTGGTAGATTGGGAATATCAGGTTGGTTCTGGACCCCAAGAAGAGAAGTTTGTAGAGTGCCCCAGAGATGGATTCTTAGAGCAGCTTGTACTGGAGCCTACCAGAGAGAAGGGAATTCTGGATTGAGTGTTGTCTAATGAACAAGATTTAATAAGGGAACTCAAGGTAAAGAAACTGGTAGGAGGTTGTGGCTATAATATGATAAGTTTTAATCTGCAATTTGAGAGGGAGAAGGTAAAATTGGAATTGTCAATATTGCAGTTGAGCAAAGAGGACTATAAAGGCACGAGAGATGAGCTGGCCAAGGTCGACTAGAAAAGGATCCTGGCAGGAATGATGGTGGAACAGCAATGGCAGGAATTTCTGGGCATAATCCAAAAGATGCAGGATCATTTAATTCCAAAGAAGAAGAAAGATTCAAAGGGGAGTAAGAGGCAACCATGGCTGACAAGGGAAGTTGGGGATGGAATAAAACTAAAAGAAAAGGTGTATAACATAGCAAAGAGTAGCCGGAAGCCGGAGGATTGGGAAGCGTTCAAAGGACAACAGAAGGTAGCAAAGGGCAATACGGGCTGAAAAGATGAAGTACCGTATAATACCGTAGAAGCTGGCCAATAATATAAAGAAGGATAGTAAAAGCTTCTTTTGGTATGTTAAGAGAAAAAGATTAGTAAAGGCAAATGTTGGTCCCTTGAAGGCAGAAACAGGTGAAATTATTATGGGGAACAAGGAAATGGCAGAAGAGTTGAATAGGTACTTTGGTTCTGTTTTGACTAAGGAAGACACAAACAATCTCCCAGATGTATTAGAGGACAGCAGATCTAGGAAGACAGAGGAACTGAAAGAAATACGCATTAGGCAAGGAATAGTATTGGGTAGTCTGATGGGACTGAAGGCTGATAAATCCCCAGGGCCTGGTGGTCTGCATCCCAAGGTACTCAAGGAGAAGGCTCTAGAAATTGGGGACACAGTGGATGTAGTGTACCGGGACTTCCAGAATTCCTTTGATATCGTTCCACACAGGCGATTAGTAAGCAAAATTAGAGCACATGGTATTGGGGGCAGGGTATTGACATGGAATAAGAATTGGTTGGCAGACAGGAAACAAACGGGTCCCTGTCAGAATGGCAGGCAGTGGCGAGTGGAGTGCCGCAAGGCTCGGTGCTGGGTCCACAACAGTTTTAAAAATATATTAATGATTTAGATAATGGGATTAAAAGTAACTAGCAAATTTGCAGATGACACAAAGCTGGGTGGCAGTGTAAATTGCGAAGAGGATGCTAGGAGGTTGCAGGGTGACTTGGACAGGTTGAGTGAGTGGGCAGATGCAGTATAATGTAGATAAATGTGAGGTTATCCACTTTGGGGGCAAGAACAAGAAGGCAGATTATTATCGCAATGGTGTCAGATTAGGAAAAAGGGAAGTGCAACGAGACCTGGGTATCCTTGTACACCAGTCACTGAAAGTAAACATGCAGGTACAGCAGGCAGTGAAGAAAGCTAATGGCATGTTGTCCTTTATAACGAGAGGATTTGAGTATAGGAGTAAAGAGGTCCTTCTGCAGTTGTACAGGGCCCTGGGGAGACCACATCTGGACCATTGTGTGCAATTTTAGTCTCCTAATTTGAGGTAGGACATCCTTACTATTGAGGCAGTGCAGTGGAGGTTCACAAGGTTAATCCTAGGGATGGCGGGACTGTCTAATGAGGAAAGATTGGAAAGACTGGGCTTGTATTCACTGGAATTTAGAAGGATGAGAGGGGATCTGATAGAAACATAAACAATTATAAAAGGACAGGACAAGCTAGATGCAGGAAAAATGTTCCTAATGTTGGGGGAGGCCAGAACCAGGGGCCACAGCCTAAGCATAAAGGGGAGGCTATTTAAAACTGAGATGAGAAAAAACTTTTTCACCCAGTTGTGAATTTATGGAATTCTCTGCCACAGAAGACAGTGGAGGCCAATTCACTGGATGAATTTAAAAGAGAGTTAGATAGAGTTCATGGGGCTAGCAGAATCAAGGGATATGGGGAGTAAGCAAGGCACGGGTTCCTGATTGTGGATGATCAGCCATGATCACAATCAATGGCGGTGCTGGCTCGAAGGACCAAATGGCCTCCACCTGCACCTTGTTTCTATGTTTCTGCTGTATATCGATGATTTAATTTTTTTCTCACCAATTTCCAAATTATGTTTCAAAAATCACCTTCAAGTATATAGTGCTCAAATAATGTATAAATAACCAGGGCAAATTTATTAATATATTGAATATCATACTTAAATACGTGCAATGCATTTTCAAAACCCCTTCTGCAAACATAGGCTCCACATTTGTACAGATTGTGAATATAATTGATGACAATAATGGGGAATTATGTCATTGATCTATGCCAACATAATTAAATCAAATTTGCAAGTTTATGGTTCAAATGCATGAATTAGCTTACATACATTATTTTATAAATCTTTTTGCAACATAATTGATAATATATTTTCTCATTGATCTTGAAGTGGTAACAGTATACATTTCTTTTATACAGCTGATAAAGTAAATGTTTACGACAGAATCACCTCTGAGATTCTATCAATACAATTAATAATTTGTATTAATTTCTGTTAGAAAATATTTAACTCTCTGGGAGTGGATCCTGTTGAAATTGGTTCTATCTACCAAAACATAATGTGCCTGCGCAACAGAAAGAAGTGAAGAATAAGCAAAAGTATTTTAACAAAGTATAAGGAGAGCTTATCCAGGTTACTGAGAATTTTAGTTTATTTATAATTAGCATAAAATGTTTCTTTTGACTCTGTGTGTAATAGATTTATAAGAAAACCTGCATGCATATTTCAGATTCTTTTGATGTTACATGTATTCTGAATTCGTTAAACGATACATAGGTTTTGGTATATTAATTACAGCTCTATTCTTTTTTGAAGATCTAATCATTGAATTAATCTTCAGATATTGGATATGAAGGCACAGTTCAACTTTGAAGATTTCTAAGCATTTTAATTCTTCATCTTCTTGTGGTATTTGAACTTTCATAAAGTGCAAAGAGCATTGATTTTTCAGTAAGATTCTTTTCAATAAGATTTATTGATTTTTTTACTTCACGCAGCTTTCCATTTGTCTTCCTTCTGAATCAATTGAAGATTTATTTTTTGTGACATGAATGTTGACTTCTTTTGCTAATATATTGTTTCCATCACTTTTTTTCTTCTACGTAAGCAGAAAACACATCAGGTTCAAAAAGAAAGAAGAAAATCAGATTACAATAAATAACAGGAGAGATATGTTCAAAATGATTGCTGGATGTTAAAGAAAGCTTCTGTCTAATATCGATAGATTTGACATTATATTAATACATTGAAAATAAAGTATATCTGACTAGGTTACACTTTGATCTAGTTTAAAGAGTTGCAATATCTTTGGAATCAGAGGATTGTGTTTCACACAAGGCATAGAATAGATAGCCTACAGATGAAAAAGTAAATCGTTCCAATCAAATTCCTGAGCCATTTTGTGCAGTGGGCCTTATTAATGTGAATGGACATTAATTGTGCCTTGCAACTGCAGGACTAATATAGGCCAGTATAGATCGCAGCCCCACACGTAGAGACATTGCACAAGTGGGAGATATGGTCGTGGAGCTGGGGATGAATCAGTCTGCTTGACAGTGTTACATATTATTCTTGTACAAACTCTGATGCTTTGTCCAGCCCCGTGCAAATAATGAGTAACATTTGTATTTGGCTACATTTTTGTAGTAGCAAGGGTGTGTCTGGAAGGCTTACTCTGAGCCCAGTTTTCTCTCAAAATTGACAGGTCAAGGCCGCAGTTTCCCTATAAATTCCCTATATGCCCGGGCGGGAGAAATTATATCTCAAGCGGGAGAGCGGGAGATTTTGCTAAAATGGCCTTTCAGCGGGCGATCTCCCGCCGAAAGCGGGAGAGTTGGAGTCACTGAGCTAGTCAAGTAAAAATTGGTATTCAAGAGAGCAAACACATGCTGTTTCAAAATCAGCAGCTAAACCCTGGAGCATAGTTACAGCATTGAATCCAATTTACGGCAGATTCCACTGACATGGAACTACAACTTTGCAACTAACAGAGGATATAGCTCATCATTAATTTGGTGACTGAATTACATGGATGTTTTTGTAATAATGGTAGAAAAGTATGAACTCATTTTAATTCATTTTAGATTATGAATAACTGCTGAACTGATATTAGCACTTTGCTTTACCAACCCAATGCCATAATAACAAATAATTTTGAAAATTACTAATCCATTGATTAAAGAAAACTGTGCCTGTGTGGGTTAATGGGATTTAATAATTGATCTTTTAGTTTAATCTGGAGGGCTGGAGAGACTGGAGGGGGCTGGGGGCCTGGATCCTCCCAGTTTGAATCTGTTGGGGATACATCCATATGTACATTTTAAAAACAGCCTTCCAAAAGCAGCCAGATTGACATCCTGCCCCCACCCTTGCTTCTGAGTATAATTCCTCAGATCTTTCCAAGAGTGATGTGTGGACCTTTCCCTGAGAAAAATGTAATTTCAACCGGAGCAATGCTCAAATGCTTTCCCAAATAAACTTCAGGTCCTGCCCAGGGTACAGTTCAGACTTACCGACTCACCCCTGTAGAAATTTCACTCATCCTAAAGAAAATTACAGTTGTTCCTTAGAAAACTATAAGGAAACATACCTAAAGCATTTAAATTGGATGTTGATAAAATATATTGGAAAAATTGAAGGAAAACTACTTGGGCTCAAGTCTTCTTTGAGATATTCCAACTGAGCTAGAAAATAATAATTTCAGAGTTTGCAATCTTGTTTGGATAACATGAACCTACCTCATCTGTTCTAAATATACGCCTTTTCTGTACTGAAGTTCCTGGGACATGCGTTAATTGTTTTCCATTGTGTGTGTTTGTTCCAACAGTAGATGTCCTTTTGTGGGTGCTCACTTTTTCCTGTGCATTAGAAGACACAGTGACATGGGTATGAGTTTGAGTGCTTCCTTCCGAAGTGTCTGTTGAAAAGAGGATTATTTTAGATTGTTAAACGAGCATTCAGTAAACAAAAATTAAGTACACTGCAGCAAAACAACCAATTTCACCTTAAGAGCCAGTTCAGTGGGTCATCCCTGGCATGAGGTTACTCCAGCAGTTTAATTCATTGTGCATTTCACTGTTTTTTTAGTAACGACTTTCAGATTTTAATTATTTAGAAACCAAATAAATGTGTTTTAATCGTGTTATATCAGTACAAGCCAGTATGCCTACTTAGTACAAGCCAGTGATGTGACCACAAATGTAGCGTGTATTTTTATGGTCTCCTTTTTTGATGAGGGCAATTCAAAGAAGATTCACTAGATCGATTTCTGGGGTGAAGAGATTGTTTTATGAAGAATGATTAAGATAATAATAAGATTTTAGAAAATAGGTGCAGGAGTAGGCCATTCGGCCCTTCGAGCCAGCACCAGCATTCAATATGATCATGGCTGATCATCCAAAATCAGTACCCAGTTCCTGCTTTTTCCCCATGTCCCTTGATTCCGTTAGCCTAAAGAGCTAAATCTAATTCTCTCTTGAAAACATCCAGTGAATTGGCATTGACTGCATTCTGTGGCAGAGAAATCCACAGATTTGCAACTCTCATCTCAGGCCTAAATGGCCTACCCTTTATTTTTAAACTGTGACCCCCTGGTTCTTGGCTCCCCCAACATCGGGAACTTTTTTCCTGCATCTAGCCTGTCTAATTGTTTTAAAATAATTGTATATGTTTTTGTAAGGTATCCTCTCATCCTTCTAAATTCCAGTGAATACAAGCCCAGTCAACCCATTATCATTGCGAAGCATATAAAAATTAACTGTTAAGGCTAAATGATTGAATATAGTCAAGACTGATTATTTTTAGGTCTATGTGTTAAAAAGATAAAAATCTAATGTAATCTTATTAAATGGGGCAGCAGGTTTGAGGGGCTGTATGGCCTATTGTTGCATCCTTTATTTATGTTCTTATATTTGAACTGCAAACCTCTCCAGAGACTGAATCCCAATCCAACTCAGATAGCTGATATTCTATACGGATGAATTTAATTGTTTCTAAATTGAGAATAATCCTGCTGATTTCAAACCAAACTTGTTAAAAGTAAACCTGTTTATTAGTGCAATGAAATTGGGATTCTGGAAGCAGGCACCTCATCAGTTGGGTCCTGTAACTAATCTTTAAGTCCAGCACTGTTACGCCGGTCTCAAGGTTTGTACGCCGACGATAAAATGGATCCAGAAGGCTGCCACAAGGATAAGAAAATTTGAATCATCTGGTAATACAGGTGCCAACTCACTGGCCTTCAACCACTGGAAGTGGAATTATACCACCACCAGTAAAGAGATCATAGAACAATACACACAAAGAGAACCATAGAGAACCCAAAGTGAACCATAGAACAATCATGCTCACAATTCCTGAGTTGACCTGATGCCGAGTCTGCCCGCACATGATCCATATTCCCCTTCCCCCCCATTCCGTGCATGTTCATGTCCCTATTGTAATGACTTTTAAAAGCAATAACCCCGTCTAAATCCATATCGCTTTTAAAATTACCTTATCTCACATAGAAATATGCCCTCTAGTATTTGACATTTCTACCCTGGGAAATTTGTATTTGAAATTTGGCATTTGTATTTGACATTTCTACCCTGGGAAAAAGGCTATCTATTAACCCTATGTATGCCACTCGTAATTTTATAAACTTCTATCAGGTCTCCTCTGAAGCTCCAATGGTTCAGCAAAACCAATTCAATGTTGTCCAATCTCTCCTAATAGCTAATATCCTCTCATACGGGCAGCATTCTGGTAAAAATGGAGAGAAGCAACAATGGTTTCAGAGTCTGCAGAGGAATAGAATGGACACCAAATGCGTCAACCTTTGAGATGGAACGAAAATGGTGATACAAGTTTATGTAGATCTCCAACAGCTATTTCTAGAATAACAAACCTCCAGCCCTTCAAGTTCAAACTAACAATTATAGGACTAGTTACATTGATGCAAAAAATTGGTCCCTACAAATTAAAGGACAAAGGACATTTATTTATTGTCACATACACCAATTGGTGTAGGGAAATTTGAGTTGCCATTGCAGCGCACCAATAAAAATAAAACAACATTAAAGAAGAATTTAACATTAAACATAAAAACATCCCCCCACAATGGTTCCCACTGTGAGGAAAGGCAGCAAAGTCCAGTCCTCTTCCTCTTGTTCACCCATGGTCGGGGCCTATTTGAGGACTCCGCAGTTGCCGCAACGGCAGTGCAATGTTTCAGGGCCTCTCGCCGGATGACGGAGCTCTGGTGTCGGAAGAACACTCTTCAGCGGCTTGGAGTGTCTGGAACGGCAGCTTGCTACTGGAAACCGCGGCTCCCAAAGTCCACAGCCTGCGCTGGTCAGAACTCCAACACTGCCGATCTCGGCGAAAGATCCCAGGCTCCGCGGTGTTTAAAGTCAGTGCCGCCGCGGCTGGACGCTCCGCAGACCCCACAGCTCCGCGATGTTGGAGTCGGCGGTCTCAGCACTCCGGAGCTTACCACACGGCGGCCCTCGGTAAGGCATCGCCCGCTCCGCGATGGTGCTTCAGCGCTGCGCCACCGCCGAAGCTTAAGATTCTGGCCGGTCCCGGCAGGAAACGACGCTCCAGTCCAGGCGGTAGGCCGCGAGGAGGGGGCTAAGATGTGACTTGGAGGAAAGACGCATCTCCGACCAGGTAGGGACTGAGAAAAAACAGCTTCCTCCTCCCCTCCCACCCCCCACATAAAAAGACTAGACCTCCAAAACAAAACCTTTTAACATACTAAAAAACATTTAAAGGGTGAAAGGACGAACAGCTGCAGGCAGGGCAGCCATACTCGACGGCACCCCCAGGTAATCATATGGAGGTGTATATTTTAGTGTTTGGGTGCCAGCATTCTGTGCTTTATTTTACAGTGCTCCTAATACCTGTGTGAAATTTGCAACCATTTTTTGCATTGTTGGTTGTATATTGGAAATAGCTATACGCTATATCATAGATGGGGACCTCTGTGATGTGTGCCTTATATTTATGCTTGTTACACTTTTCCCATTGAGTTGATGTGTGGGCAAGCATCAAGAAGGCAGTTAATATGAGAAAAAAAGGTATCCAATGGAAACAAGCTGTTAACTGTCCAGACTTCAGTGAGTCACAGGAGAAATTCAGCACTGAAACAAATCCAGGTTATTAAAGTACTTGTTCAGAATCCCTGATTGAAGCCACAAATGCCCACTCTTTATGTTGCATTGGATTTGTCTCTCACACCATCAGTATGCCGTTCAGTTTATCTTGAAATGGTGCTCTGCAACCAATCTTTCAGATTTGTTGACTTTCATTCTTAATTATCCCCTTTCTGTGCAATGAAATAAACAATCATACTTTGTAGAATCAGTAAGATTTATTGAGCCTGTTAAGCAGATATTCCAGGAAGACATTGATTAGCGGAATTTACTGTCACTGCAGTACTATTTGCTTAATCAAAACATTAACAATTCCAGTGAGTGCTTGTTATTACAGTTAAAGTGTCAAGAAGCAGACAATGAATAAGGACACATAAAAGCTGCAGTTCTAGTCATGGCCTGTGCAATCCTTTATGTTGCAGCAAGTGTAGATAATTCGACAGAAGTAGATATGTAAACCGAATAATATGTATTGAAGGCAACAACTCTCAACAAAACAGCAGTGGTTGATCCAAAATGTAAGGTCATGTTATGTTTTGTTCTCAGTTCTTTAATGGCATCCTTTCACATAGATATTTTTTTCCCATAAAAAAAGAAATAAAACCATACAAACCTCCAAATATTTACACATAACACAATGTGTTATTGAATAAATATTTACATACTTATGCATAATTATGAATTGAAACAATTAGAAATTCAACTGAGCAACAAATCGCTTCAACAGGAAAGGTGAACTAGTTAATACTTAAGTGTCCACTCCAGATGCCCACATTTCTAGCAGATGACTTTTGCTGCAGCTTGCATGTTGTTTATTTCATTCCAAATCTGTCTCCTCACCCACATGCTGCTCGGCAATGGCTCCATCTAATAACACAAATCCATACTCATCTGCAATCCCACTTTCTTAGTCACGATCCTCTTGAATTTCATTTGCATATATTGATTGGTCTAACTTCCATTGCCATTCTTCACGTTTTAGTACAAAATCAAACCGCTGGAGGAACTCAGTGGATCAGGCAGCATCTGTGACGGCAGAGGGATAGTCAACATTTTGGCTCGAGACCTTGCATCGGGACTGAATCTCACCATGAATTTCACATTTGTAGTTCTTGATCCCAGTACTTCCATAATGTCCTTACAGCATCGTGTTAATGATCCTGCACAGTCTGGTCACCAGAGAATCCTCACAGTATCTCCGACTTGAAACCATCACTTCCAACTCTGTAATTTGTGCTATCACTTCAGACTTCTCTTCTTTCCCTCCACCTCCCCTTAAAATTAGGCAGCACCAAATTCATCCTTGCCTGTAAACACCAAACTGTCTGAATCACAGTCAGGGAAATATCTGTTGTAGATTGAATAGTGGGTTTCAGTGTAAATGGTACTTAATAGCTTCCCTATCTGGGCAGGCCAATTCTGTTCTACCACTCTAGCAGAAATTGGATGCCATTCGTGTTAAACCATGCCTAAATTCATTGGAGTGGAGGGATCAGCCACACTGCATTGAGGTGAATTTTCAACCACTGTTAGAAACTAGTTCTTCAGAGAGCCTTTGCGATCACAAACTTCAGTCTTTATTGTCAGCTCTGTACAGATGCATGGTCCAAACATCAACACTTCCAAAAACCTAAATTGGCCGAAAAGCTTTGGTTCCGACTGGAAAAAAAAAATCAATGTGTTATCTCGCGCAGAGACAATTTGGCCAAATGCAGCACAACAATCACACCAACTCCTAAATATTTAACATTGGCATTCTTTGGTGTTACCTTCAGAAACCCCATGCTGTGATGCCACTTTGGGAAAGCTGGATTCACCAGCAGTTCACACTGCTTTCTCCAGAAAGGTCTGATCTTCTCATCTTCATTTCTGATACATTCCAACCCAACAAAGTATTTTTTTAGTACAGGAAGAAGCTGCAGATGTATTTTGTGTCTATCTAAGGTATTTTTGTACAACTGCTCCAAAGTAACAATTTTATGAGTGAGCCTGACAACCTTGTCATAGAAACAAACATTCAGCCCTTCGAGCCTGCACCGCCATTCAATGAGGTACGTACTCCATTGCTCTCTCACTCTTAAAATATAGCCAGCCTTACCCCTGTGGCAGAGAGTTCCAGAGACTCACCACTCTCAGTCTTTCTCATCTCGGTCTTATTCCCCCTTTCTTAAGCTGTGACCCTTGTCCTGGACTTCCCCCATCAACTCTATCCTTGATCCCCTCTTAATAAATTCCAGAGAGTATAGTCTATCCACCAACAGTTACACAATCCTTCTCTGCAAGGATAATCAGTTTAATAGTTAATTACCTCCCTGCTCCTGTACTCAAATCCTTTTGCTAGCACATTCGCTTTTTTCTTGCTGGATGCCTATTCAAGACTGGTGTACCATGACACCCAGGTCTCGCTGATGCACACAGAGGAAACCCATGCAGTCATGGAGACAACTTCCTAGCACCATACAGGCAATACTTGAGGTCAGGATTAAATTCAAGCCCTGGATTGTGGAGCAACATCGCTAACTGGGCTACCACTATGTCACTCTCGCTTGAAGTAGCTTAAGAAAATCACTGTCAACAACTTGCAAAGGTAGAGTGCTCTGTTCCAGATTAGTCACTGCTTCCACGTAAGGCAGATAGGAGAATGCATGTTACAGCATTCTGCTTTGATGTCTGCAGCAGTCCAGTGCAACAACTCTATAGCCCATTGTAGCTCTGATACAGCTTCCATCACAGGAAGATATCTCTTTAGTCCAAGAGATACCATCAGATTTTCATGGTCCATAACCAGAGTTAAATGTTTGAAGTCAAGTAAACTCCAAAGAAGAGTAAATAGATTTTCTATTTGAACTTTGCAACATATTTCCACTGGAATTGAGCGTGCCAGAAGCATACTTATGGGGTGATTCTATTGATTGGGAAATGGATGCATTCACCCCATATGACAATCAGAATTATTTTTCCATGTCATATGGACAAAGTGAAGACTCATGAATATGTTTTGCTACATATAGCGCATATGACCATAGCAAAAGGATTTGAGTATAGGAGCAGGGAGGTTCTACTGCAGTTGTACAGAGCCTTGGTGAGACACACCTGGAGTATTGCGTACAGTTTTGGTCTCCAAATCTGAGGAAAGACATTCTTGCCATAGAGGGAGTACAGAGAAGGTTCACCAGACTGATTCCTGGGATGTCGGGACTTTCAAATGAAAAAGACAGGATAGACTCGGCTTGTACTTGTTAGAATTTAGAAGATTGAGGGGGGAATCTTATAGAAACTTACAAAATCTTAAGGGGTTGGACAGTCTAGATGCAGGAAGATTGTTCCCGATGTTAGGGAAATCCAGGACAAGGGGTCACAGTTTAAGGATCAGGGGGAAATCTTTTAGGACCGAGATGAGAAAAACATTTTTCACACAGAGAGTGGTAAATCTCTGGTATTCCCTATCACAGAGGTTGAGGCCAGTTCACTGCCTATATTTAAGAAGTATTTAGATGTGGCCCTTGTGGCTAAAGAGATCAGGGGGTATGGAGCAAAGGCAGGTACGGGATATTGAGTTGGATGATCAGCCATGATCATATTGAATGGTGGTGCAGGCTCGAAGGGCTGAATGGCCTACTCCTGCACCTATTTTCTATGTTTCTACGTTTCTATGACCTCTGCTGTTTTTTTAACTGCGAGCCGGGAATCCCTTTTGTGAATAAATTGCAAAGGGTTTTTAACGGTGATGTGCACATTTGGAGTAAAGTTGGAGTGATATTGATCTTTACTAGTGGGCGGGTGCGATTCACGTTGCAGCGGCCCCTACAGCCTGTCTGTCTTTTTTTTTGTAGTTAAATGTAGTTGTTCGTGTTTTTTTGTATTGTTTCTAACAGTGTATATGTGGGGGGTGGGGGGTGGGGGGTGGGGGGGGGAGGGGGAAACTTTTTAAATCTCTTCCCTGCACGGGAGACCCGACGTTTTCCCTGTCGGGTCTCCGTTGTCGTTGGGGCCTAGTGCCGTGGAGCGGCCTCTGACCGGGACGACCTGGGGGCTCCAGTCATGGAGCCTGCGGAGCTGCGGACTTGCCGTCGTGGGGCTGGCCAGCCTCGGAGTGTGGGGAGCAGTGGTGGATCGCCGCTGCGGCCGACTCCGGGACTCCAGCTCCAGCTCCAGCTGCGGCCCGACTCCGGGGCTCCAGCTACAGCAGCGGCCCGACTCCGGACCTCCAGCTCCAGCTCCAGCAGCGGCCCGACTCCGGAGCTCCAGCTCCTGCTCCAGCTGTGGCCCGACTCCGGAGCTCCAGCTCCAGCTGCCGCCCGACTCCGGAGCTCCAGCTCCAGCTGCAGATTACTGCTGGTGGACTGTCGGGATATCGGGAGCTCGAGGGTCCGGGTGGGAGACCGTTCTCCGGAGCTCCGCAGCACAACTTCTCCAGCCCGTGTCGTGGGGTTGGAACGACCCGGAGCGGGGCCGAGCATCGCCCGGCACGGCTTTAATGGCCGCGGGACATTCCAGCGCCCGCCGGGGGCTCCACCTTTGTGACTTTGGGCCTGGAGCTGGGCCGTACATCGCCCCGTTCGGCCTCAATGCACGTGGGACTTAACACCGCCCGCCTGGGATTTCGACATCGGGAGAGAAATGGTGCAGGGGAGAGAGAAGAACTTTGCCTTCCATCACAGTGAGGAGGAGATTCACTGTGATGGACGTTTGTGTGAATTGAATTGTTTGTGTGTTTTTTTAATGTATTGTTCTGTTTGTATGGCTTGTAGAAACGGAGTTTCGTTCGAGCCTCTCTGCGGTTCAAATGACAAGTAATAAAATCAAATCAAATCTTTCCAATGGATGAGTGAAGCTCATAAACATTAGTCAGCTCTCTTGTATCATACACATCTACCACCTTTACCCAGAATGAAGTCTGCTCATTTTTATCCTATCTGAGTCTCAGCCGGACAACTTTGGATTGCATAAAATCACATACACATACATTCCAGCTATAGTTTGTGTTTTTGTCTTCTGCTTAATCCTTCTGGCACCTTCAATGGTTGCTGTTCTCTCTCTGTGTCAATGACATATAAGCTACAACCTCTGCAAACGTTTGTTATTGAGCCCCCATTCCATTGCGTGCAGAATGGTTCAGGCATCACGAGGTTGCTAATTCCATGAATTAATCTTCTGAGGTGGACTCTGCTCATTTTTCTGGGTTCTGTTTAGTATTATTCTGTGGGACCTATGCAATTGCACCGTTCTAACTGCCTGAAGAACCACCACTGGTAGGGTTGCCCACTCACTGTTGGACCTTCACCAACATTACATTTTGTTCTAATTCATGCACTTTTTCCTCCATCTGTAGTTTAAAGGCATTAAGACAGGTTCCGAATTATGATTAATGGGTTTGGCTCCACAATTAATGCAAATATGAGCTTTGTACCCAACAATGCCTCTCTACTAATCTCTGGAGTGAAATTTTATTGGAACTTGTATAGGCTCGTGTGTGCCTCAACAGCCTATGCCCATTAGTACTGGTCATCCTGTGCAATTGGACACAGACATTTGCCACTTTTACCCCATGCCTCTGTCCTGGACTGTGCATAACAATTTCCCAAGAGTTTGTGATACCTGCTTAGAGTACACCTGTGGAATGTTATTGTAGCTTACCATGTGGAATTTGCAATATAATTTGCCATTGGAAATACCCTGAATAATCCATCATAATCCAATAATGGGGGATTCTCAAAGGTATCAACTGCTATCTTTGGTAGAGAATCATTGAATGTAAACTGTAAAACACTGTTGGCCCATATTGAGAACAGCAATGCACTATAATTCTAGGAGCTAGTCTATAGAGTGCTCCTCGTGACTTTTTTCCATCAGCCGTACATCTTTTTCCTGCATTTTGAGGCCCTGTGACCAAATGTTCCTGCTAAGGCCAATGCCTTTAATGATGTACATCAATATTATGGGCAAAAAGATCTATTAAAAAGATCATATTCCTGGCAGAATCATGTTGGAGTTATACCGTCTTAATCATCATTTCCTTACTAGTGGCCATCCCACATGATCCTACCAATACAAATACATCATGGCTAAATTATCTCAGCGGCCAGACTGTGTGCTAAAATATCCTGCGGCTGATGCCATTAAGCTGGCCATGCATTTGGCACGTCCTCTGGTCCCTGATTCCACGTGGTAAACTTACAGCACTTGAAAATCTTCAGTGGCATTACATCAAAATGGCCATTGAAGATTTTACTCTGTCATTATGTGGATCCATGCCCATAGTTCATGGTACCAGTAGATTCATATCCATTCCCAATACTGACAAGAATATTGCTTTCCTCTACTTGCCTATTGGTACATTTTGCTGTTATGGGTCCTTTCTGGAGCCTACATAATATTGCTTATCCCAGGATTATTTCTACTCATTCTTTTTACAGAACAATTGGTTTCACCACATATTCAACATATCCACTGACTGTCATCTATGGAGAAGGAACCTATTCTTTATTTTGTCTGGACTAGATCACTCTCCTCCAATTATATCCAAAACCCTACATCAGTACAGATTTCTTAATGCTGGTGCAAGCTTAAGTGGTCGGGCAGAGGTATAAAGGCATCCTTACTGAGGCAACAACTCTCAACTAAATAGCATTGTCTGTAAGTCAATGTATCAGAACTACACTACATGGTACACTCTGTTCTAAAAATACCCTTGCAGTTCATAGATTGCAATTCTGAAATTAAATAGCTATCCCGAGATTAATAAAGTGTATGAAAGAATCTATAGCTTTAATCTTATTCAGACCTTTTGTTATTTTTCTATGCTTTGATATCATTTCAGACAAAAGAACCTCCCTAATGAGAAGAAGGACTTGTGTCACATTTTTTGTTCAGTGCAGCGTAAGTATATTTCCATTAAAGTGTCATAAGCCTACACATCACTCAATGAAATCAGAAGATGAAAACGTTGAATATGACCGTCTTATAATTTTGGGTATAGGCTACCCTATTCAAAACAAATGCCATTTAATCCTGAACTGAATTGTATCATGGAATATGAAATTAGCCTAACGTTAACACCAAAATGTTACAGTGAACATTAATAAAAGATGACATTAATAACATAAATATTATTTCACACTACTATTTCATCTACATGACAGCAATGTTATGCACTTAAAGTTACATGAAATAATTTATGAAACCAGGACCTAGCAATCTTAGCTCAATTTCATGTTATCCTTCAGTTTCAGACACAAAGCAGTAATATGCCATTCTACATTACAAAATGTTGAGGGTGTTTTTCATTTTCACATTACAGTCATTAAACAATGAAGCAAACTTAGCCAAGAATAGTTATACTTTGAGAATGAATTAAATGCAAATATGACAAAAACTGGTATTGGTATTGGTATTCATTTAAAATCTATTAATTTGAATAACTTCATGTTTTGCTCAAACCTCAGGCTTGCATTTTTTTTGACTGGTGACCAAAATCATTGTTTAAAGCCATTCCATTAATGTCAAAGTTTGAATAGTTGAATTAGAGTTAGAAGAAATGCATTAATAATTAAGCTATGAAGAATTACTTGGCTTATCCCAGATCCTGCCTTTTTATTTCTGAAAGTGCCAGAATAACAAAACAATAAAAAGCAACTTCCACAATTTCAGATGACATAAGTTGCATCCTGACTGTCACTATGTTATAAATAAGAACATATTTGACATGGAAAGGCATTTTAAATCCTTAGATGTTTGGAGGTCAGAATTTGATCAACAGATTCACTAGATCTTTGGGCGAGTAATCCTCTGTGCCATTCTTTGCAACCAACTCTACTGCAAATATTCATATATTTTTAAAAGAAGTTGACATATAATCTGCAAGGCAATGCAAAATGTGTGATGGTGAATCAGCAGCCTGCTTTAAATTTACCAGTTTCTTTCCACTGATGTCAATGCAGTAAAAGTGTACAAACTCATTGCTGACACATTGCCACCTCATTTGTACTGTCACATACACAATGATTTCTGCCTCAAACACTTCATGTCGGAATTTTTAGAATATGCCAATAACTCTGCAAGTTAAAATAATTTTCTCAAACCATTTCAATTCTCCCAAATGGCAATTATAATTTCCCCACTGGAAGAAATGATCTCTTCTAGCTTTGTTGCTGGAAGAGGTAAAATTGAGTGAATTTGTTACTGTAGATGCATAGGATACATGATCAATTATCCTATGTTATATGTTATATGCAGATAACCATGGCTCAACACCTAAAGCTTCCTAGAGGCTGCGGTGAGGATTTGCAAATTGTTCTGTATTGACAGTCTAATGCAATCAGTTATTTGAATTAGTTTTGTCAATAAAAATCGGTTGTGGTGAGCTTGAGAGTATTACTGCTGTGTGGCACAATATAAGGAGAGATGAATTTCTAGTTAGCAATTAACACAGCCAAACGCATCTATCTGGCGATCAAAGTAAGATAGAATAGCATCGTAAGAGTGAAACAAAGTGAATAGCAAATGGGATGATTAAAATGTTTCCTTGGCTTTTGTCAAGGTTCAAGATATAATATGGTTTGGAATATTGATTTTTAGTCTTGCATTCATTGACCGTAGTAAAATATATTATTTTACATTAATTGCTTTGACTGGATATGGACATTGATGGCAGTACCTGCATTTATTGTCAATCCCAAATTGCACTTGAGAACAAACTACATTCTGAAACTGTTGCAGAAGGTTTAGTTCAGAGTTTACAGATACTGCATGGTTGCAGGCCCATTGACCCACTGAGGCAACACTGGCCATCGATCACCCATCACACTAGTTCTATGTTGTTCCACTTTCTCATCCACTCTCTACACACTCGGGGCAATTTGCAGAGGCCAATTAACCTACAAAAGTGCATGTCTTTGGGATGTGGGGGGAAACCGAAACACCCAGAGGAAACCCACACCATCACAGTGGAACGTGCAAACTCCACACAGACTGCACCCAAGGTCAGGATTAAAGCTGCGTCTCTGGCACTGTGGGGCAGCAGCTCTACCAGCTATGTTGCCCCATGGTGTTGTGTGGGAGTTCTGAGATTTACAGCTAGCTCTGATGAAGGAATAGTAAACAAATCTGTGTTAAGGAATATGGCAGTTCGATGCGAGCATGCATGTAGTGATGTTTCACAGTGTTTCATGTTGATCATTTGAGCAGGCTGATGATATGGGTTTGGAAGATTCTGTGAAAGAAATCTTCATTCTATGGAAGAAATCCTGATCAGCAGCAGAAAGAAATGAAGATGGAAACAGGAGTCAAAATGGGATTTTTATTTCTGTTTTATCTATACGCAAATAACATGGGCTTCATTGGTAACGAGATGTTGTAATGCTCATCTCTAATTGATATAATCCTAAATTTACTCAAAGCACCCACGTTAAAAAAAGTTTTTAAAAATTCAATTACATCGTGAAAATGCAGTATCAATATGAAGTACCCACAGGCAGGTGCCGTTTCAACTTTTAACATCCCACGCAATTTATTTTTCTTTGCCCAATGGAATAACGTCACAAATAATAAATATTGCCTTATCATTTTCTATTAAAACTGTTTTCATTTCATCATTTTCGAACGTATGATTGCTTTGGTGAGCATCAAGGAATCCTGGGACTTTGATGGTTCACTTTTAATTCTGCATCTCACATTCACCTTGACTTCACTGATATTGCCCTTCTACACTATCCCTGCAAAGATCAAAGTTAAGTTGAGGAACCATCCTTTTGATGAGGCACCTAAAAATATTAGAACATTTAAAAAAAAGTATTCAGTAGTCTCTTAGACTGCAGGTGCTTTACTTTTTCGATTGCATCTTTTATTGTTCTATTTGTCCTATTCCTTCTTGCTTGCTCTGCACTACAGTATGCATTTACCCTTGCCTTCTATTCTATTTGCACCATTGTTCTTGCTCTAACATCCTTCCTTTCCACATTTCTATATTTGCCTGAAATATGTTCGGAAATGTTAAGTCTCCCCATAAATGCTGATTTTTTTTCTAGCATTTTCTCTTTCCATTTGCAGTTTGATCCATCTCATGGAAATATATGTTTGATAATAGCCACAGAGCATTCTTATATTAGTAAAACTCAGATTGCTTTTTTTCTGAAATGTTTGTCCTGAATGTTATTATATACCTAGAGTCCTGAACATTAACACTCGACTTCCTTTACATATTGCAAAGGCTTCTCTTTATTTTCATCCTGGCATGTGTGAAAAATTGGGGATAAATTTGGTAATTTGCTTTTCAGGTATAAAACATTCTTTGCCGATCAACTAGCAATGATTACATGTGCCTGAATGATATGCGCCAATGAGAGCTTTTACAAGATCTAAATTACTAAACGTATTTAAAAGATAAACCTGAGATATATGTAGTTAGAGATCTTCTAACTATCGCGTATGTTATAGAACAATTATCAATTAAAGAACGGCATTTTGAATACGCTGGAAAGAGCTTAAAAACAAGCCTAAAGTATAACAAACGATTGAAACATAAATATGCAATCTGCAGCCTAGATGTTGTGCTGTCGTTCGCACTATATTACTTACATCTGTGTCAAGTTAGTCGTCAATGTCTATTTGAAAAACTAGAACATTTAGAGCCTAGAGAACGACCAATTTTTCAATATGATGGAAGGGACTTGTCAGACTACAAGTTTTTGCCTACTTTCAAGTATGATCTACTGTGGAATAGATTTGGTAGCGGCGGCGGCTGTGACTCGACCACTGTCATATCTGTTTCATTATTGCAGAAAAAGATATCTCTGCCGATAGCACTAATAATCAACACCACCCACGCAGCGGCGCCTTAAAACTTTTTCTCCTGTCAGTTTCGGACCCTGAAGATTATACATGTGAAAGGCGGGTAATAAACAAGTCTGGGAGTGTTGCTATAGACACCAGGACTTCAAACAAGCTCATTTCTCTGTTTTTCTTTCATCTTTTGTTGCCGATGGTGACTTGGATTGCAATGCGTTTCAGAATATACTTAGCCAAAGACGAGATCTGCGCTTGTTTAATATTAATCTGACAACCACCGGCCATCCAATGGAAATACAAACAATACTCGAATGAACTGCTAGATTGTAAATCATGAAAGTGGAAACTGGACTTGGATGGAGATTTGAAAAGGCAGTGGCCGTGAACATAAACACGTCGTCGGTGCCAACACCCGTGAACATAAACAGGGCTTCGCTGCCAACACCAAACCCAACCCAAAAACATTCCCGACGCTCTTTAAAGCAAGCCGTGAAACCACCCACCTCCAGTTTAAATTCCATTTGGAATATTTTGGAGGACCAAGAAACCAAGAAACCCGCCGCCCCCGCCCAACTAGACTAAAGCCACCCTTAACAATAAAACTAAATGTAACGTTGAAGTCAGTGTAAACCCACACTGCCCCTAAAGGAAGAAACTAAACACACAACACTAAACCTCATACAAAGCCAACCCCAGATGTATTTGTGATACCCCTGATGTTCTCGCTGCCCTCGACATACTGGTTTAAAAATCGTTGAAGCATAACGCATATACAATATAACGCAATGAGACATGCTTGTCGACAATCCCAGCCCGTAAAGCAGCGCTGCTTACTGGAGTACACATGCACGGGAGCCTTGTCCAATGCATTGGATTCGACTGGCAAAGGCACATCCGTGTCGGTGTTGGTCAGCCACGTTGATTCAGTTTCTCTGGTCCAGCTTTCGTAGTACCTGGGCTCGATCGTATCAGCCCGACTTCCACCACAACCCATCCTTTGTATTTTTTTTTTTTTCCTTCTCCTTCTCAAACCTTGCTGGTCGGTCCAATTTGCAGATCACTAGAAGAAAAAAAAGCAGCTGCCCGTGCCTTCTTGTTCTCTGTGGGCGAATGGAACAAGGTGGCGAACTAGCGGGCGGCTAAAACCCACCCGCTGAAAATCGAAAGGGGTTCATCGTCCCCTCCCATAGTTGGAGGAAATGTTATGTTGCGGGAGAGTGGCTGAGAGAAGCAGTCGGAGGCTTCAAACACGCTGCTGCCGCTTGCCAATGTCAGCAGCCTGACGTCAGGAATTGCGTGCTCTTCAGGCGAAGCAGAGGGTCATCTGAAAGCTCAGGATATTGTGATCAGACACCTGCAATCTTAGAGGGATTGGCAAAAAGAGCAAGCTGACGCGATAAGATATCTTCATGGAACCAGCAACAACATTATATTTCAAAGTGCTGAGCGATAGGATGGATTTTCTTTATTTTTCTAACTCGTTTTCTGCACGATTGCCCAGAATATCCACAAATAATGTTGTTACTTGTCCCACTGAAGAATCTTATAAAAATCGGAAGATTGTTGTCATTGCCAATTATTCTAAGAAAGCAGGTGCCTGATTTATACATTATGCATCAGCATTTTAATACAAACTAGACCAAGGGGGACCCGTTGGGCCCCGTCCCCCAATGTCGGGGGGGGGGGGGGGGGGGTCGTCATACGGGAGGGTTGGTCCCCGAACTCATGATTGCGTTGGCGCTCACCCCGGAGACAGGCGCCCCCGGAGCTAATCACCGCCATCACCCGTTCCCCCCATCTAACCCGTTCGCCCAACGCAATATCCCACTCACCCATAGCCCCCAACTGCGCAGGCGCGGCTCATTTCCCCTCACCCCCAACACTCCCTCCCCCTCCTCTTCACCCTCCCTCTTCTCTCCCCTCCTCCACTCCCTCCTTCACCTCTCCCTCCCTCTCCTTTCCCCTACTGTCAGTCACTCCCTACCCTCAGTTACTCCCCCCACCCATCATAAACCCCCTCCCTACCCCCGATCCGTTGGGCCCCGTTTCACCCCAATGCAATATTCCACCACTCACCTGTTTCCCCAATGCAACCCGTTCCCCCCCAAAGCAATATTCCACCACTCAGGGAAGGGGGTGTGGGGGAGGGGGTGGGTGGGAGAGGGGTGTTGTGGGGGGGGGGGGGTGGGGTGGGTGGGGGAGGGGGGGGGTGGGGTAGGGAGTGTGTGTGGAGGAGGGGGTGTGTGAAGGAGGATGGATGTGTGAGGGAAGGGGGATGTGGGGGAGGGGGGTATTTGGGGGAGGGGGAAGGATGTGTGGGAGAGGAGGGTGTGGGGGAGGGGCTGTGGGGGAGGGGCGTGTGGGGGGGGGGGGTGGTGGGGAAAGGGTGTATGTGGGGATAGGGGGGGTGTGGTGGGGGAGGGGAAAGGGGGGTGTGGGGAGGGTGGGGATCGCCCCGCATCTTCAGCGTTCAGCTGCAAGCAGCAGATCCCGGTCCCACTCCGTCTTCACTCAGAGGCTTCCGGTTCAACTCAGCTGCTTCCGGCTGGTTGTGCTGGTCACCGCAGAAGCAGCCCACAAACGGCTGACTCCCCGCAAGCCGCTGACTTCCCACAAGCTGTGCAACGCACTGTGCTCCTTCAGCTTTTTATTCTCCTCGCTGCGTTATTGACAGCGGGTTTCGGAAGGGGCGGTTTTTACGATTTTTAAACCTTTCTTAACTTTTGTACTATTTCACCGATCGGAACAAAACACATTTGACTTGTAGCAGAGGAGAATGGTGAGTAAGGTGACGAAAAATCGTAGCATTATGGCGGATCATTTTTGCGCAAATTTAATTAAAACGCAAACGCAGTGGTCAAGATGAGAGTTTTAGTAATAGTATAGATACTAGACCAACTGGGATCCGTTGGGTCCCTGTCACACGGGTGGCCTAGTCCCCCAAGGTAATATTGGACCACTCACTCATAGCCCCCATGGGAGGACTGGTCCCCCAACACAACCCGTTCCCCAAGGCAATATTCCACCACTCACCCGTTTCCCAAACGTGAGGGTGCGCGAACTATTGGTGTGACAACATTATCTACAGTGATCTTGTATATCGTAGGCAGCTTGCCAAGTTTGTCGTCGAACAGGTCTTTGTACTGGGACAGCATCTGCTGTGTTGGTTCCTCTATCAAACATAGTTTGTGGACACCACGCAGAAAATAAACCAGCCCCAGGTCTTGGCATGCGTTAATGCCAAGCAGGGTTTCTGAGTTAGGTTGGACAATGTAAAACATCATGTTTTTAGATAGCTCATTGACAGTGCATTTTAAATCAGCCTTAGCCAATGGCTGAAGAGTCCTTTTTCATTAGTTCAGTGGTCCTTATCTTGTTGAACTCCTTGAGTGACATTACGTTCATCTTTGCACCAGTGTCGACCTTGCTGGTCATAGACTTGTTGTTTATTACCAAGGTCACCGCAGGATCCAGCAGCTTGCCTGAGGAGCGTGGGAGGGACAGCACGGCTGAGTCATTGTCTGTGTCATCGGAATCATTCCCGTGGAAAACATCGTCTTGCTCTTGGGAATCAGAGTCAGACAGCTCTTGTTGAAGCAGGTGCAGATTTGTCCTTGAAGCAGTGTTCCCACAAGATCGACAACATGTGGCAAAATGATTAAGCTTCTTGTGACAAACCTTCCCATGGGTGACACAAAACTGGCACCCCCTAGAATGGAAATAACTGCAGTTGGGGCACCTCGTGGCAGGCATATTGGGATCTTTGCGAGATGCGTTTAAGAATATCTGCGGAGAGTAATTAGCTAGGTTTACGTGATGTTGTTGTTGAGGGCTGGTAGGGTCAAAATCTGCTAGTGGGGCCACAGTCTCTGCCATTCGACATTAATGAATGGCTTGTTCCAAAGTCAGTTCAGCTTTCCAAAGCAGTTCAGCTCTTAGCTTGCGGTAGCTCATTCCTCCCACAATTTTATCTTGTACCAGCTCATTAGTCAACTCACCAAAGCTGCACCGTGTAGCCATGTGTCGTAAATCGCTGAAAAATCGATCGACAGGTTCATCTACCTACTGCTGTCAGGCGAAGAATCATGTTCTCTCGAGGATGCGGTTCGAGGGCAGGTTGCATAGTTCTCTAAACGTTCTCAGTAGGACTGTAGGGTTGTCGATAGTTTCTGCTGGCCCCAGGACTTGACCATTCGTGTCGAGGTGTGCTGGGGTGAATTCAAAGTTGTCTGCACGGATCATTGCTTCCGGACCCTCTAGATTGAGTAGTAGCGATGCCTTCAGATCGTCAGGGTCGTTCCGGTGAACGATGAGGATATAATGAGCATAGTCGCGCTCAAACATTCGCCAGCACTTGGCTAGTCAGAATCAAACACGAGGGGACTTGGCTTTCGGCAGGAATTAAGCATGTCATCAAAATCAATCACAAATAAAAACTGATAAAGAAAATAAATTGCGATTAACAGACGAGGGTTTGACCCAGTTCTCTGACACCATGTAAGTACCTCACTCTCACACTGGTTAGGGTTCAAGCATCTTTAATGTTCAGCTCATCATTACATAGGCAGTATATCATACATTCAGTCTACTGCAGCTACTGAAGACAGTAGGCAAGTTCTTACACTATAAAGCATGCATTAGGTAGAGTTATAATTACTAAGCATTCTGATTGGCTAACATGCAATAGCCAATCTACAGTTGGATTGAAATAAAGCATAGCAAAAGGTGGTTGGTGGTGGTTTGTTTGAAATCAAGCACAGCAAATGGTGGTTGGTGGTGGTTGGTTTGAAATAAAGCACAGTAAATGGTGGTGGTTGGTTTGAAATATAGCACAGCAAATGGTGGTTGGTGGTGGTTGGTTTGAAATAAAGCACAGCAACTGGTGGTTGGTGGTGGTTGGTTTGAAATATAGCACAGCAAATGGTGGTGGTTGGTTTGAAATAAAGCACAGCAACTGGTGGTTGGTGGTGGTTGGTTTGAAATATAGCACAGCAAATGGTGGTGGTTGGTTTGAAATAAAGCACAGCGAATGGTGGTTGGTGGTGGTTGGTTTGAAATATAGCACAGCAAATGATTGATGGTGGTGCTTGGTTTGAAATGGCAAATGATTAAAAGTCTAAACTTGACAATTTCCTGTTTGCACTGTATATTGATTTTAGATAAAACGCTACCACTTGCGGCTGTGATTTTTGGCCATCTTACTCAGTCCCCCTCTGCTCATCAGGTGCAGAGGATTCTTCCCATCAATGAAAAATGAAAGTGTTATTAGTGTTTAAAAAATGTTGAGAATCTCTCTCCTGAAGGCCATGCCACTTCCGGAGGGACTATAAAACCCGGAAGTGTTGAGTGCCTCAGTCATTTTCTGAAAGACAGGGGAGCGAGAGGGTCACGTCTCTCAGTCTGAACTGTGAATGACACTGAACACATGTCTACTAAACTGTGAGTGTGGTTTTACTGATCTTGAGTGCCCTTAATGTGGTTTGAAAATGAAAATGTGATTGGTTTGAAAAAGCACAGCAAATGGTTGGTGGTGTTGGTTTGAAATAAAGTACAGCAAATGGTTGGTGGTGGTTGTGTCTGAAGAATGGTTTTGATCCGAAACGTTGCATATTTCCTTCGCTCCATAGATGCTGCTGCACCCGCTGAGTTTCTCCAGCTCTTTTGTCTACAAATGGTTGGTGGTGGTTGGTTTGAAATAAAGCACAGCAAACAGTGGTTGGTGGTGGTTGGTTTGAAATAAAGCACAGCAAATGGTGGTTGTTGGTTTGAAATAAAGCACAGCAAATGGTGGTTGGTTTGAAATAAAGCACAGCAAATGGTGGTTGGTTGTGGTTGGTTTGAAATAAGGCACAGCAAATGGTTGGTGGTGTTTAGTTTGAAATGGCAAATGATTAAAAGTCTAAACTTGATAACTTCCTGTTCGTACTGTATATTTATTTATTTATTTATTTATTTATTTATTTCGAACAGAATAAAAGAATAAAAAGCAAGTATGAAACAGCATACAAAAAACAAAACAAGAATACTTATAAAGTGTCATAAACAGTATCTATAAATAAATGAAATCTTATTTGTCCGAAAAGGAGCAGGAAGAAGCCAAAGCTTATTAATTCCCACAACCTTATTCAACTGCTTATAATTATCTTATACAAATTTAGCAGCTATATGTACACCATACGTACACCAGCAGCTATATGTACACCAAATTATTTACATTTATACATTAATCAAATATTTACAAGCCAAACAAAAAAAGAGAGAAAAAAAGAAAAAAGAAAAGAAAAAACCCTCATATACTATACAGTATCTCTTAGTCATATATACAACCCATCACCCTATAATCACCCTTCCCAATACAATCAGTATAACAAATATCCCACTCACAATCACCTATCCTCATCCCAATATCCTTTAAAAAAAGTGTTTTTGTACATCTTTTTAAACTGAATTATCTTTGTGCTAAGTTTTATCTCCTGTTCCAGACCATTCCACAAATTCACCCCACAGATTGCTATGCACATACTTTTAAGAGTTGTTCTGACATTGAGTTTTTTTAAATTAAGTTCCCGTCTCAAATTATACCCACCCTGTCTTTCCATAAACAGTTTTTGTATATTTCCTGGAAGTAAATTATTTCTTGCTTTGTACATGATTTGTGCAGTCTTAAATTTAACCAGATCGGTGAACTTCAGTGTATGTGACCTTAAGAATAATAAATTGGTATGTTCAAGATATCCAACGTTATTGATAATTCTTATTGCTCTTTTTTGTAATGTACATAAAGGCTGTAGGTTGGTTTTGTAGGTGTTACCCCATATCTCCACACAGTAACTCAGATATGGCAATATGAGTGCATTATACAGAGTATGTAATGATTTGTGGTCTAGAATGTGTCTTGATTTCCCCAATATTGCGATAGACCTTGCCAGTTTTTCTTTGACGTGGTTTATATGTGGTTTCCAGTAGATTTTGAGGTCTAAGATCACACCAAGAAATTTATTTTCATATACTCTTTCTATACTTATGTTATCTATTTTCAATTGTACTTGTAGGTTTTTTTTTACATATTTTCCAAATAGCATAATCTTTGTTTTGCTTAAATTTAGAGACAATTTGTTGGCATCAAACCACTGTTTTAATTTATTCATTTCTGATGTGATGACCTACAAAAGCTGCTTCAAATTGTCACCGTAACAAAAAATATTCGTATCATCGGCAAATATAATAAATTTCAGTATATTTGATACTCTGCATACGTCGTTAATGTATATTATGAAAAGCTTTGGCCCTAACACAGACCCTTGAGGTACTCCACAAGTTATGTTCATGTAAGCTGATTTATGTTCACCTATTTCTACAATTTGTTGCCTGTTTCTTAAATAGCTTCTCACCCAATCCAATCCAACCCCTCTGATGCCATACCTATCCAGTTTCATGAGTAAAATGTAGTGATTTACGGTATCAAATGCTTTTTTAAAGTCTATGAATATTCCCACTGCAAGTTTTTTATTGTCTATGCAATTTGTGATGTCCTCAATTAGTTCCATTAGTGCCATAGATGTTGATCAGTCTGTCCGGAATCCATATTGACTGTCGACCAAAAGCTTATGTTTTTCAATGAAATTGTCAAGTCATTCTGTAAAAAGTTTTTCAAGGATCTTGGAGAATTGGGAGAGTAAAGAAACAGGCCTGTAATTTGTGAAATGGTCACCAGTTTTATATAATGGTATTACTTTTGCTATTTTCATTTTGTTTGGAAATTTACCGGATTGAAAAGACAAGTTACAGATATGAGTTAATGGTTCTGCAATTTCTTCAATAATGTTTTTTATTATAATCATATTGATATCATTCCAATCAGTAAAGGATTTGCTTTTATATTTTCTTACAGTGTCTATGATTTATTTTCCTTCGACTGCTCTAAGGAAGATAGAGCTGGTATTTCTATCCCAAAGATCAGTATCCGCCCCTTCTTTTGTTCCTGGGTCATTAATTTTTTCTGCCAAATCTGGTCCCACATTTACAAAGAATTTGTTAAAACCATTAACCGCATCATCCATATTATTTATTGTCTTGTCTTCCTCAATAAAATACTCAGGGTAGCCTGTATTTTTTGATCCATTTCTAATAATACTATTTAGCACGTTCCATAAACCTTTCATATTGTTTTTTATTATTCTCTAATATTTTATTATAGTATTCTTTTTTACATATCCTCATAATATTGGTTAATTTATTCTTATATTTTTTATATTTATTTTCTGCTTCTGAAGTTCGATATTTTATGAATTGTCTATATAGTGTGTGTTTTCTTTTTGCAGGCATTTTTTAAACCCTTAGTGATCCATGGACTATTTGTTTGTTTTTGTCTATCACTATATTGTTTCACAGGACAGTTTTTGTCATAAAGTGATTTAAAAATATTTAGAAATCCATTGTATGCTTTGTCGACATCTTCACCCTCATATACTATCCTCCAATCCTGTTTCAGTAATTCATTCTTAAATGCATTTATGTTTTCTTCGGTTCTCACCCTTTTGTATTTGAAATGACTGGTGTTCTTAGGTTTCCTATAACTACAGTGATAAACAATAAAAACAGGATTGTTTTTACAGTATAACAAAAACAGTATATTGATTTTAGATAAAACGCTACCACTTATGGCTGTAACTTTTGGCCATCTTACTCAGTCCCCCTCTGCTCATCAGGTGCAGAGGATTCTTCCCATCAATTAAAAATAAAAGTGTTATTAGTGTTTAAAATTTTTTGAGAATCTCTGTCCTGTCAATTATGCCATGAAGGCCACGCCCCTTCCGGTGGGAGGGGGAGGGATTATAAAACCCGGAAGTGTGGGTGTGGCTCAGTCTCTGCAAGATGGGGGACGGAGAGGTCACGACTCTGTCTGAGCTGTGAATCAACTGAACACACTGAATGTCTACTGAACTGTGAGTGTGGTGTTTACGTGGTGTTTTGTGTGGTTTTATGGTGGTATTATGCAGGTTTCACCCTGCTTGAAATGGTATGAAACTGCATTTGAATGTGGTGGCCTTGCACCCTGCTTGAAATGGTATGGAACTGCACTTGAATTTGGTGGCCTTGCACCCTGCTTGAAGTGGCATGAAACTGCTTGCATTTGGTGGCCTTGCACCCTGCTTGAAGTGGTCGGAAACGGCACTTGAATTTGGTGGCCTTGCACTCTGCTTGAAGAGGCATGAAACTGCACTTGAAGTTGGTGGCCTTGCACCCTGCTTGAAATGGAATTTCAGGGAATAGCCGTGAGTCAACTGCCAACCCACCAGCCATGAGAGAGCTGCCAGCACATCAGGATTGAGTGACTGGAAGGGACGTCGCCGTCCTGGCGAATAACAGACAAATAACCTTTCTAATATTTCACCGATCGGAACAAAATTTGGTGCACTAGAAGCAGAGAAGAACGGTGAGTAAAGTGGCTTAAAAATCCTAACGATATAGGGTAGCGATTTTGCGCAAATTTAATTACAACGCAGACCGGAATTGGTCAAGATGAGAGTTTTGGTAATAGTATAGATGGATAGATAGATATTTCTGCCCTTTCAGTATCTAATCATAAGTTTTCATCTTTAATTATGTGTAGAGGGGTCCAAAGAAATAGTATTTTATGTCCGCCAATCAAGTGGGATGACAGTATCCGTTAATTTCCAGTGTTTCATGAAACTCCACATCCTCCTGCGAAGTTAGCTATCAGTGTTCAGTTAAAAATCCTCGTCTTTTATGAAATCTTTTGCCTGAATCTCGTCTTTTATTTAAGGTGTGTTTCAGCATTATTCAAAAATAAGATTAGACTCCATTTGTGTACTGAATGTCAATCTGCGATTCCATATTCCACACCAGACTGATGTTCTATATTGCCTAAGGCATGGAAAAGTTTTTTCAGTACACATGTTTAGCAGAGGAACACATGGTGCTGGAGTAACAGCACATCAGGCAACATTTCTGGAGGACACAAATAGGCGACGCTTCAAGTCTAGATCCTTATGCAGCCAACCTGACATGGAGCTTATCCATGTCCCCTGGAGATGCTGCCTGACCCCCTGAGTTAATCCAGCGCTTGGTCTTTGCAAGATTCCAGCATCTGCAGTTCCTTGTGTCTACACTTTTTTTTTAAACGGCAGCTCAAAATGGAAAATGTATTTCCTGATGTCATGGGCAAGTGGTGATATCTATTTCCAGGAGGAATGCAACCAGGAAGCTGTCCTCTGTTTCCTCTGATTTGGTTGGTATGTCAAAACAGTCTGTCCAGCGTCTGACCCAAAACATCATCCTTGTTCTCCAGAGAGGCAGCCTGACCCATTGAGTTATTCTATCACTTTGTGTCTTTTTTTAAAAATAAACCAGCATTTGCAGAATGCAATCCAATCCTGGTGTGTGCCATTAGTTTAGTTTAGTTTAGAGATACAGCAAGGAAACAGGCCCGTCGGCCCACCGGGTCCGCGCCGACCAGCGATCCCTGCACATTAACACCATTCTACACCCACTAGGGACAATTTTTTCATTTACGAAGCCAATTAACCTATAAACCTGTACGTCCTCGGAGTGTGGGAGGAAACCGAAGATCTCGGAGAACATCCATGCAGATCACGGGAGAACGTACAAACTCTTTACAGACAGCACCCGTGGTCGGGATCAAACCCGGGTGTCTGGTGATGTATTCGCTGTAAGCCACTGTGACCGCCCAAAGGTTCATTGGTTTCTGAGTGCCAGTGTATCTTTTTACTGATTTTAAAAGTGGCTCATATCACAAAATGGAATGATGGTACAATATATGAACAACTTGCTTTTAATTATTTAAAAAAAGTGTTTTGATGCCTCAAATAATCCAACTGGTGCATGGCAATACCATTGCAAGACCATTGGGTCTCTGATGTCCTCATCTACACAGCCTATCACTCTCTGGTTAAAGAACATATTTGGTAATAGTAATGAGGCTTGTACTTTTTAATTTAGATTTACAAAATTGAGTGTATTTGGGCTTTGTAAAGTTTAGAAACCTTGACATGAATACGAAAGAATAAATACCGCAGATGCTGGAAATCTGAATCAAAATAAAATGTTATCCCACTTTTTAGGAAAGGCAGGAGAGAGAAAACGAGGAATTATAGACCAGTTAGCCTGACATCGGTGGTGAGAAAGATGCTGGAGTCAATTATAAAAGATGAGATAGCCGCACATTTGGATAGCAGTAACAGGATCGTTCCGAGTCAGCATGGATTTACGAAGGGGAAATCATGCTTGACTAATCTTCTGGAATTTTGTGAAGATGCAACTAGGAAAATGGACAAGGGAGAGCCAGTGAATGTAATGTACCTGGACTTTCAGAAAGCATTTGATAAAGTCCCACATAGGAGATTAGCGGGCAAAATTAGGGCACATATTTGGGTGGAGTGCTGACTTGGAGAGAGACGTGGTTGGCAGACAGGAAACAAAGAGTAGGGATTAATGGGTACCTTTCAGAACAGCAGGCAGTGACTAGTGGGGTACCGCAAGGCTCGGTGCAGGGACCGCAGCTATTTACAATATACATCAATGATTTGGATGAAGGGATTCAAAGTAACATTAGCAAATTTGCAGATGACACAAAGCTGGGTGGCAGTCTGAACTGTGAGGAGGATGCTATGAGATGGCAGGGTGACTTGGACATGTTGGGGGAGTGGGCTGATGCGTGGCAGATGAAGTTTAATGCGGATAAATGTGAGGTTATCCACTTTGGTAGCAAAAACAGGAAGGCAGATTACTATCTAAATGGCGTCAAGTTGGGAAAAGGAAATGTACAACGGGATCTGGGGGTCCTTGTACATCAGTCTATTAAAGTAAGCATGCAGGTACAGCAGGCAGTGAAGAAATCAAATGGTATGTTGGCCTTTATTACAAGAGGAATCGAATATAGGAGCAAAGAGGTCCTTCTGCAGTTGTACAGAGCCCTAGTGAGACCGCACCTGGAGTATTGTGTGCAGTTTTGGTCCCCTAATTTGAGGAAGGACATTCTTGCTATTGAGGGAGTGCAGCGTAGGTTTACAAGGTTAATTCCCGGGATGGCGGGACTGTCATATGCTGAGAGAATGGAGCAGCTGGGCTTGTACACTCTGGAGTTTAGAAGGATGAGTGGGGATCTCATTGAAACATATAAGATTGTTAGGGGCTTGGACACGCTAGAGGCAGGAAATATGTTCCAGATGTTGGGGGAGTCCAGAACCAGGGACCACAGTTTAAGAATAAGGAGTAAGCCATTTAGAACGGAGACGAGGAAACACTTTTTCTCACAGAGAGTGGTGAGTCTGTGGAATTCTCTGCCTCAGAGGGCGGTGGAGGCAGGTTCTCTGGATGCTTTCAAGAGAGAACTGGGTAGGGCTCTTAAAAATAGCGGAATCAGGGTATATCGGGAGATGGCAGGAACGGGGTACTGATTGGGGATGATCAGCCATGATCACATTGAATGGCGGTGCTGGCTCGAAGGGCCAAATGGCCTACTACTGCACCTATTGTCTATTGTCTATTATTGTAATAAACGCTGGAAATACTCAGGTTGTCAGCAGTTCATAATCCCCTTGGGTATCTTATAATCCAATAGTATGAACATTTAAATCTCTAATTTTGAGTAATAACCCATCCACTTTCCATTCTCCCCATCCCCAGTGTGCACACATTTGTCTCATCATTGCCCTATTCACTCTGCATTTTCCCTTCTCCGTATGCTTATCACCCATCCTGGAGTCTCATATTTGCCTCTTATTCGCGCTTCTATCTCCTTCTCCCTGTCCCTTTTCACCCATATCATTCCCTCCCAAACCTCCCTAGCCATACTATTCCTCTGGAAAGAGAATCTTGAGGCTTTAGAGATCTGAACTACCAACAACAGGAAGTCACAAAGGTAAATATAGACAAGTACTCTTCGCACAGAGCATTTGGAATGGAATTTCTGCGGGGGAAATAGACAATAGGCCATTCGGCTCTTCGGCCCTTCGAGCCAGCACTGCCATTCAATGTGATTATGGCTGATCATCCACAATGAATGGGAAGACTCAACTTATACTTTCCATCGTGCGCCGAATCTGTCAGGCCTTATGTTTTCACATCATGCCTATCCCATGAAAATACAGCAACTGAAATGTAAAATTTGGCTGTCGAGTGAAAATCAACAGAATTAGAATTAGAGTTCAACAAAATTATCAAAATTACAACAATATTCCTTCTTGAATACTGAAAATAAACTTTAAATAATCTTAGCATTCTTGTTTTAACTATATGCGATCATGCCAACTTTTCAGTTTTCAGTGTGACTCATGCATGAAAATGTATTGCAATGAACAGAAATTAAGTGCAGGTCTGCACAAGGATAAATCAGGAAGGCACATTAAAACATAAATGAACTGCCAAAGGATGTGGTTGAGGCAGGTAACCATATAACCATATAACCATATAACAATTACAGCACGGAAACAGGCCATCTCGGCCCTTCCAGTCCGTGCCGACCATTTGTTTTCCCCTAGTCCCATCTACCTGCACCATACCCCTCCATTCCCTTCACGTCCATATACCTATCCACTTCACTTTTAAATGTTAAAATCGATCCTGCCTCCACCACTTCTGCTGGAAGCTCATTCCACACAGCCACCACCCTCTGAGTAAAGAAGTTCCCCCTCACGTTACCCCTAAACTTCTGTCCCTTAATTCTCATGTCATGCCCTCTTGTTTGAATCTTCCCTACCCTCAATGGGAAAAGCTTATCCACGTCAACTCTGTCTATCCCTTTCATCATTTTAAAGACCTCAATCAAGTCCCCCCTTAACCTTCTGCGCTCCAAAGAATAAAGACCTAACTTGTTCAACCTTTCTCTGTAACATAGTTGCTGGAACCCTGGCAACATTCTAGTAAATCTCCTCTGTACTCTCTCTATTTTGTTGACATCCTTCCTATAATTAGGCGACCAAAATTGTACACCATACTCCAGAATTGGTCTTACCAATGCCTTGTACAATTTTAACATTACTTCCCTACTCCTATATTCAATGCTCTGATTTATAAAGGCCAGCATACCAAAGGCTTTCTTTACCACCCTATCTACATGTGATTCCACCTTCAGGGAACTATGCACAGTTATTCCTAGATCCCTCTGTTCCACAGCATTCCTCAATTCCCTACCATTTACCATGTACGTCCTATTTTGATTTGTCCTGCCAAGATGTAGCACTTCACACTTAACAGCATTAAACTCCATCTGCCATCTTTCAGCCCACTTTTCCAAATGTCCCAAATCTCTCTGTAGACTTTGAAAATCTACTTCATTATCCACAACACCACCTATTTTAGTATCATCTGCATACTTACTTATCCAATTTTCCACCCCATCATCCAGATCATTGATGTACATGACAAACAACAGTGGACCCAACACAGATCCCTGAGGCACCCCACTGGTCACCGGCTTCCAACCTGACAAACAGCCATCCACCATTACTCTCTGACATCTCCCATTCAGCCACTGTTGAATCCATCTTGCTACTCCGCCATTAACACCCAAAGATTGAACCTTCTTAACCAACCTTTCATGGGGAACCTTGTCAAAGGCCTTACTGAAATCCATATAGACAACATCCACTGCTTTACCCTCATCAATTTCCCTAGTTACCGCTTCAAAAAATTCAAGAATGTTTGTCAAACATGACCTTCCAGGCACAAATCCATGTTGACTGTTCCTGATCAGACCCTGTTTATCCAGATGCTTATATATATTATCTCTAAGTATCCTTTCCATTAATTTGCCCACCACTGATGTCAAACTAATAGGTCTATAATTGCTAGGTTTATTCTTTGAACCCTTTTTAAAACAATGGAACAACATGCGCAGTACGCCAATCCTCCGGCACTATTCCCGTTTCTAATGACATTTTGAAATATTTCTGTCATAGCTCCTGCTATTTCTACACTAACTTCCCTCAATGTCCTAGGGAATATCCTGTCAGGACCTGGAGACTTATCCACTTTTATAGTTTTCAAAAGTGTCAGTACTTCCTCCTCTTTGAATCTCATAGTTTCCATAGCTACTCTACTTTTTCCCCTTAACTCACAGAGTTCAATATCCTTCTCCTTGGTGAATACCGAAGAAAAGAAATTGTTCAATATCTCCCCCATCTCTTTTGGCTCTGCAGATAGCTGTCCATTCTGGTTTTCTAATGGTCCAATTTTATCCCTCGTTATCCTTTTGCTATTAATATAGCTGTAGAAACCCTTTGGGTTTACTTTCACCTTTCTTGCCAAAGCAACCTCATATCTTCTTTTAGCCTTCCTAATTTCTTTCTTAAGATTCTTTTTACATTCTTTATACTCCTCTAGCACCTCATTTACTCCATGCCTCCTATAATTATTGTAGATATCTCTCTTTTTTCGAAACAAGTGTCCAATTGAAAACCATGGCTCTTCCCAATTTTTACTATTTCCTTTCAACCTAACAAGGACATAAAGATTCTGTACTCTTACAATTTCCCCTTTAAATGTCCTCCATTTCTCTTCTACATCCTTCCCATAAAACAGAGTGTCCCAATTCACGCCTTTTAAATCCTTACGCATTCCCTCAAAGTTAGCCTTTCTCCAATCAAAAATCTCCACCCTAGGTCCAGTTCTGACTCTCTCCATAATTATATTGAAACTAATGGTATTGTGATCACTGGTCCCGAAGTGCTCACCAACGCATACCTCCGTCACCTGACCTGCCTCATTTCCTAACAGGAGGTCCAGCACTGCCCCTTCTCTGGTCGATACCTCTATGTACTGCTGCAAAAAACTATCCTGCACACATTTTACAAACTCCAAACCATCCAGCCCATTTACAGAATGTGTTTCCCAGTCTATTTTTGGAAAATTGAAATCTCCCACAATCACTACCTTGTGCTTACTACTAATATCTGCTATCTCCTTACATATTTGCTCTTCCAATTCTCGCTCCCCATTTGGCGGTCTATAGTACACCCCTAAAAGTGTTGCTACACCGTTCCCACTTCTCAGTTCCACCCAAATAGCCTCCCTAGACGAGCACTATAATCTATCCTGCCAAAGTTACTGCTGTAATATCTTCTCTGACAAGCAATGCAACACCTCCCCCTCTTGTCCCTCCAATTCTATCACACCTGAAGCAACGAAATCCTGGAATATTTAGTTTCCAATCAGAGCCCTCCTGCAACCATGTTTCACTGATTGCCACAACATCATATTTCCAGGTGTCAATCCAGGCTCTAAGTTCATCCACCTTACTTACAATGTTCCTAGCATTAAAATATATACATTTTATAAACCCACCATCCCTTATTCTCTGTCTATTATCTTTTTCATCTTTCTCGCCTACATTTTGGGTCCGAGTGCTTCCCTTCTCTGCCTGTTGCCCCACACCCTGACCCCTAGCCCCCTCTACCCGAGTCCCTCCCCCCAGCCTTTCTAGTTTAAAGTCTCCCCAGTAGCCTTTGCAAACCTCCCTGCCAGGATATTGGTCCCCCTCGGGTTCAAGTGCAACCTGTCCTTTGTGTATAGATCATGCCTTCCACAAAAGAGGTCCCAGTGATTAAGAAACTTGAATCCCTGCCCACTGCACCAGTCCCTCAGCCACGCATTTATCCTCCACCTCATTTCATTCCTACTCTCACTGTCACGCGGCACAGGCAGTAATCCTGAAATCGTTACCCTTTTGGTCCTTCTCCTTAACTTTCCCCCCAACTCCCTAAATTCTCCCTTCAGGACCTCGTCACTTTTTCTGCCTATGTCATTGGTACCTATGTGTACCACAACATCAGGCTCCTCTCCCTCCCTTATCAGAATCCTTTGGACACACGTTCTGACACATGCGAGACCCTGGCACCAGGGAGGCAAACTACCATCCGGATCTCCCGACTGCGTCCACAGAATCGCCTATCCGACCCCCTAACTATAGAGTCCCCTATTACAATTGCCCTCCTCTTTTTGCTACCCTTCTGAGCATCAGGGCCGGTCTCTGTGCCGGAGGCCCGGCCGCTGTTGCTGCCCCCAGCTAGGCTGTCCCCTCCAATCGTACTCAAACCCGAGTACCTATTTTCCAGGTGTACGGTCACAGGGGTACTCTCTTGCCCCCGCCTCTGCCCCTTGCCCTTCCTAACTGTGACCCACTTGTCTGCCTCCTGTGGTCTGGGAGTGACTACCTCCCTGTAGCTCCTCTCTAAGACCTCCTCACTCTCCCTGACCAGACGGAGGTCATCGAGCTGCTGTACAATGACAATATTTGAAAGACTTTTTAACAGCCGCAACTATAGAGAAGGTTTGGAGGGATATGGGTCAAACATGGGCAAATGGACTAAATATTTGGGCACCTGGCTTGGCATAGACAAGTAGGGTTAATATGCTTATTTCCATGCAGGACATAAAAGCAGAATATCATTAAAAAAAAATAATGAACAAATGTAATTGCAGGATATTTACATGTATAAATTTGTAGCCTGGAATAGAAGTACAATCATTTTTTTCTTAGATAGTTTCAAGATAATTTGATAGCTTTCCAGTTTTACGGGTTCTGAGGTGACTGATAAGAACATTGAGAACCATAGACTCTTCCACAGAAGGGAGAGGTGATGCAGATTGAAATACAAGCACAGTACATTGCACAAATTCTGGATAGGATAGTTATGCACATTACATATTGGCTTCCAAGTATGTGTGTTTTTCTTTACATTGGGTATTTGCTTAATGCTGTGATTATTGGCATTGATATTAATATTGGTTTATTATTGTCAGATGTACTGAGATACAGTGAAAAACTTTGGTTGCATGCTATCCAGTTAATCATTTAGTACAATCAAGCCTACGCTAATGCAACAAGTAGTGCAAAGAGAAAAGTACCAGAATGCAGAATAAAGTGTTATAGCATTACAGCTTTACAATTACAGAGAAAAATTCCAAGGACTGCAACGTGGTAGGTTGTAAAAAGGATCATTCAGTAGTCTGATAAGAAGGGGGAAGAAACTGTTCCTGAATCTGGTTGTGCATGCATTCAAGCTTTTGTATCGTTTGCCCAACAGGAGAGGGGAGAAGAGGGAATGACTAGGAATGAAAACGTCCTTGATTATGTTGGCTGCTTTCCTGAGGCAGCATGAAGTGTAGATGGTGTTGATGGTGGGGAGGCTGTTCTGTAGGACATGGGCTGCATCTACAACTCTCTGTAGTTTCGTCATCTGTTGATGTTGGTTAGAGTCATTAGAGGCCTTTAAACATCCTTAGACTTCTGAGGAAGCTGAAGCAAAGTCTGAAGAAGGGTCTCAACCCGAAACGTCACCTACTTCCTTCGCTCCATAGATGCTGCCTTACCCGCTGAGTTTCTCCAGCATTTTTGTCTACAAACAGAATACACAATATGACTTAGATTATAACTTTCATTTCTGAAACACTACCTATTCAGATTGCAAATCTTTCTTCTTCGAGTCCATTGCAATCTCAGACGTCGTTCTGCCAGTATCTGGCGCAGGTCACAGCTGGTCGGGTCGGTTCAGCCAGGTTCTGGGGGCTGCACTGGGGGGGCGTTGTCACACTTCAGTAGGTGGGACATTGTCTGTACTGCTCCACAGCTGCATGTGTCTTCTGCCTGGTAGTTCCATGCTTTCATAAGTGCTTTGCACCTCCCCTGCTCCACTCGTAATCTGTTGAGGGTCTTCCAGGTTGGCCATGGGAGGTCGTGCCCGCTGGCGAGGCATTCAGTCGGAGTGATTCCTCTCTCCATCCAGTCGTGGGTTCGTGTGTTGAGCTGGTTCCATTCATCTTTCCAGATGTTGGTCCTTGCTGTTTCTTTGGTTATCTGGAGAGGTGGGACTGTCTGCAAGAAACTGGCTCTGGATTTCAGTCGGGGTGGAGGTGCTGTGTGTCCATGCAGGGGGTGCCTGGTATCGATCTCCTGTGCTCTCCGCTCGTTTTGGCGATGATGGATCATTAATATGGGGGGGGGGGGGGGGCAATACCAGCTAGGGCGTAGAGGCATGGGACTGGCGTTGTCTTTATGCATCCCGTGATAATGCGGCAGGCGTCGTTGAGGGCTGTGTCAACCAGTTTGGTGTGGTGGGAGCGGCTCCAGCTTGAGCACGCGTATTCAGCTGTGGAGAAGCACAGGGCGAGGGCAGTTGCGCGGATGGTTGGTGGATCAGCGCCCCACTTTGAGTTTACCAGTTTGCGCAGGATGTTGTTGCGAGTGTTGACCTTGGCTTTGGTGTTCTGAAGGTGGGTTTTGAAAGAGAGTGTCCTGTCGAGTGTGACTCCGAGGTACACGGGTGGAGGTGGTTGGAGAGTTTGTGGCCATCCCATGAGACGCTCAGTTGTTTTCCTGCGTCTCGATTTTTAAGGTGGAAGCTGCATAGTTGGGTTTTTGATGGGTTGGGTTTCAGGTGGTTGTTATTGTAGTAGGTTGTCATCTCTTGGAGGGCGCTTTCCAGGACAGACTCAATCTTCTGGAAGTTCTCCCGTTGGGTGGTGATGCAGAGGTCATCAGCATAGATGAAGCGGCGGTATTGTGGGGGAAGTGGTTGGTCGTTGGTGTAGATGTTGAAGAGGAGGGGGGCCAGTACGCTGCCTTGTGGTAGGCCATTCTTTTGGGCTTTCCATTTGCTCTTCTTGTCGTTTAGTTGAACGAAGAAGCGCCTGTTGTTGAGAAGGCTTTTGATGACTTGGCACAGGTCGAGGTCACCAGTCATGTCAAAAAGTTTCCTGATCATGGTGCGGTGCTGGACAGTGTCGTAGGCAGCGGTGAGGTCTATGAAAGATGCTCCGGTGATGAGTTTGCACTCAAAACCGTCCTCAATGTGTTGGGTCAGGTTCAGTAGCTGCCCAGCACAGGAGTGGCCAGGGCGGAAGCCAGCTTGATCTTTAGTAAGCTTGGAGTCTATAAGTGGCGCAAGGCATTGTAGTAGTAGCCTCTAGTACAGCTTGTAGGTGATGCAGAGGAGGGAAATGGGTCTGTAGCTCTTTGGGGATGATGGGTCCTTTCCAGGTTTGGGAATTGTGACAGTCTTGGCCTTTCTCCATACTGGTGGGGTTATTTTCTGTGCCATGCATGAGTTCAGCATTGCTAGAAGTCAATCAAGTTAATGCTTTCAATAAGATTTCTGAGTTCTCTACCATCAACGTGTCAGATCGGGAGTCTTAGAGCCCAAGTCTTGGATGATTGTGGCTTGAAATGCAGGAAATTGAAGCTGGGGTCCTCGAGTCTGAATAGTCAAGGTGAGGTACAGGTATATTTGGTGTCGTGTGTAGTTGAGGGCTGAACAATGAAGAGCAAGGCTTGCAGATTGCACTGGGAAGAACAGACTGTCCAGTGAGTGCACACCTGCAATCACTCTTGGGCCAAAATAGCCCAAATTCTACTGCAATGCTCCTTGAGAATCACATCATCCAATGATCATTGACTCAGACATGATGTCAGATTGCAATCGGGACTCATGCCTGGAAGTGCCTGGTCAAATTTCAGACATAGAATAACCATATCATTCCGAAAAAAAATAAATTATTTGCATAATGGTGAAGTGACGAAGCAGTCATCTGAAGGCTCTTGCAATGATCCCCGGAATACCTGTAACCCAGTTACTCTTTAATTAAAAAGTAAATATAAGAGTTTGCCTTTGCTTAAAAGTTGGGCGAAAGGACAAAGTGCTGGAGGAACTCAGCGGCTCAGGAAGCATGTGTGGAAGAAAATGCATGTAACGTTTTGGGTCAGGAATGAAGAAGGGCCTGATCTGAAAGGTTATCTGTTCATTTCCCTCCACTATTGCTGACTGACCTGCTGACTTGATACTGGACCTTACCTGTTACAGTTAATTATTTGGGAGAGAAAATTGACAAATCCACCTACCTATCTACTCCTGTAGAGAGTTGTTGTTACAGCATATTAAATGTTAAATGTTATTACATGGGAAAATCAGCTCCAAAATGACCTTCACTATAATTATAATGTGTCTACATTTTTGTTTTACATGTGTTTTATGGTGCATGTCAAACCTTTTAGGTATGGATTTTTGCAGCATATGCTCACTCTTTGCTCGGTATTCCTTTGGTTTTGGGCACCATATCTGAGGAAGGATGTGCTGGCTCTGAAGAGGATCCAGAGGAGGTTTACTAGAATGATCCCAGGAATGTGTAAGTAAACCGTTGATGAGCATTTGTTGGCACTGGGCCTGTACTCGCCGGAGTTTAGATGAATGAGGGGGGACCTCATTGAAGCATATAGGCTTGGATAGAATGGATGTGGAGAGGATGTTTCCACTAGTGGTTGAGTCGATGACTAGAGGTCAAAGCCTCAGAATTAAAGGTTGGTCTTTTAGGAAGGAGATGAGTAGAAATGTATTTAGTCAGAGGGTGGTGAATATGCGTAATACTTTGCCAAAGAAAGCTGTGGAGGCCAAGTCAGTGGATATTTTTAAGGCAGAGATAGATAGATTCTTGATTAGTAACGGTGTCAGAGGTTATGGGGAGAAGGCAGAAGAATGGGGTTAGGAGGGAGAGATAGATCAGCCTTGATTGAATGGCGGAGTAGACTCGATGGGCCAAATAGCCTAATTCTATTCCTATCACTTATGACCTCCAGATTCAGGGACAGTTTCTTCTCTGCTGTTATCAGGCAACTGAATCATCCTACCACAAACAGCGAGCAGTCCTGAACTGCTATCTACCCCATTGGAGATCCTCAGACTATCTTTGTCATAGAAACATAGAGTGCTACAGTGTGGAAACAGGCCCTTAGATAGAAACATAGAAACATAGAAAATAGCTGCAGGAGGAGGCCATTCGGCCCTTCGAGCCAGCACCGCCATTCAATATGATCATGACTGATCGTCCACTATCAATAACCCGTGCCTGCCTTCTCCCCTTATCCCCTGACTCCACTAGCCCCTAGAGCTCTATCCAACTCTCTCTTAAATCCATCCAGTGATTTGGCCTCCACTACCCTCTGTGGCAGTGAATTCCATAAATTCACAACTCTCTGGGTAAAAAAGTTTTTTTTCTCAGCTCAGTCTTAAATGATCTCCCCTTTATTCTAAGACTGTGGCCCCTGGTTCTGGACTTACCCAACATTGGGAACATTTTTCCTGCATCTAGCTTGTCCAGTCCTTTTATAATTTTATATGTTTCTATAAGATCCCCCATCATCCTTCTAACCTCCAGTGAATACAAGCCTAGTCTTTTCAATCTTTCCTATGACAGTCCCGCCATCCCCGGGATCAATTTCGTGAACCTACGCTGCACTGCCTCAATCACAAGGATGTTCTTCCTCAAATTAGGAGACCAAAACTGTACACAATACGCCAGATGTGGTCTCACCAGAGCCCTATACAACTGCAGAAGAACCTCTTTACTCCTGTACTGAAATCCTCTTGTTATGAATGGGCCCTTCAGCCCAATTTGGCCACACCGGCCAACATGGCCCAGCTATAGCAGTCCAGAAAAGTGGGAGAGAGCAAATTCAACCCACCGATTGGTCGCAGAAGTTGGCTATGGGAGCGTCAGAAGTGGAGATCAACTGCCTTACTGGGTCTGGGTGCCACGTTTTCAGGGGGACTTCCGGGGGGGGGGGGGGGGGGGGGGTGGGGGGGAGGAATTCAAATGCACTTTTGTAATTTTGTCCAGATCAAAAGCCAGACCACCAATTGCCAGAAAATCGGCGTTGACCTGTACTTCTTAAAAAAAAGATGTAAGAGACTGCAAATGCTGAAATCTTGAGAAAAAAGGAAAGTGCTGGAGGACCTCAATGGGTCAAGCATAATTTGTGAAAGGAAATGAATAAATAATGTTTTGGGCCAAGACTTAAGAAGGTTCTGGCCCAAAATTGTGTCTGTCCATTTACTTCACGGATGTAGTCTGGCCCATTGACTCCCTCCAGCACTCTTTTTCTGTGATTTTAAATTGTAATTTTATAAGATTGAATCTCTTTTAATTAAAGGGTCACCTTTACTTATTTTGTTCCTTATTCCTGTTCTATGAATTTCTGTGCAATTCATTTGTTGGCACATTTTCTATGAGATTTAAAGTCGAGTTCTAGCATTACTTGATACTGGATACTTACCTTAAAGATTTGGGAAAGAAAATTGAGCAAATTCCCCCTATCTATCTACTCCTACAGAGTTGTTGTTGCAACACATGTTACTTGTTATTACTGCAGCATGCATTCACTCTAAGGTCAATGCCCCGAATATAAAAATGCTTTGGTTTTGACAGACACATGAAGAAACTCGCTCCTATAGTTAAACATGTAGATATAAGAAATAGTAAGATTAAACGAGAACTTACCAGTTTGAAGTTTGATCTTTATTTTATGAGGAGTCGAGTTGAGGGACTACGTGAATAGAAGCCCGTACAGCCGTTGGTGCGTCAATCTTCAAAGCAGCTAACAATGACTGAAGTATAATGGTAAGATGATAAAACTAGAACTACCAGATGAGATCTATGAGGGTGGGAGCGGAGGGCACGTAGTCCCTCAACTCGACTCCTCATAAAATAAAGATCAAACTTCAAACTGGTAAGTTCTCGTTTAATCTTACTATTTTACTTCGGAGTCACGTGAGTGACTACGTGAAGACTTCAAAGCACTGTGAATTCACGCCGCAGACCCAAATCCGACGTTCACACTGCCTGGATTGACTCAAAAGTCGTTAACAACCAATCATGCATCAGTAATACATTTGTTAAATGAAATAACAGTTTATTTACAAACAAATCATAACAAAACCCCTCTAACTCAGAGGAAAAGTGTAACAGTACTGAAACCAGAATCAGCAAACACCCCGAGCCTTGAAATCGGCTTGTGATAAAACCTCTGAAAAGTTAGCTCACTGGACCATCCTGCGGCCGCGAGGATATGGTCTATTGGCAAGTCCATCGCCCTTGCCGCGGAAGTTGATGCCGCCCTGGTGGAATGAGATTTGAATTTATCAGTATCAATTCCTGCACTTGCCAGGACCTGCTTTAGCCACCTTGAAATCGTTTGCACCAACACCTTACTGTGTGGTTTTTTTGTGACTAATAAACAAAGCAACTCTGTTTCCTCTCAGAGGTTTAGTAATCTCAATGTAACGAGATAAATGTGAGACTACACACAAGCGATCATCTGCGGGGTATGCTGAAAACACAATCTTACATCCTGTCATGCCTCTTCTATTATGTTTAAGCAAATCATAGACATAAAATATAATGGCATCAGCCGACACATGCATTCTATCTAGCCGTAGCTTTTGCAACATTTGTAACACGTTGAGCTGAAACCAACGCTATAAGCATGACCACCTTCATAGATAATTTGGCCATTGATAGGCTTGTAACCGGAGCCCACTGGCGAAGAATCATTAAAAACCTCACTCACATTCCAAATACCGGCATACCTGGGTTTAGGAGGATTAGAATTGAAAAACTCCCTTCATGAATCGTGAAACTAACGGATGTGTCCCTACTGTATGCAATTCTGCATTCATAGGTAAATAAGAAGTCAGAGCACTTCTGGCTGAATTAATCGCACTGTAACTTAATTTTTTTGGTCAAAATAAAGAGTTGACAAACTCCAATACGTCCGTGATCCCTGCAGTGTGATATACAATATTCTGCTGTAGGCAGAATTGCTCCCACTTCCTTATATAGGTGATATATTGCTGCTGTGTACTATCCCTGCAGGCCGACGTGAGAACATCCACAGTCCGATGAGACAGTCCTCTCCCCAGGTATGGCCTCCTTAAAATCTGCAAATTAACAGATCAATACGATCATATAAAGGATGTTGATCCCCAGTGACTGGATTTACCAGTAGATTTTTTATTCTTGGGCATAAGCATGTAAGGCTCCCTAGCCATTTGTAATACAACGGGAAACCATGCTTGTGTAGGCCAATCTGGCACTACCAATACCCCTGAAGTGGAGTCCTCCTTGATCTTTTGCAAACATCTGCTGATGAGACAGAATGGAGGAAATACATACACAAACATTCCTCCCCAATGCAGCGAAAATGCATCCACTGCTACTGCCCCAGAATCTGGTTCCCATGAAACATATCTAGGTAACTGATGATTTAATCGAGATGCAAACAAATCAATATCTGGCAATCCATACTGATCAATCATTTGGTTAAATACATCCTGATTTAACATCCATTCAATGTTGTCATTAAACTGACGTGACCTCTTCCTGGCAAATAAAGTGCTGAAAGCCAGATATTTTGGTCAATACACCAGCTCCAAATCTGGTTAGCCAGTCTATCACAAGACTGTGACTTAACTCCACCCATGTGGTTTACATATGCCACTGCTGTGGTGTTGTCAATCTGAACCTGCACATGCAGATCCCTCCTTGTAGAACAATAAGCTTTGAGCCCATACCAGGTGCCCAACAACTCTAAATAATTAATCCCTCTTAATTGAGGAAGCGATGTCTCATCCTCATTCCATCTGCCTCCACAACTAGAAGACATATCTGTTGCACCCCAACCCAGTGCACTTACATCAGTCTGTAATATCAGTGACGGTGATTCCACCAAAACCTTCCTTAAACTTTTTGAAACATGTACTATCCACCATTGTATGTCAGCAATCGCCCCAGCTGACAACTGCATAGGCCTATCAAAATGGCCCCTTTGTATTCTCAGTGCCTGTTCCTTTGATCGTTGTAATTGTTGATAATGCAGAGGACCATACTGCACAGCTGGAAAGGCTGCAACAACTTCCCAATAAAACTGGCTACTTGTCTAATCGAAGGCCGTTGTTCTCCAACGAGATTAACACAGTCCTCAATTAACTGATTCAATTTATTCCTGGGCAAAAATTACCAACATGTGATTGGAATTAATGGTAAATCCCAGATAATCAATAATTTGGACTGGTGATAATTTAGATTTATCTGTGTGAATAACAAATCCCATTTGTTCAAAAGTGATTTTAACAACTGAAACTGATGATTGAGTTTCAGCATGAGTCTTTCCAACAATCAGAATATCATCTAAATAGGCCATTACCACATGCCCCTGAGCTCTAAGTAATGCTAACACAGGTTTTACCAATTTAGTAAATAATCTAGGAGCTGAAGTTAATCCATTCGGCAATGCTCTGAATTGCCACAGCTCAGTCATCCAAATAAATTTCAAATATCTTCTATCATCACCATGAATAGACACTGCGTAAAACGCATTCTTTAAATCAATGGTTGCCATATAATACCCTTTGGACACTAGATGTTTGCCCGTGGTAAAGGTCTCCATTTTGAAATGCCTATAACAAACAAATTTGTTCAAATTCGATAAATCCAGAATAATTCTACATCCCCCAGTCTTTTTAGATCTGGGAAATATACTTGACAGAAATTGTTGACTTTGATAGACAGAAGGCTCAATTACCCCTTTCTTATGTAACGACTGAATCTCTGCTTGAATAAGCACATTTTCCTCATCTGAAAAAATAAGTGTACGACTAGGAAAATGTTGATTAGGTAGACTGTCCTTAGAGTAAAAATTCAATTTTTCACCTCTTCAATACTACTAAGTATGAACAAATCTGATGTCAACTGCTGCCATTGTTTGAGAAACAATTTTAACCTTCCCCAATTTGAACAGGAACATCAGTTAATTCATCGTCTGTCAATGTTATATTCCTTACCTGCATCTTTCCTTGCGGACCTTGTTGTCCTCGACTTCTTGTAGAGAACCCTTTTTGCCTTGCTTGCCAGCTGGCTTTAATGAGGGCCATGGTTTTAACAACCTCATGACAGTCTTTGACCCTTTTTGCAAGGTTACCACCAAACAACAGATTTCGTGGTGGTACACTGGTCGGTTTGCACAAACTCACCAAATTCGGATTAGCACTGGCCTAATAGCGGCCCTCCCGATATTATTAATTTCAAAATGCATTACAAAGGAATCCCAGTTCATCCTGGTGTGCTTCAACCATATCGCTTGTATCAATAACTTTCACCACAGCTGTAATATCTGCTGACAACAGTTTAAGCACTTTTTTAAACTTCATCTCCTGGGCCCTAGCAGGCATACCCATCTATGACCAAATTTGGTGATTAACCACCGGTACCTTCAGGAAATCACAATTAACAGGAGCTTTATAGTTTTTTGCTACTTCATCCATAGCTAGCTCCTGTAACTGGTGGGAGAGCATATACTGAATTGCTTCGGCCAATTCTACATCAATCGCCTTTCCTGCCTCTCTACGCTCAGCAAACTTCCCAGCAATGTTCGGAATTACCTCCAACCGAACTCCTTTACTGCTCTCCCCCAGCATAGAATCAGTGTCAGCAAACTGCACTGATAGAACATCCTCCTCACAGGCAGGATAGTTCTGCAGCCCTGAAACAGGTGCTGCTAGCACAAGCTCTCCATCAGCCTGGCTTGGGCACCACTCCTCTTCACGGAGCTGGTCCCTGTCGAGCATTCTTTGCAATAAAATCTCGACTTTGGAGAGCCCTGAGCAAACAGACTCTCCTATGGAGGGTATAACCTCCAGGCCCGACTCATCTACGGGCCACAGAGACTTGCCAGTGGCCTTCCGCCCTACTGGCAAGCCTCCACTGCCCCCCGGCAGTGGGTCCGCAACCACTGGCTGTGTAGCCAGCACCGGACCAGGTGTACCAGACGGGCCTCCATCCTCAACACTCTCCTGGCCACTTTTCCTTTCTACCCCCGGAGCGCCTCGCCGACACCTTCACTTTCTGCAACATATCTACCAGAACTCCAAACCGTCGCAGAAAATGACCTGTGGTAAAAAATTTTTAAAAACCTTACCTCCGTTTAAACTTGTTAACGAAGAAACTGCAGATGCTGGAGAATCGAGGGTGAAGTCTGAAGAAGGGTCTCGACCCGAAACGTCGCCCATCTCCTTCGCTCCTTAGATGCTGCTGCACCCGCTGAGTTTCTCCAGCTTTTTGTGTAACCCTCCGTTTAAACTTACCACTCGGAGGAGCGCTGCTGCTCCAACCGGCCGACTGCACCAGCGTCTGACGTCATGACGCACCAACGGCTGTACGGGCTTCTATTCACGTAGTCACTCACGTGACTCCGAAGTAAAATAGCAGGGCTGACCTATATGGCCCCTTGATATCCAGAAAGACCAGAGATTAACATCTTCCCTGCAGAATTCCTACATCATGAAAACATAAAAAATAAGAGCAGATGTTGGGTGTGCAGATAGTCAGGCATGAGCCGCATTAAATAATTAATGGGTGATCTGATTCTTGATCTGATTCCTGCCTGATCCATATGGATTCCTTGTCATCCAAAATTTACCAGAGCCATGAATTTATTTGCAGACTCTGTATGCATGCCTCCCTGAGGGAGAACATTTAAAATATTAAGCAACATTCTGAGAGGAATAAACAACTATTCATTTCAGGCTTTAGTGATGAAACTCTTAATTGAATCAATGTTATTGACTCCCCCATCAGGGGAAATGTCTTGATAGCATCTTCCTGTCAAACCTACACTGAATTTAATGTTTCATAGAGATTATCTCTCCTTTGGGCATTTGATTCTATTATTCTATTAAAAAAAAAGTCCATTGTCCTTGAAATAACACAAAGACTGAGTGAGACCATCCATTGAGGTATGCTATTCCAAAGATTCACGAGCCTTTGAAAATTTTGCTCCTATTTCATACACGAAAACCTTGACTCAAGCGAGAAGTCGAGTGGGCACATTGGCTTTCGAGGTAATTAAATAATAATGAACATCTAATAAACTGCAAATTATGTAAATCTTAAACCAAAACATAAATAGCTCAGCATGTTAGGCAGCATCTGTGGAAAGAGAAATTGTCAATGTTTCAGATGAATGGTCACGGACACAACATTTTGACTGTTTCTCTTTCAACCAATGCTGACTGGACGACTAACCTTCTTTTTGTCCAGGATTTTCTGTTTTTGTAAAAAATAAATCTTATCTGAGGAATAATTAATTGATGGTCCTACAAATCTGTTAACAGTTGAAAGATCTGAAATATTTAATATGCTGTTATTTTGAATAAATGGGCCTCTTCGCATATTATTTCCTTTAATTAACAATAACAGTTGATTAGAAACGAGATTTGGTTCTTATACCGCAGCAGACAGTTTTTTAAATTGGATCTTTGATAACCAGGCTGAAGATAATCTAGATAATATTAGGAACTTGCAAACAGTTTCATATAAGGAGATAATTTTCTTAAATGAAAAGAACATCTAAATTTAGTATCGCTGGGCGTATGGAGTGAATTTTACAAGAGCACAGTGAAACCATAATTATCGAGATATAATACAAAGTATTTTGAAATGGATTGCAATATTATGTACACTTTATTGATTTATTTTTGATGATCTGGGTTTGATGCATTCTGTGATATTTAGAATTTGAAATCACAATCCTTTTCTCCCGATCATTGTTTAGACAATAGGCAATAGGTGCAGGAGTAGGCCATTCGGCCCTTCGAGGCAGCACCGCCATTCAATGTGATCATGGCTGATCATCGCCAAAAAGTACCCCGTTCCTGCCTTCTCCCCATATCCCCTGACTCCGCTATCTTTAAGAGCCCTATCTAGCTCTCTCTTGAAAGTTTATAATGCCCCATCTTTCTTCGGTTTTCACAGAGATTGGAGGGAAATTCCAGCTACCGACCAGAATGGTGGAAAGCCAATCAAATTTAATCATATAAGAAGCTCCCATTGTTGATTAAAGACAATTTTTATGGAGCATCCAACAACATGTATCAGCACAGCTATTATTTGGAAATTTAAGTCGAAATGTTTCCTTGGATTGATCTTGTGCCTTCTGATAAGAATTCTAAAATATGCATCAGCCTGCACAGGGGTAACTGCTATCATAAGTTATTGATAAATACCAATGATGGCTGAGTCATTGGATGTAATTCACATTGTGCCACTAGTACCTCTGATTTCTACTAAGTCAAGTGTAGCATACTACTGTGGCCAGGATCACAAGAACACATACAGTATAATGCAAAATAAACCAGCATAAAATGGATCAGGTGTTGGGACTGTAGATGCAACTTTGTGGTCTTCATACATAAAAACTGATAAAGTTACCTCTGTTGTGAAGAATCAAAGTGATTTTTAAAAAATCATTTTTTTTTAAAACAGATTGTGAGCTGAAGGAAATGCTGGAGAAGCTATTCATACAAAGGTACAAACAAGATGGACAAAGCACCAACCTAAGGAAATAAAAAGAGTGATCAGGCCTTTCAGAATGCTGATGCAGCAAAAATGTTTTTGTATCCAAGCAACAATGCATGATAATGGTCAAACATCAAACAGAGTAACATTTGCTTGAGAGAACACTGAACTAATATAGTCAGAGAGGAGTGAAGGAAGATGATTTCATAGATGTAAAGCAAACAGACAAGAATAAAAACAAATGCAGAGTAGTGATTAGGGGGCACTTTATGTTAGTCAAAATGTCACAGGTGTAATTTAGAACTACAAAGGTGTATTTAAGAACTTGCAAGGTAACTGCAGACATGGCTCATCACCCTGTGATCTTAAGTTTCTGCAAGTGATTACTAAGCCTAGTTAGGGTAAGTTGTATTGAAAATAATTTAAAGTTAAAGAGAACTGAACATATGTGCTTAATAAGGAACTATAGATGCTGGAAAAATTGAACGTAGATAAAAATGCTGGAGAAACTCAGCGGGTGAGGCAGCATCTATGGAGCGAAGGAATTGGTGACGTTTCGGGTCTAGACCCTTCTTCATACTGAAGTGGGGGTGGGAAAAAGAAAGGAAGAGGTGAAGGCAAGGACTACCTGAAATTGGAGAAGTCAATGTAAACGACCCAAGCGAAATATGAGGTGCTGCTCCTCCAATTTACGGTGGGACTTACTCTGGGCATGGAGGAGGCCCAGGACAGAAAGGTCGGATTCTGAATGGGAGGGGCAGTTGAAGTGATGAGCCACCTGGAGATCAGGTTGGTTATTGCGAACTGAGCGAAGGTGTTGGGCAAAGCGATCGCCAAGCCTACGCTTGGTCTCACCGATGTAGAGCAGCCGACACCTAGAACTGCAGATGCAATAGCTGAGGTTGGAGAAGGTGCGGGTGAACCTCTGCCACATCTGGAAAGACTGCTTAGGTCCTTGGATGGAGTCAAGGTGGGAGGTAAAGCGACAAGTGCAGCATTTCCTGTGGTTGGAAGAAAAAGTACCAGGGAGGAGGTGGTTTGAGTGGGAAGGGACAAATTGACCAGGGAGTTACGGAGGGTACGGTCTCTGCGGAAAGTCGAAAGGGGAGGAGATGGGAAGATGTGGCCAGTGGTGGGATCCCGTTGGAGGTGGCAAAACCATTGGAGGATTTTCTGTTGAATGTGATGGCTGGTAAGATGGAAGGTGACAACAAGGGGGACTCTGCCCTTGTTATGAGTGGGGGGATGGGGAGTGAGTGCAGAATTACGGGGTAGAGAACAGACCCTGGTGAGAGCCTCATCTATAGTCGAAGGGGGAAACCCCCGTTCCCTAAAGAATGAGGACATCTCCGATGCCCTGGTTTGGAACACCTCATCCTGGGTGCAGATGCGGCGTAGACGGTGGAATTGGGAGTAGGGAATAGAGTCCTTACGGGAAGCAGGGTGGGAAGAAGTGAAGTCCAGATAGCAATGGGAGTCAGTGGGTTTATAGTAGACGTCAGTCAGTAGTCTGTTAAATGTGTGATGTCTGTTAAACATATGTGTGTTATCTATATCCGTTATTATAACTATAAAATTCTGATCGTGTGTGTGTGTGTGTGTGTGTGTGTGTGTGTGTGTGTGTGTGTGTGTGTGTGTGTGTGTGTGTGTGTGTGTGTGTGTGTGTGTGTGTGTGTGTGTGTGTGTGTGTGTGTGTGTGTGTTTGTGTTGTCACATCTTCTCGAAAAAACGATGAGTTAACGGTAACATTTTCACATATTCCGAGAGAGATTTATTCCGTGAAGTCAAAAATCGCCTTATCTGAACATTTCTTGCATTATTTCTCGAGTTATTAATCAAAATGTTCAAGAATGTGAAATAACTTTGAAAATAAAACCAAGCGGCTTTGGCCGATGACGTCACAATGGCTTTGAGTGCTGCGCCTGAGCTGCGAGTGACTCCCCACACGTGCTGCCCGGCCGCGAGCTGCCCGCCCCGCTCCCCTCCACCTCTTCTCCCCTCCTCCTCTCTCCCCCTATATCCCCTCCTCTCTCACCCCCCCTCTCTCCCTATCCTCTCTCCTCCCTCCTGTCTCTCCCCCCCATCACCCACCTCCCTCTCTGCCCCCTCTTCCCCCTCCTCTCTCACCCCCCCTTCCCTCCCCCTCCTCTCTCTCCCCTCCTCACTCTCCCTCCTCTATCTCCCACTCTATCTCCCACCTCTATCTCCCACCTCCCTCCCTCCCTCCCTCTCCCCCCATCGTTCCCCCATCACTCCCCTCCTCTCTCTCTCTGTCTCTGCCCCTCTCTGTCTCTGCCCCCCCCCTTCTCTGCCCATTCTCTCTACCTCCCCCTCCCTCTTCCTATTTAGATGCGCCTGTGAGTTGGGGGCTATGCGTGAGTGGATAAGGCGGGGATGGGGTAAAAGGAGCAAATTAATAATATTGATATAATATCAAGGGGGGTGGTTAGTGTGTGTGTGTGTGTCGGGGGGGGGGGGGTGGTGGTGGTTAGTGTGCGTGTGACGCCGCAGGCTGCCACCCCCTAGCAACTGTGCGTTGAGGGGATAGGACCCAACGGGTCCCACTTGGTCTAGTACTCATTAAAAGTTTCATCTTGTATGTACCCATGTGTGCGTGTGTGCCTGTTTCCATATGTTTTTTCTACCTTCGTCAAAATGCTACGTGCTAGCGCTTAAACATTTACATATTCTGACTCACATTTTTCCCCTCCACGCAGTAATCAGGTTCACTTATGATTGCATCCTATATTTCACAAGTTATCAATGATTCAAGTTTAAAAAAAGGAAAAAATCAGTTCTCACACACAGCCTTTTTCCAGGACTTTCCAATGATGATGTCACAATGTTTACTGTCACATGGTTATTGGAAAATCAATATTGCACTCATAATCTACCTTAAAATTATCCACTGCTATCTGGTCTGTCATAAGCAGCATTGCTTGTCTGTTTGTTTATTGTACTTTTATTGTTATTTTTCTTATTTTATTGGAGGGTTTTTTCTTATCGATTGATTGTGTTATGATGTGTTTAAGTTGTTTATTTAACATCAACCTGCCAAAGGGACTAAAGATGGAAATTAGCTACTGGCTATAATTTTGCATATTTTCAAGTAAATGTTTATTAATATGCACTGTCCCTGATAAAAAAAAAAAACTAAAAAAACAATGCTACTCACAATGCACCAATCAGATTGGGCTCTCACGCTGCCGAGTGCCACAATGAAATCACGATGGAACGTTGCCAACGGTAACCGCAGCTTCTCACAGACAGCCTTTTTCCAGGAGCTTCCAATGATGATGTCACAATGCCACTCTCAGTGCACCAATCACAATGGGCTCTCAAGCTGCAGAGTGCCACATCCCCGGCTTCCCCCCCCCCCCCTCCGGGTTATTCACACACCCCGCCCCCTCCACCCCACGGGTTATTCAACGAGTCCCACTTGGTCTAGTATACCATTAAAAGTCTCACCTGGTTTGTCTGTTTACCTGTGTGTGCCTGTTTCCGTATGTGTTCATCTACCTTTGTCAAAACGCTATGCGCTACAGTTTAAATTTTTAGGGATTATTACTCACATTAACCCGGTCGATGCAATAAACAGGGTTAATTCTTTTCACATTTCATGCTATATTTCACGTTATTGACGATTCAAGTTTAAAAAAAGGCAATGAACGGTTCTCACACACAGCCTTTTTCCAGGACTTACACTGATGATGTCACAATCCCACTCTCAGTGCACCAATCACAATGGGCTCTCAAGCTGCCGACTGCCACACCCCCCCCCCCCGCCCCCCCACCCCCTGTGGGTTATTCACACCTCTGTCCACTCCCCCCCCTGGATATTCACACCCGCGCCCCCTCCACCCCCCCCCCCCCCCCCCCCCCCCCGCCGGGTTATTCATGATTAAAGTTTAAAAATAGCCAAAACCAACTTTTAAAACACCAGCTTCTAGTGACGTCACAATGCTCCCCCATCCCCCCAATGGTACAGTGAAACAGAATATTCCACCATGTTCCAGTGACGTCAGGGGGAGGGCCTCATTTCAAAAACAGCTTCATCAGCTCCTCAATGCACACCGTTGGGGGATCAGACCTAACAGGTCTGCACTTAGTCTAGTTTAGTCTAGTCAAGCTAAAACTGAAGAGATAAAGGGAATAGAGACGGAATGCTGGAGTAACTCAGCAGGATAGGCAGCATTTCTGGAGAAAAGGAAAGGGTGATGTTTTGGGTCGAGACCCTTCTTCAGACTGATCTACAGTGTGCCAGACTGTACCCAGTCTGTACCCAGACTTGCAATGAGGTACGGGAATGGCAGTTTAGTGTTTTTAAGAAGAATAAACTATAAGGGGAGATTGAATTGTACTGCTTTATAGCCTTGATCAATTTTACAGCACCTAAATAGACTATGTAATTACGAGAGGGAAGACAAGGAACTTCTATCAGCAATTGTAACATTAGCTGAAGTATCATATCAGCCATTTACCCATTGAGGTGCTATGAGATGCCAGTTTTGACTTGCATATGACTTGCAACAAGAGCAATCAGCTTGTATTGACAGTATCGTGTCTGCTATTCAGAAGTAACATCATCCACAATTTGAACTGAGCATCCTCTTTAATAGCAGCCACATTCACAAAAGCCATCTCTCAGAAGAAAACAGGTGTGTTTTGCCACTTGTACCATATACATCTCTTACCAGAGTAAAATCTGTTTCTCTTTCTCATCTGTTGTGTTTCTGACCCTGCCATATATAGACACCCAGGACACCCACATGGAGGCTGTCAATCTTCCAATATGCCTGATTCGAAAAATATCTATAAATCAAATAAATCAAAATTTGTGAATAGATTTTAATAGAAAACATTTGCAGTGAAGTTTAGTACCTTGAGCATAATAAAATTATGCAGGATTATTCACGAGTATGCATAAAAAGAGAAAAAGGAAAAATTGAAAAGTCATGATCGGAGTCTGTGGAATTCTCTGCCTCAGAGGGCGGTGGAGGTAGATTCTCTGGATTCTTTCAAGGGAGAGCTAGATAGGGCTCTTAAAAATAGCAGAGTCAGGGGATATGAGGAGAAGGCAGGAACGCGGTACTGATTGTGGATGATCAACCATGATCACATTGAAAGTTTCACTGTCCTGATTAATTTTACTGTTTGTACTGTATGTCTCATTGTCATCTTCTCCTCAGCCATCAACTATTGTACATTTCCTTGATCTCAGTCTGCTTTTTCACACCTTACATTCTCCTTGTACACTTCCATTTCTCCAGTTTCCATTTCCCCTGACTCTCAGCCTGAAGAAGGGTCTCGATCGAAACATCATCCATTACTTCTCTTAAACATTAACTTAAACTCTCATTAACTTACAAATTAACCTTTTGGGAATCCTGCACCAGCACTTCCAAATCCCTTTGCACCTCTGAGTTCTGGATCCTCTCCCAATTTAAAAAAATACCCTACATCTTTATTCCTAATAAAAAAAATGCATGACTGCACACTTTGCTACACTGTATTCCTTCTGCCACTCTCCCAATATGTTAAAGTCCCTGCTCTCGCTACACTACCTGTCATTCCACCTATCTTCATATCATCTGCAAATGCCACAAAGCCTTCAATTCCCTGATCCAAATCATTGGTATACAATGTGAAGAGTAGCCAAACCCTTATGGAACACCGCTAGTTACTGGCAGCTACCATTCAGCCAACCTTCTATCCATTCTAGTATCCTTCCTCTAATACCATTGGCTCTCATCTTCTTTAGCAGCCTCAGTGGCAGCACCTGATCAAGTCATAATGTTACAGTTCTACAAGATGCTCTTGAGACTGCATTTGGAGTATTGCGTTCAGTGTTGGCACCCTACTCTGGATAAGAGGCCATTAACCTGGAAAGAGTACGGAGAAGATTTACAAGGATTAGGCAGTACTCCAGGTCAGTGGCGTCTTAACGCAGGGGCACGCTGGGCAGTTGCCCGGGGCCCCACGAGCATAGGGCCCCATCCAAATCTATGTATTGGAGAATTTTATTGTAAAACATGAAAATGGAGAAGAACATCGCAAGTGCATGATGGCATATTTGATTCGGCATAAAGAAACTGGAAGTGTAGGGGCCCCAGTGCACTGCTTTGCCCAGGGACCTATAATGCTGTTAAAACAACGCTGCTCGAGTGCCCAAGGTAGAGGTTGAGCAGGCCAGGACTTTATTCCTTGGAGGAGAGGACGTTGCGGAATGATTTTCTAGATGTATAAAATCATGATGGGGATAGGGTGAATGCATGGAAAAATGCTGTACCTTGGCAATGCCATCACCTTTAAATATCTTTAAATGAGTTTCTTGGCTAATTTTTACTCAGACGCAGTGCAGAAGAGAGCTGCCTTATAGGAATGATGTTCATAATATTATACCAGCAATAATGCTGGCAATTAACAAATTGGATGAATGGATGAGAAGTTGCTTGTAATTAAATTGCTGGATGATTTATATCATGGATTGGTTATTTTAATAACCTTGTGAATGTTTATCTTATGCGATCTACCCTTGCATTTGCATGTAGCTCAGTGATAATGACATTATTTAGATTTGCTTTGTCACTAAAGTATGGGACAAAGGGGACAAAGTGTGTGGAAGAGATGAGATGCCGTTTTACTGTTTTATTAGTAAGATTAAACGAGAACTTACCAGTTCGAAGTTTGATCTTTATTTTATGAGGAGTAACGATGAGGGATTACGTGAAGAAGCCTCGCCTGGCGCTGGAACGGCATACTTCAAAGCAGCGGCATGAAAAACACAGAACACAATAGCCGGAGTAAGATAGTAAGGCTCATCATAGATTTAGAACTACCAGATGATCATTTATTTTATGAGGGTGTGGAGTGGAGGGCACGTAATCCCTCATCGTTACTCCTCATAAAATAAAGATCAAACTTCGAACTGGTAAGTTCTCATTTAATCTTACTATTTTACTTCGGAGTCACGTGAGTGACTACGTGAAGATTTTGAAGCTTCTGTGTTTTTCATGTCGTAGAATTCTTCCATACGACAGTCCGGCTAGGTCAACACATACATGAGAAAACCAGACTAGTTTTAGTTCTTTCCATAAATCTTTTAATGATAAAGAACATATAATAACCCTCTTTTTACATCTGAGGGAACCATTACAAAGTGATAAAAGATATAAGTGATAACATAATTGATAATATCAATCAATAGTGAAACAAAGCAGGTGATTATAGTGAACCCAACACTGCGTGTTCAAAAGCCTGTCATTGTGTGAACAGGTTTATGGTAGAACTTTGAAAAAGTTTCTTCTTTACACCACCCTGCGGTTTCTAAAATATGTTCGAGTGGTACATCCTGTAACTTCGCCACGGATGTAGCTGCTGCCCTGGTGGAGTGAGATTTGAACACATCAGTGTCTACTCCTGTTAAAAGTAACACCTGTTTTAACCACCTTGAGATTGTTTGCACTGAAGCTTTTGTGTGTGGTTTCTTATGCGTAATCATTAATGTTTTTTCATCACCTCGAAGAGTTTTGGTAACTTTTACATAATGATTCAAATGTTTAACTACACACAACGTTGGATCAATGGGATAAGCTTGAAACATTACCTTCGCTCCAGTTCTCCCTGGTCTGCTTTGTTTGATCAGATCGTAAACATAGAACACAATGTTATCTGCAGTCACATGCATACAGTCTAAACGTAACATTTGTAATGTTTGCACCCTTTGAGCTGAAACCAATGCCATTAACATTACTAATTTAAATGTTAACTTTTCCAATGACAAAACTTCGATTGGAGTTCATTGCCTAAGTAAAGTAAGTACAATGCTAACATCCCAAATTTCTGTATATCTTGGTTTGGGTGGATTTTTGTTAAAGATTCCTTTCATAAATCTGGATATTAATGGATGTGATCCAATTGATTTCTGGTCAGAGATTTGTCCTAAATAAGATGATAAGGCACTACGTGCACTATTAATGGCACTATAACTTAAGTGTTGTTCAAAATGCAACTCGGCAAGGAACTCCAATATGTTTGCAATGTTCACAGTATGATAGGATATATTTGACTGTCTGCAAAAATGTTCCCATTTCTTTATATGTCTCATATATTGTCTCTGAGTGCTATCTCGCCATGATGCGACTATAATATCCATTACATGTAATGGATGAATTTATTTGGTTACTAGTTTTATCAATAAATCACTGCTGCTAGGAATTGACATATATGGTTCTTTAATCATGTTTAACATCAATGGGAACCATGGTTGTGTCGGCCAATTTGGAATCACCAATAATCCTGTGGCAGAATCTTGTTCTATTTTCTTCAGACATTGCTGAACCAGAGCAAATGGAGGAAAAGCATAAAAGAACATATTCCCCCAGTGTAGTGAAAAAGCATCTACTGCTACTGCATCCGGATCTGGTTCCCAAGACACATATTTAGGCAATTGATGATTTAGTCTTGATGCAAACAGATCAATGTCTGGTAACCCATATTGAGTCACAATTTTACTGAAAATTACTGGGTTCAACATCCATTCTGTGTTGTCTTTAAACATCCTTGATCTATTGTCTGCCACCACATTGTCTTTACCTGGGATGTAATTTGCCGAAATCCAAATTTGGTGCTTAATACACCATTGCCATATCTGATTGACCAAACAATCTCATGATACCGATCTGACTCCACCCATGTGATTAATATATGCAACAGCTGTTTTATTGTCTAATTGTATCAGTACATGCAGATTCTTTTTTGTAGAACAATAGGCCTTCAACCCATAAAATGCACCCAATAATTCTAAATAGTTAATACCATATGTTTGGAGAAACATTTCCTCTTGGACAGTCCATCTGCCCCACAGCTGGTGAATGAATCTGTCGCCCCCCATCCGAGAGCACTAGCATCTGTTTGTAAAATTACTTCAGGCTGCTGTATCAGAATATTTTTAGCAGCTTGTGGGACATTTTCAATCCACCATTGTAATTCTAATAAAGCTTCTTTTGTTAATTGCATAGGCCTATCAAAATGGCCAGCTCTCTTTTTTAGAGCTCTTATTTTGTCCCTTTGAAGGTTTTGGTAATGTAATGGACCAAATTCTACTGCAGGAAATGCTGCCACTAATTTACCAATAACCTTTGCTACTTCTCGGATGGAGGGATAAGGTTTGTGAATGAGACCCCTACAGGTTACTAAAATGTCATCAATCTTATCTGTTGGCAAAGTTACTAACATAGTAACTGAATTAATCACAAACCCCAAATAGTTAATTGACTGTGCTGGCTGCAGCTGGGACTTAATTGGATGAATCAAGAAACCTAACTTCTCAAATAAAGTTTTAGTTGCTGAAACTGATTTTTCAGCTGATTCCTGATTACTATTGATGATTAAAATGTCATCCAGATAAGCCATAATGATGTGTTTTTGTGCTCTTAATTGTGCTAAAGCTGGTTTCAACTGCTTTGTAAAGAGCCTGGGAGCTGAACTTAACCCATTTGGTAAAGCTTTGAATTGCCACAGCTGTCCCAGCCAATTAAATTTTAAATACCTTCGAAAGAACTGATGTATTGGTACTGAATAATACGCATCCTTTAAATCAATTGTAGCCATATAACAACCTGCTGATATCAAATGTCTTGCAGTGTTAAATGTTTCCATTTTAAATGTTTATATTCAACAAATTTATTAAGATTTGTAAGGTCCAGAATAATTCTGCAACCACCATCTTTTTTATTTCTTGGAAATATATTTGACACAAATTGATGCTCATGTTCAACAGTTTTTTCAATAACACCTTTTTTAAACAATTTGTCAATTTCCACATTAATTTCTGCCTCTTCAATTGCAGAAAACATGAAACCATAAGCAGGTTTATTTTGTATCGGAGAATTAACACCTTCTTTGAATGTAATAGTAGCTCCTGAAACTGTTTGTAAAAATAAACGATCAGATGTGATGGCAAGCCATTCATCATAAAACATTTGTAATCTCCCTCCAACTGGAGATTTGTCCACAGTTTCTTTAAGCATAGAATAAATTTTTTGTACCTCTCCATATGAACGTGGTGGTCTCCTTCTCCCCGTATACGGGTGAACATTAGGCTGTGTCGGATGATAATATTTTCTTATCATACTCCTGCCTCTGTTTCCAAAATCAAATCCCCTTCTTGACGAAAAATACCTTTTTTGTCCAAAGACGAAAGGTCTCATGTGGTTAATAGATTTAGCCTCTTCATCCATTTCTCTTATTTGCTTAGGCAGGTTTTCTCCAAATAGATAACCATGAGCTCGAACACCACTTGATCGACACAGACCTGCCAACCTTGGATGAAATATGGGCCGAATCGCAATATTCCTCATACAATTAATTTCATAGAAGGAATTGCATAATAAGCCCAAAGTATCTTTTTGGATTTTATCCATCTCCAACCCCTCCATTTGCCTTCCAAAAGCAGTAATGGCAGCTGAAATCAATTTGAGGATTTTTTGAAATCTTATTTCTTGTCCTCTCATGCCTGGAGTCATAGGCGTCCATATAGACGGATTAACCGTAGGTACCTTCAATTTTCCGGTGTTTTATATAATTCTGCTGTTTCAATCATCACAGAATCTTGAAGTTGGTGAGATACCATATAATTAATACTGGCAGCTAGGTTTTCTTCCATAGCCTCACCACTTCCTTCAGGTATAGCAAAATCTTTTGCCATCTCAGGCACATCTGGCCTCCTCTTTTTTATTCGTGGTGTGCACTCATAATCCACATCACCACTTGCAGGGTCTGTCTTTTGCAGCCCTGATACACTTGGAATTATATCCAATGAGACTTCCTCCGCCCTTAATCCTGGGTCTGGAGCCATTTGGCACATAGCCATATTCTGTATAATTCAAACCCCTCAGAGTCATTTTGGGAACTTCTGGGTACTGTGACCCTTGTCTCATTATATTTTGGAGCACTTTCTCCATATGTTCCATTTTTAGCCATATAGCTTTTATTATCCGGAGGACTTTCATTATCAGAGTCAATATCAAAAACACGGGCCTCACGGATTTTACTTTTTCTAGGAACATTTTCCTCCGTGGTTTGCATTTCTGGAGAAATTATAGTCTCACTAACGGGTGAATCAGCGGCCACCGGTATCGGAACCGGATCCGCACTAAACTCTTGTCCCGACTCTTTAGCTTCACCCCGGGACGATCTTTTTACCCGCAAAATTTTCCTTTGAGACTTCTCCATTTTTCTTTTCCATTATCTGGCTAAATCAGTACGCCAGCGTGACTGTGATTTTAAATTTTACTTTCTCTTTTGCTGGTTTTACCAGCGTAACGTCTTTTTTAGAACGTCCCCTCTTTTCCTTACACTTACCTGCGGGTCCGTTCCGGCCGCTGCGAGGAGCTGCGCTCTGCAACTCTTGCTTCTGCCGTCAGCGTCGACGTAATGCCGTTCCAGCACCAGGCGGGGCTTCTTCACGTAGTCACTCACGTGACTCCGAAGTAAAATAAGCCTTATAAATCACAAACCAATGCACAAGTGATATAACAAATTAAATCGTGATTAGAGTGTTTCATTTCCAATGCATGGATGTTTCGTTACATTCATATTATGCAGGCTTGCATCTTATTTAAGACTTCTCAAAGAGTTACTAAAGAAAACATTTTCACTACATCTATAGCTAATGTTACAATGGTCTGTATTTAAGGGATAAACTATGATGTATTTTAGTTAACATATTATTATAAGTCTGCATTTTAAAAACTTTATCAACCCATATTGTTTTGTCCTTTTGTTTGTGATGATACATTTGAATCATAGAGTCATAGAGCTATACAGAATGAAAACAAGCCCCCAGCCTAACTCCTCCCTGCCAACCCAATTGCCTAACCAAGCTAGTTCCACACGTCTATGCTTGGCACATACTGCATCTCTCCAAATCTTTACCATCCATGTATGTCAAAGTGTCTTTCAGATGTCATAATTGTACCCACCTCTACCACTTCCTCTAGCAGCTCATTCCATGTACTCACCTTTTTCTGTGTGAATCATAAAGAAAGCGTGCCAGCACCTTCACTTTCTTAGAGGTATAAAAAGATTTGATACGTCTCAAGAGTATCAAGAGGCACAGGTGTTTCATTGTCATGTATACTGACAATTGAACAATGGAATCTCTACTTGCCATAGCTTAACAGGCACGTAAACACAATAACGAACAGATAATATATCATATAACTTATAAACTCTGATCTTGGATGTGGATGTGTGTGCATGTGTGTGTGTGTGTGTGTGTGTGTGTGTGTGTGCGTGTGCGTGTGCGTGTGCGTGTGTGTTGTCTTTTCATATGTGATTCACATCACCTCAAAAATCCGACGCAGTAACAGTGAAAATTTTACATATTCCGGTAGAGATTTACCTCATGATTTCAAAAATCTCCTCATCTCAAAATTTGCTTAATTATTTCCCAACTTTTTTACCAAAGTTTTTTATGACAATCTGACATCTTTTTAAAATCTAACGTGCTGAAGCGAGCTGATGACATCACAATGCCTTTGTTTCTCGTGGCAAGCTGCACAGATTTTTCAATGCGCAGCCATGAGCTGCGAGTTGTGTGGCCCAGCCGCCCTCCCCCCCCCTACTCTGGATTGAAGCCGTTGATCAAGTCGGGCGGTCGTTATTGCAGCGCGGACAGGGACAAGCGCAGTGGAAAAGTGGCCATGGTGGCCATCACAAGGGATGACCACCTCTCCATCTCCCCCGCCCGATCATCTGTCATGCTAATGGGTGCGCTTCCCCTCACGGAAGCCACGATCGGCCGGCCCTCCGCTACTTTTCACTGTCCTCAGATCGCTCCGGGCCTCTCTCTGGTCTAAGCCTGCTGCAGCTCAGCTCAGGCCACGCGCCTGGTGGGAAGGCCTGCTCTACGACCTGGGTAGGTGCTGCCTCTACTCCCTCCCACTTCCTCTCTACCCCCTCCCCAGGGCAGAGAAAGAGAGAGAGAGGGTGGAGGGGAGAGATGGAGGGAGAGAGAGGAGGGGCGGAGAAAGGGGGGGAGAGGGGGTGGAGAGGGGGGTGGAGAGGAGGGGAGATGGAGGAGGAGTGGGGGGTGGGGGCCCTCCCTCTCTGCTCCTCCCCTCTCTGGTGGGGGGTGTGGTGTAAAAAGGCACTACTACAAATGGTGGCTTGGGTGTTTTGGCTTGAAGTGAAAAGGCACTACTGCAAATGGTGGCTTGGTGCTTTGGGTGCAAATTAGCCAGAAAAAGCAGCCTACCAGAGAACTGGGAGAAATTCAGAGTCCAGCAGAGGAGGACAAAGGGCTTAATTAGGAAAGGGAAAATAGATTATGAAAGAAAACTGGCAGGGAACATAAAAACTGACTGCAAAAGTGTTTATAGATATGTGAAGAGAAAGAGATTAGTTAAAACAAATGTAGGTCCCTTGCAGTCAGAAATAGGTGAAATGATCATGGGGAACAAGGACATGGCAGACCAATTGAATAACTACTTTGGTTCTGTCTTCACTAAGGAAGACATAAATAATCTGCCAGAAATAGCAGGGGACTGGGGGGTCAAATAACGGAGGAATGATGGAGGAACTGAGTGAAATCCAGGTTAGCCGGGAAGAGGTGTTGGGTAAATTGAATGGATTAAAGGCCGATAAATCCCCAGGGCCAGATGGTCTGCATCCCAGAGTACTCGAGGAAGTAGCTACAGAAATAGTGGATGCATTAGTGATAATTTTTCAAAACTCCTTGGATTCTGGAGTAGTTCCTGAGGATTGGAGAATAGCTAATGTAAACCCACTTTTTAAAAAAGGAGGGAGAGAAAAAACGGGGAATTACAGACCAGTTAGTCTAACATCGGTAGTGGGGAAACTGCTAGAGTCAGTTATTAAAGATGGGATAGCAGTACATTTGGAAAGTGGTGAAATCATTGGATTTCTGAATGGGAAATCATTGGATTTCCTAATTTGCCACCATTATCTGAATGGTGGCAAATTAGGAAAAGGGGAGATGTAACGAGACCTGGGTGTCATGGTACACCAATCATTGAAAGTAGGCATGCAGGTGCAGCAGGCAGTGAAGAAATCAATTGGTATGTTGGCATTCATAGCAAAAGGATTTGAGTACAAGAGCAGGGGTGTTCTACTGCAGTTGTACAGGGTTTTGGTGAGACCACACCTGGAGTATTGCTTACAGTTTTGGTCTCCAAATCTGAGGAAAGACATTCTTGCCATAGAGGGGGTACATAGAAGGTTCACCAGACTGATTCCTGGGATTTCAGGACTTTCATATGAGGAAAGACTGGATAGACTTGGCTTGTACTCGCTAGAATTTAGAAGACTGAGGTGGGATCTTATAGAAACTTACAAAATTCTTAAGGGGTTGGATAGGCTAGATGCAGGAAGATTGTTTCCGATGTTGTGGAGGTCCAGAACAAGGGGTCACAGTCTAAGGATAAGTGGGAATTCCTTTAGGACCGAGATGAAGAAAACAATTTTCACACAGAGAGTGGTGAGTCTCTGTAATTCTCTGCCACAGAAGGTAGTTGAGGCCAGTTCATTGGCTATATTTAAGAGGGAGTTAGATGTGGCCCTTGTGGCTAAAGGGATCAGGGGGTATGGAGAGAAGGCAGGTACAGGATACTGAGTTGGATGATCAGCCATGATCATATTGAATGGTGGTGCAGGCTCGAAGGGCCGAATGGCCTACTCCTGCACCTATTTTCTATGTTTCTATTTTTGGCTTGAAGTGAAAAGGCACCACTGCAAATGGTGGCTTGGGTGCTTTGGCTAACTTCCTGTTTGCACTGTATATTGATTTTAGATAAAACGTTACCACTGACGGCTGTGATTTTTGGCCATCTTACTCAGTCCCCCTCAGCAGGTGGAGAGGATTCTTCCAATCAATGAAAAATAAAGGTGTTATTAGTGTTTAAAAAATGTTGAGAATCTCTCTCCTGTCAATCACGCCATGAAGGCCACACCTTTTCTGGTGGGAGGGGGAGGGGTTATAAAACCCAGAATTGTGGGTGTGGCTCCGTCTTTGCAGGATGGGGAGGGAGAGGTCATGACTGTCTGTGCTGTGAATCACTGAACACACTGAATGTCTACTGAACTTTGTGTTTGGTGTTTTGTGTGGTTTTATGATGGTTTCACCCTGCTTGAAATGGTATGAAACTGCATTTGAACGTGGTGGCCTTGCACCTTGCATGAAATGGTATGAAACTGTATTTGAATGTAGTGGCGTTGCACCTTGCATGAAATGGTATGAAGCTGCATTTGAATTTGGTGGCCTGGCACCCTGCTTGAAATGGTATGAAACTGCACTTGAATTTGGTGGCCTTGCACCCTGCTTGAAGTGGTTGGAAACTGCACTTGAAATCGATGGCCTTGCACCCTGCTGAAAGTGGTGTGAAACTGCACTTGAATTCGGTGGCCTTGCACCCTGCTTGAAATGGTAGGTAAATGGATTGGAATTTGGTGGCCTTGCACCCTGCTTGAAATGGAATTTCAAGGAATAGCCATGAGTCAACTGCCAGCCCACCAGCCGTGAGTGAGCTGCCAGCACATCAGGCTTGAGGGACTGAGCTGCCACCCCAAGCACCCGTACCAGCGCTCCAGAAAACCCCCCCACTGACCACCAATATTAGAATTGGTGGAGAGGTGGAATATTGCGTCGGGGGACCAGCCCTCCCGTGTGAACATGGGACCCAACGGGTCCCACTTAGTCTAGTATTCATGAAATATCAGGGGTGGGTGGGGGTTAATGTGTGTTTGACGCCAAACTTGGTCTAGTAACAATTAAAAATACAGTGCAATAAATTAATAACCGTAATGCTAGGTAACCATAAGAGATGAAAAAAAAAGTTCATAGTGCAACCAAAGACACAGCCCATAGAATATCATAGATGCTGAAGTTACTGTTGTCTGGTGTTCAGGAGCCTGATAGTTGCTGGGAGGTAGCTGTTCTTGAAACTGGTGGTTATGGTTTTCAGTCTTCTGTACCTTCTTCCTGATGCTAGTAGTGAAAAGAGAGCATGGCCAAGATCGTGTGTATGCGTTTGATGATATTGACTGTTTCTTTAAGGTAGCAGCTCCTAAAGATCGCTTCAATGATGGGGAGGTGATGGACCTGTGATGAACCAGGCACTGTTTATCCCCATCTGTAATCTCTCAAGTGCTCTCGCTCATGAAATGAGAGCAGAAAGTATTGAACTTCTCTGGGAGTGATTGCTTGTTTAGCTCAAGCTACCATTTGGTTTCACCTTGCAGGAAGTGATGGCTTGAAAGACCTGCAAACCACAGCTGCCAAACATTAATCTCATCCTCCAGTTTACACTGAAAGTATCTCTTTGCTTTTCTGATGGACTCACCGAGGTGGTACTTGGAATTCCGACAGGATTCTGCCTCGCCTGATTTGAAAGAACAAGATCTGATCCATGATTGATTATAAACCTCTTGGTTCATCCATGGCTTCTGGCTAAGGTACACTCAGATGCTCTTTATGGAAACGATAACAGTTTATAGATGTACTGAAAACATTATCCTAACCAGTTGCTTCATGGCCTGGTATGGCTATTCCAACGAACAGGAATGCATGAGGTTGCAGGAAGTGGTGGACTCAGTTCGATCAAGAAGACAGCCCTCTTCCTCAAAAGCTTCTACATGAATTAATACCTCAAGAAGGCAGCATCTATCAAGGATCCCCTCCATCTGGGGGGTTGTGGGAAGGGAGAGGGGGTGGTCGCAGCAGGCACAGCTCACACTCTGCTCATCCAGCACCTTCAGCTTTCGCCCTTACGCAGCAGCTCTCGGTCCCACTCCGACTTCCGGTTCAATTTAACAGCTCCCGGCTCGCCGTGCTGGTCGCTGCAGAAGCAGCCCACACACTGCTCTCTGCCCGCAAGGCTTGTGGACTCAATCAGCGGAGCTCATGACCTCAGCCCCGCTTACGGGGCTTTATTCTCCTCATCCCAGTGATTGACAATGGGTGCCGGAAGGGGCATTACCTTCACGGTGACTGACAAGCGAGAAGACCAATTTGCTGATCTCACAAGTTTTTTAAACCTTCGTAACTTTTGCAATATTCCACCAATCGGAACAAAACTTGGTGCACTTGGAGCAGAGGAGAACGGTGAGTAAAGTGGCGAAAAAATCCTAGCGATATAGGGTACTCTGTTTGCGCAAATAGGAAAGAATCGCAAACCGGAAGAGGACTATATGAGCTTTAGTTATAGTCTAGATAGAAGATATAGAATAGATAATAGTTATAGATGCGTAGTCCACTTGGTCACCTATTCAAAAAACGTACTAAAAATGTGTGAAATATGAAATTCCACTCATAAAACTGTTCCATTCCACTCATAAAAATTTAAATTTGTTGCATTCTAAGCTGTCGCAGAACAATTAAAAGTCATGAAATGTTCTAAAAATGTCAGAAATTTTACTATTAATCATATTCTTAATATGATTGGTAAATATTGTCAAAATTTAAATTCAAAAGATTTGTCGAAACATCGAAAAATAGGTGCAGTAGTAGGCCATTCAGCTCTTCGAGCCAGCACCACCATTCAATATGATCATGGCTGATCACCTAAATTCAGTACCCATTCCTGCTTTTTCCCCCATATCCCTTGATTCCTTTAGCCCTAAGGGCTAAATCTAACTCCCTCTTGAAAACATCCAGTGAATTGGCCTCCACTGCTATCTGTGGCAGAGAACTCCACAGATTCACAACTCTCAGGGTGAAAAAGTTTTTCTTCATCTCAGTCCTAAATGGCCTACTCCTTATTCTTAAACGATGACCCAACATCGGGAACATTTTTCCTGCATCTTGCCTGTCCAATCCTTTAAGAATGTTATGTTTCTATAAGATCCCCTCTCATCCTTCTGAATTCCAGTGAATGCTAGCCCAGTCGACCCATTCTCTCAGCATATGTCAGTCGTGCCATCCCGGGAATTAACCTGGTGAACCTACACTGCACTCCCTCAAGAGCAATAATGTCCTTCCTCAAATTAGGAAATCAAAATTGCACACAATTACTCCAGGTGTGGTCTCACCAGTCCCAACCAGGACCTCCTTGCTCCTAAACTCAAATCCTCTCGCAATGAAGACCAACATGCCATTAACTTTCTCACTGCTTGCTGTACCTGCATGCTTACTTTCAGTGACTGATGTACAAGCACACCCAGGTCTCGCTGCACCTTCCCTTTTCCTAATCTGACCATTCAGATAACAATCTGCCTTGCTGTTCTTGCCACCAAAGTGGATAACCTCACATTTATCCATATTATACTGCATTTGCCCATTCACCCAACCTATCCGTAACCCTGCAGCCTCATAGCATCCTCATCGCAGCTCACACTGCCACCCAGCTTTGTGTTATTCGCAAAATTGGAGATGTCACATTTAATTCCCTTGTCTAAATCGTTAATATATATTGTAAATATATATTGTATATATTGTCCCAGCACCGAGCCTTGAGGCACCCCACTAGTCATTGCCTGCCAATCTGGAAAGGACGAGTTAATTCTTACTCTTTGTTTCCTGTCTGCCAACCAGTTCTCCATTCATGTCAATACTCTACCCCTAATACCATGTGCTCTAATTTTGCACACTCGTGTGTGGGACCTTGTCAAGGGCTTTTTGGAAGTCCAGATACACATCTTCTGGCTCTCCCTTATACATTCCACTTGGTACATTCTCAAAAAATTCCAGATTAGTCAAACATGATTTCCCCATCATAAATCCATGCTGACTTTGACCGATGCTGTCACTGCTTCCAAGTACGCTGCTATAACATCTTTAACAATCGACTCAAACATCTTCCCCACTACCGATGTAAGGATAACTGGTCTATAATTCCCCGTTTTCCCTCTTCCTCCTTTCATAAAAAAAGTGGGGTTACATTGGCTACCCTCCAGTCCAGAGGAACTGATCCAGTCGAGAGAACATTGGAAAATTATCACCAATGCATCCATGATTTCTAGGGCCACCTCGAGTACTCTGGGATGCAGACCATCACGGGGAATTATCTGCCTTCAGTACCAACAATTTACCGAACACTATTTTCTGTCTAATGTGGATTCCCTTTAGTTCCTCCCACTAGATCCTCAGTCCCCGTTCCTATTTCTGGGAGATTGTGTCTTCCTTAGTGAAGACAGAACCAAAGTACTCGTTTAGCTATTCTGCCATTTATTTGTTTCCCATTATAAATGTCTCTGATTGTAAGGGACCTACTTCACTAATCTTTTCCTTTTTACGTATCTAAAGAAAATTTTAGTCAGTTTTTATATTCCCCAAATGCTTTCTTTCATCGTCTTCCTCCCCCCCTCATAATTAACCCCTTTGTCGCCTGTTGAGTTCTAAATTTCTCCCAGTCCTCCGGTTTGCTGCTTTTTCTGGCCAATTTCTCTGCCTTTTCCTTGGATTTAACACTATCCTTGATTTTCCTCGTTAGCCACGGTTGAGCCGCCTTTCCCGTTTTATTTTTTTCGCCAGACACGGATGAACAATTTTTGGAGTTCATCCATGTGGTCTTTAAATCTTTGCCGTTGCATCTCCACCATCAATCGTTGAAGTATAATTTGCCAGTCTATCCTAGCCAATTCAAGTGTCATACCATCAAAGTCTCCTTTCTTTAAGTTCAGAATCCTCATCTCTGAATTAACTGTGTCACTCTCCATCTTAATGCAGAATTCTACCATATTATGGTCACCGTTGTCCAAGGGGCTTTGTACAACAAGATTGCTAACTAATCCTTCCTCATTACACAATACCCAGTCTAGGATGGCCTATCGTCTAGTTGGTTTCTCTACATATTGGCTTAAAAAACCATCCCGTATACACTCAAGGAAATCCTCCTCCTCAGCGTTGAAAACTAAAGGGCTATGCTTTAAAGATCACCAACAGCCGTACCATGTGCTGTCTGTGCAGGCATTCCTCATGTTCGAACTTTACAAGCATTCCTCATGTGCTGTCTGTAGAAGCATTCCTCACGTGCATTTGTTGGTAAGCAATTTGACTTAAGCATACATTCATATTTTCAAGATATGGCCATACTTGGAAGTCGTCATTTAGCTTTCCATAGGAATTAAAAGATCAGCATTGCCAATAAAATCACCTCCAGATCAGCCTGGATTGAAAAGGTAAATTTTCTTTGCCAGAGTAGACTTTATTAACTTACAATGTTATAGCTTCATTTTGCTTCTGGTGAGAGGCTGTGGAAATTTACCGATTTTAATTGGATTCAATTATATTTTTATTGAAGCAGAGAATGAAAAGTTTAGGAAGAGGGCATTCAGCCAATTTTTGATGGGAGCTGCCTAATTAGTCCCACAGGCCTTCATTTTTTTAGCTTTAAGTACATACAATGGAAAATAGTGTAGAATCTGCTTCCACCAACTTTCCAGGCATCAGTCATCGCATTTTTTTATGCTCCACAAGGATTGGTTGTACAGTAAATAAAAAATTAACATTGCAATCAAGAAATAAAGCTGATCTTTATTATTAACATTTTAATTACACATCTAACTTTATCAATAACGCCACTGTTCCCCATTATGTCTCTGCACACTATGATAAAGGGAATCTTGTTGGATGCAGAGTTTTGGAAATCACTTCAGCAATTCTATCAATCCAGACTGTTATCACTTCAAAGAGGAAAGTTCATGGAAGTAAGCACCCATCACCTTGATGCCTTGAATATAGTTGCTTCTGTTGGAATAATAAAGCATAACATAATAAATGCCACAATAAACTTACATTGCTTCCTTCTTCCCTTTTCTAACCCTCCAGCTCACAGTCTATCACTTATGCTTTTCCTTTTACATTCAACCCAAAACCTGAACTTCAGTCATCCAGGTTTCAAACAGTGATTCTATGAAATTGGCCCTCTGTGTCCCTTCAAGTGACCACTTGATTACTCCTTAGACAGCTGATTGGTGTTTTTTTAAATAAAAACATTATAGAAGAAGCACCAGTTCAGTTCTGAGCACAATGTTTTAGGAAATGTATTGTCAAGCTTGAAAGGGTCTAGAGAAGATTTACGAGGATGTTGCCAGGATTAGAGGGTCTGAGCTATAGAGAGGGGTTGAGTAGGCTGGGGCTCTATTCCTTGGGGAACAGGAGGATGAGGGGTGATCTTATAGAGGTGTATAAGATCAGGAGAGGAATAGATCTCTTGCCCAGAATGGGCAAGGTTCAAGGTGTAGGGGAAAAGATTGAATACGAATCTGAGGGGTAACTTTTTCACATAAAGGGTGGTGGGTGTATGGAACAAGCTGCCAGAGGTGGTGGTTGAGGCTGGGCCTATCCAATCATTAAGAAACAGTTAGACAGGTACATGGATAGGACAAGTTGGAGGGATGTGGACCAAGCGCAGGCAGGTGGGACTAGTGTAGCGGGACATGTTGGCCGGTGTGGGCAAGTTGGGCCGAAGAGCCAGTTTCAACACTCTATGACACAATAAATGCAAATTATTTTCAAATTGTCTTGAGAAATGTTTTCAAGAGTTAGATTTAGCTCTTAGGGCAAAGGAATCAAGGGATATGGGGGAAAAAGCAGGAACGGGGTAATAATTCTAGATGATCAGTCATGAGCATATTGAATGTGCTGGCTCGATTGGCCTACTCCTGCATCTGTTTTTTTTTAATTTTTCCATGCTTCTATGTTGGCACAAGTCCTGGATCAGGTTAAAACATAATCATTTCCAGAGTAAAGCAATGCAAGATTCAAAAACATTCACTTTAAAATTCTGATGCATTCTCATGCAATAGTTTTAAGTTCCTTACAACCTTTCCATTCCTCTTGACAGGGCATTTGGAGCATGCTTTTGCTGCCCTCTGTTGGAAGGAGAGAGCAAAGAAAAGCATGATCTTGCCTCGTTTTTTGTAATTATCTCCCATTTTCCATCCACTCCGTTCCATTCCTAAGTTGAGGCTCAAATCGCAGAGACCAATTGTAGATTTTTCATTACAGTCATCTTAGGTTTCTATTCCCTATAAATGTACACTTGCGACATTCATAATGCTGTCAATTCTTCTTGCCACCTTTGATATTGATGAACCCATATGATGAAGTGTCGCTACCCAAAATGTCACCCATTCCTTCTCTCCAGAGATGCTCCTTGCCCCGCTGAGTTACTCCAGCATTGTGTCTAACCCATATTAAAATTTGGCTTGCGAGAGCCTTTCCACAACTTCACTTTTGAGGCAAATAACACTCATTTTATTGAGCATACGTTTAAACTTTTCATTGGATGTAATACCACCAAAATACCCGTGAGGAACTAAATGATAGCATTTGGATAAGTGATTGAAACTGCTATTCTCTGAATGTCCATGCTGGGGTTTATAGCTGGAGCAATGTGGTAACGAAACAAAGGGTTTATAACAAAAGAAAAATTCAGCCCAAATGAACTGTGCTGGTCTTGGCGCACCACAAAAACTCCTGTTAGCCTCCATCCAAATCTTGTCAGTGTCCCTTCTAATTAAATACGCACTGAAAATAACTCTTCTTCTTTGTAATTCGGCCAATTCTTCACCACAAATTGATTTATCCTCTTTAAAATTGATTTAAGCAACCAAATTAAAAACATGCAAGTCAGCTTAATTTTGTTACAAGGACAATGCTTAAAAAGCATCTATTTCCTTACCGGTTGATCTTCTCATTCTGGGAGTGAGCACCGTCATCTGAAGCTCCAATAGGCAGCAAAATAACATTCTTTCCTGTAGCTTCCTGGAATGTCAAGGTAACTGGAATGCTGCCACCTTCTCTGGTCATATCTGGTTCAACTCCAAATACTAAAAAAAATGATTTGCATATTGTACAATTAAAACACTAAATCAAACAAATTTCAAAATCTAAAACAATGCCCCAAAGTTTTCACTTATACTCTCGAGTCCTTTCATAAAATGTCATCTCACTGCCAAGAACAATATCATCAACTTTACAGAAGGAAGATCAGCGTCAGTTGGTCTGTTTTGACTGAAATCATTCCCATGTTTTTGTAGCATACAAGTATAGGATTCTACAGACGAATCCTATTGAAACGCACCATAGCTTGGTGTGGTAACCGTTCTGCTAAGGAATGCAAGCAATTGTGGGGATTGCAAACGTAGCTCAGCCCTTTGTACAAATCAGCCTCCTCCCCATCCCATCTATACTTCATGCTGCCTCAGGCAAGCAACCAACAGAGAGAACAACTCATATCCTGGCCATTCTTCTCCCCTCTTCCGTTGGGCAGAAGATACATTTTTGAAAGCACATACCACCAGATTCAAGAACAGCTTCTTCCCTGCTGCCGTCAGATGCTTGAACAGATCTTTCATATGCCAAGGATGTATCCCTGCTCTTATAACAAACCTCGTTGTGGCACTCGCATTTTAAACTGCATTCACTCTGTAGCTGGAACACTATTTTCTGTACTAAGTTTACTTTTTTTGCTCTGATAAGTGTATGGTACAATTTACTTGGACAAACACAAAACAATGTTTTTTCCCACTGTATCGCAGCACCTAATAATAAATGAATACCAATTTTTGATAATCTGTTTGTTACTCAGTTTCAACAGCTTCATTATATGAATGGGGATTGCCCGCTTCCTTATAACCTCACCTGCACATTTCCAATTATTTGTTTGATCAATAGGTGGGAAAATCTTTGGCACAGAGCATCACTTACTGGAGGCTCCCCAAGATCCGCATTTGAAATTCAGGAAACCCAGCAGATTATTTTTGTAAAACCCTTAAATTGCTACACATATTAATATAACTAGCCCAAAGGATAGCTATATCGTTATGAACATCTAGCAACATCCAATAATTATCCTGGGAATGCAGTCAATATCTTGTACGGAAAGAGTTATTTATTGGAAATACACTCTTCACAAAGTTCCCTCAATTCAATGACCTCAGACTTCCCTTACACAAAGTGTCAGTGAAACAGATAAAGTGTCGAGGAAATACTTTTTCTCACAGAGAGTTGTGAGTGTGTGGAATTCTCTGCCTCAGAGGGCGGTGGAGGTCGGTTCTCTGGATACTTTTAAGAGAGCTAGATAGGGCTCTTAAAGATAGCGGAGTCAGGGGATATGGGAAAGAAGGCAGGAACGGGGTACTGATTGTGGATGATCAGCCATGATCACATTGAATGGCGGTGCTGGCTCGAAGGGCCTACTCCTGCACCTATTGTCTATTGATGTCGATCTTTCAAAAGGGCTGCAAAAGACGAGTCATTGAATATTTTTAAGAGAGATCGATTCCAAATGAAGAGGTGAAAAATCACAGCAGGACTGAAGTGTGGAGTCTAGGTTACTGTCAGATTAGCCACAACCGTAGTGCTGGTAGAGCCGGTTTGAATGACTGAGTGACCAATTCTGCCCGACTCCTTTGTCCATTTGCACATATTAACAATCCACACAGATTGAGAGCTGAACAGTTAGCTGGAACTTTAACGGGTTTTGCAGGCAAATCTTGGTTAAGAATTTCAAGAGTATAACTGCAATGCACAAAAATCAAGTGGGGGGGGGGGGGGGGGGGGAGAAGAGAAACAGAGAAGTTCATAAAACTTTAATTGCAGGAGAGTATCAATATTTTTATGGTGGCTGTAACAATAGAATTCAGTATTTTATTGCAATTCCTACCACTAACCTTTTTTCATTGCATTCCTGCCAGCTGTGTAGTGTGGGTGGTTGCAGTCTGCTAGCCATGCCTTGCAACCATGACTCATGTACACCTTCATTTTGTTTGGGCTTCCATACTCAGAAAATACCTTTTGGACGTAATCCACAACCTAAAAAGACCAAATGTCAAATGAAGAGAGATTTTAAAACATTTGATAGGAGCCAGAGAAGTGGAATTTCATACATACAAAATAAATACATTCCCTTTGTGACATTGATAGCATATTTGCACTAAGCTGGTTCACATTGTTACCCAGTGAAAGTTAAGAAGAGAAACGGAGGAAAGCACACAATTATTTCATATCATCACTGACAAAATATTCCCAAATGCAATTTATCATTAAGCAATAAAAAACATTCACTTGATTGCTGGTAATGTGACCCAATTGTCCATCAAGTGACTATACTTCCAAAGTAATTTATTAGCTCGGATGTGTTTTGTGAGAGGCAAATAACTTTATTACAAATTGCTCATTCTTTCAAAACATGAAGCAATCAGAATTACCCAATTTAAGTCTTTACAAATTTCAGCTGTAATGGTACTGTAAATTAGATATGGATATCAGTTTTTAAATCGGATAGCGTGATCTAGATAGCTTTACAGGAGAAAGGAAGTGAACAATCCATTGTTGCTGTTGTGCATCGTTAGTTATATCAGTATTTTAGCTAGAACAGTTGTATCTTAATGTTATGCGTTTCGTAGGTGTGTAATAGTACACTGAAAATAATAGGAATTACTTTCCTAACAACCATCCAGTTTTGGGTTTAACCGATTAGTCCATTATTCTCAGGAATACATTTTAAGAGCTAAAAGTCTTGATGCAAGTGGGTGGCTTTTCATAGTTACTTGGCAGTGAATGTAAAGGTCTGCGACTCAAGCATTTTTATCAGCTTGATCACAGCCCCAAAATTAACGATTAATGCTCAACGTTAACATCAGTGGCCTGCAGCGTATTTAGCGATTGTGAACTTTTACTGAATATTTACTGTGACATTTTATTGGGTCTCTACAATATAGCAGAAAATAAGTAGTATAGATAATTAGGTGAAGAATACAAAATCAACTCGATTGCTTGAGGGTGTACAGGATCCAAGTAGATGCACAAATTAATCAAAGTCCAAGCTGGTGGGACATATGTAAAGCAATTATCTACAGCCTTTCCAACAAGTGCTCAATACCTGCTTCTGAACCACTTCTGGATCCATGTTGGGCACCAATCGAATAGAAAACTTGCCAATAACTTTCCTGGGAATTACAGTTTTAGCTCCTGTACCAGCAAAGGCCCCTTCAATTCCATGTAATGACAAGGATGGATATCTCCATCGGTGCATCAGAACTTGTTCCTGGAAGCAAAATATGTTTTGAATAAAAACACCTTAAATTAAGTGAAAACCAATGCATGGAAGAATTGCAAAAGATCACCAAAATTCATGTTTCTATCATGAGACACTTGTTCAGTCTTTCATCATAATTTGATTTATCGTCTACATGCCAATTAATTTGCAAGAGACATTTGCTGCGGTCAGAACATAGTTGATTTAGAAATGCACGTCTGTGTATGGTTGTCTCTCGCCTTTATATCTTAATAAAAGACTGATGGTTCACTCTTGACTTTGTAATGGATTGCATACAAACAGAGAGATCCCAGAGAAAAACCACACAGGTCACAGAGCGACTGTACAAACTAAGCCCAGACAAGGTAGTCAGGATCGAACCCGTGTGTCTGGTGCTATAATGCATCTGACAGTGTTCATTTTCAATTTTTGTTCCATTGCACAGTTTAAACTTCAAGATGCGCTTTTATTTAAATGTCATCCAATGTGGGACAAGTATCAATTTTAATAGAGTAAACAAAAAAGATTACACCTGTCAGTGCATATAAAACCCAATTTAAAACCACCAGCAAATGCTCAAAGGCAAGACAAGAAGTTCTGTTCCAACCATTCTCACAGCCCTCCCAGCAGCATTGGAATCTGGAATAATCTACTTCAATGGGAAAAGCCTATTCCATAAATACATTTAAAAAACTTTAATTTACATTTTTGTTTGCACTAATCTCCTGGGCTGTTTATTTTCTTCTCTATATTTGGCTTTAGCAAAGTAATTAGTTGGAAATACATATAAATTCAGACAAAGAATCTGAACCAGTAAATTTCTCAGTACAGATCCTTCATCTGGATTGGTTATGCAAAAGCATCATGTCTTCCCAGCTCATCAAAAGCATCATGTCTTCCCAGTTCATCAAAAGCATCATGTTTTCCCAGTTCGTGCAAAATATTCTGCACAGAAGCACAAGATAGTGCTGCACAGAAGTGAGTCACTGATAATATCTTCCTCGAGCAGAACTAACAAGTGCCAGAGTAATGAAGAAGGGTTTCGGCCCGAAACGTTGCCTATCTCCTTCGCTCCTTAGATGCTGCTGCACCCGTTGAGTTTCTCCAGCTTTTTGTGTACCCCCTGAGTAATGAATGTTATGTTGCTCACCACCATCAAATCCAGGCCAATATAAACACATTTAAGCCGTATAATTATGGACACAACTTTCAGTTACCGTCAAATTCTTATGCAGCAAATTGACCCCAAGGGGACAAAGATACAATTCTGAAAAATTGTCAATAAAGGGGGCATTCCATTTACATTATAAACACAACCTAGAACAATCCACAGAACCAAGAGTTCGGTTACATTATAAACGTACCTTTGTGGTGTGCAACAGCTGACTGGTACCCACATCCTTACAGTACTCTTCAATATCAAAGTCTATTTTATCATACAATTTCTTTTCCTCTTCCGTAAGTGGTGCCACTGATTTATCAATACCAGGAATAAGGATCTTTCCCTTTTTGTCCACCAACTTGCCTGATTGAAAAAAGATTGTTGTAATATTTGTACAATTAGTAAAAAGAACCAAATAAACAGGTTCCAATATTGAATTTGAAGATTCTTTGGAATCTATAACATAGCTGATTTACAGTGTTTCAAACACGTTGCACGTTGTACAATCTAGATTGCACATGCAGGTTTATGTATAGGAAATATTCCCTTCTTTGAACTCAGTACTATAAATCCATGAATGCAAGCAAAATGTTTATAGGGAAAGTCACAGGTGCAAATATAACTTTCCCTCACTCCTCATTGAAGTGATTCAGATAAGTGTGTAGGCGCGCAGACTATAATTTGCAAATCTCAGTTCTATAATTGACAATGTTTCAACTTAATCATCTCTCCCAAGTGGATGGCAAGGGCTTTTCCTCAACTTCATGGATATAAAAGCATCACCTGCTATCCCTCTATCCCTATGACCTCAAGGATAGGAGTCAAATGCTGGCAAATGGGACAAGCAAATATGAGCATCTTGGTCAGCATGGATGAGTTGGGCTGAAGGGCCTCTTTCCTCCTGTATGACTGACTATTGAAAACATCCTCTTTGTATGTGGAACTAAAATGTAAGATTGTTTTGTAAATTAAGCACCATCAAATCCAGTCTAAAAAAGGACCCGTTGGGTCCCTGTCACACAGGAGGCTTGGTCCCCAACACAATATTCCACCACTCACCCATAGCCCCCAACTGCACCTCATTTCCCCTCATCCCTAGCACTCTCTCTCCCCTCCTCTTCACCCTCCCTCCTTTCCCCTCTCCTCTCCTCCCCCAATCCCTCCCTCACATCTCTCTCCCTCTCCTTTCCCCTACCCTCAGTCACTCCCTCCCTCCATAACGTCTCTCCCATCCCTACCTCCCTCCTATCCCCAACTCCTACCTCCACCTATCCCTCGTCGCCTCCCCCACTGCCCTCATCTTCCTCTATTCCCCACTACCTACCGCACTGCTCTACTCCCCCCTTCCTCTCCCGTTATTCCCCCTACTCCCCCACTCTCCCCCCTCACCTCCTACTCTCCCCCAATCCCTCCCTCACCTCTTCTTTCCCCTAACCTCAGTCAGGTACTCCCTCCCTCCCTAACTCCTCTCCCTACTCCCCTACTCTCCCTCTATCCCCTCTCGTCCCCCACTCTCCCTTCCCAGGATCGCGAGGTTGCCGCTCCTCTCCCATGTTGCGTGCCCTGGAGGAGCATCAGCCATCAGCGCCCTCAGAGCCAGGCCTCGGATCGGCCCGGAAGCACCAGCAGTTACAACCACGCCGGCGGGTAAGGCCGGGGTGTGTGTGGGGTGGGGGAAGAGCTCGGAGGCAAGACGGGGAAGAGCCATGGGGGAAGAGGAGGGTATCAGGGGGGAGGGGGGCAGGAGCCAGGGAAGGGGACCAGAGGGGAAGAAGGGCTGGATCTGCGCGGCATTGCGTGGCGCTGTATTTGGGACACAGCGGGCGCTGGACACTCTCCTCCGCCAGGATCAGATTCACTGCTTTCCGTTTGGCAATATCGCCTCACCGGGCCGCTTCCGGTCCCTCCGAAAATTGTGCCCGGTTGGGGACCTCCCTCAGCTCCAGTAAAGACGCGATGGCACAGGAAGGGGTGGACCGTCCCGGGGAGTAACAGGAGAAGCGACCAATCCACGTGGTGCTGACTGGCAGGAGATGAGATCGATCTGCACACATGCGGTTTTTATGATTTTTAAACCTCGCTAACTTTTACAATAGAGCACCGATCGGAACAAAACTTGGCGCACTAGCAGCACAGGAGAACGGTGAGTGAGCAGACGAAAAATCATAGCGCTATCACATACCATTTTTGCGCAAATAGAAAAACCGTGCAAACCGGAAGAGCACAAGAACAGAGCTTTAGTTACGTATACATTATTAAAGTGCATTACAGGAAATGGGCTCTTAGTTGGCTTAATTTACTTTGAGCCTTGTACAAGATTTGCCCCATTAATAACAAAATTAAATTGATTACCTCACCCCATCTCATTCATAATAATCTAGAAGTGTGCAATAAGTTCTTACCCAGTAAATAAATCAGATCAGTCATTGCTTCATGCACTGTACCACCAAACACACCAGAGTGTAGATCCTTATCTGAGCATTCAACCTAGATGTTGGAATCATGACATGTTAACGCTACTTTCGTACAAGATATCCACAGGAACAAAGGGGAGGCCATTTAGCCCCTCGAGTCTGAAATTCAGTGAGATGATGTGCGTTCTATTCATAGCCTCAACGTCACATTCCCATCTGTCCGACAATAACCTCTCTCCACTTAAGTGAATTGCCAACGAGAGAGAGAGAGACAGAGAGAGAGACAGAGAGAGAGACAGAGAGAGAGACAGAGAGAGAGACAGAGAGAGAGACAGAGAGAGACACAGAGAGAGACACAGAGAGAGAGACAGAGAGAGAGACAGAGAGAGAGACAGAGAGAGAGACAGAGAGAGAGACAGAGAGAGAGACAGAGAGAGACAGACAGAGACACAGACACAGACAGAGAGAGAGACACAGACACAGAGAGACACAGAGAGACAGAGACAGAGACAGAGACAGAGAGAGAGACAGAGAGAGAGAGACAGAGAGACAGAGAGAGAGAGACAGAGAGAGAGAGACAGAGAGACAGAGAGAGACAGAGAGAGAGAGAGAGAGAGAGAGAGAGAGAGAGAGAGAGAGAGAGAGAGAGAGAGTAGCTCCACATTCTTCCACAAGAAACATTCCCTCCATATTAATTGTGCAATGATCCCTTGGGATCTTGTGCTTGAATCAAATCATTTTGGCCTTTGTCCAACCACTGACCCAGGTGGTTCCTTCTTTTCCCCACCTGCTTCTTTCTCCTGTGTATTTTCTCAGAAATGCAAATCTGCAGTTTCAAAATCTGTTCGTCAATTTGAAATATTGTCTTTCACTCTCTCTTTTCGCAGATACTGCCTGATCCAAGGATTTCCAACATTTTCAGGTGTAACTCAAAGGAGCAGAATTAGACTATTTGGCCCATGGAGTCTACTCCGCCATCGAATCATGGCTGATCTATCATTCCCTCTCGACCCCATTGACACCCTAACCCATCAAAAACCTGTTAATATCCACTTTAAAAATATCCAATGATTTGGCCTCCACAGCAGCCTGTGGCAATGAATTCCACAGATTTACTGCCCTCTGACTAAAGAAATATCTCTTCACCCCTTTTCTAAAGGTACATCCTTATATTCAGAGGCTGTGTCCTCTAATCCTAGAATCTCCCACTAGTAAAAACGTCCTATCCACCCACTCTATCCAGGCCTTTCATTGTAGTAGAGTAAATTCCCAGGGCTCATTTCCTTGGATAGGAGTGGGGCAAATGTTTGGCCAGATGCAGTATAATGTGGAAAATGTGAGGTTATCCACTTTGGTGGCAAAAGCAGGGGAATATTATTTAAAATGGTGCCGATTTGCAGAGTTCACTGTCCCTGAGCAAAATTCTATCGCCACATTGGCTATGTGGCCCTTGTGGCTAAGATCACATGATCATGATTGCAGGCTTATGCCTACTCCTGCACCTAATTTCTATGTTTCCGTATGTTTCTCCGAGATCCCCCCCCCCCCCCCACCACCCCGTATCCTTTTCAACTCCAGCAAGTACAGGCCCTGAGCTGTCAAATGCTCATCATACGTTAACTCAATCATCCCTGGGATTATTCTCATACGTTTTTACACTTAATGTTCTATCATATACTGCACATGGAATTTAAATGTTGTAGTGATCTTTTTAAAGCAACTTTGACTCCAAGCAGCATAGTTAACCCTGAACAGCTGATAAATTAAATAAAACCATTTGAACATGCAAAATATACATGAAGCAAAATGAAAAATTAAAAGATATACCTCCAGTAAGAAGTAGCTGATACCACGAAGGCCATATGTTATACAGGGTTTCTTCTTGCCAAGCCAGTAGTTATCGGAAATACAGACGAAATCCACGCCCTTGAAGAATGTGTCTTTGCGGCCATACACTAAGTCATCAAGACCTTCTGACCCAGACTCCTCCATTCCTTCCAAGCAGAACTTGATATTAACTGGAATCTCCTGCAGGAAAGTCAAAGTCAGATCCATGCATCAGCTGAAATTACTGCTTCAGCAATTGCAAGGAATGGGCTGTTGTAAGCATAACTCTTTTAATTGTTCTTTGCCTTGCAGAGATAAAGCATGACAGCACATCCAGAGTCAAACACTAAATATAAACCTTATTACCTGCTTTAGTTTTTGAAGAGCTTCAATACAGTTTAGCCATGCCAACACTGGTCCTTTGTCATCAGTGGAGCCTCTTCCATATAGCTTTCCTACAAAAAGCTCAACATTTTAGAATTCTTTATCAAATTGGGAATGAAAGAAGAGACTAGCATCATTATGACACACATATTTGAATGTTTATATTTAAATACATTAAAATTACATCCTACACCAGTTTTTCTTAAACAAGAACGTTTAATTTACAAAATAAGTGAGAACGATGCGGGTAATGAAATTGCTACATATTGGAGTCCCTACTAAGACATCAATATATTATAATGAAATAGCCATACTATTAATTGGTCTGATAAAACCTCAATACTTACACAACCGTTACAATAAATTAGTAGATGCAAACTGTAAACAATGTGTAAAGGTTAGAATGAGGAATGGAAAGTTAAGAGAAACAGGACATATAAATGTGTGCCCACCCATAAACATAGGTGTCCATGGAACCTTGCAAAATTTCAAACTGCCTCTCAAGCCATCAATAAAAGTTATTTAAAAGAGTAACATATGATGGTCTAGAAGCCAAAGTCTAGATTCATAGGCATTATTTCATTATTACATGGCCAAATACATGTACTGACCAAAAAGAAACTGGATTTGTGATCACTTTTTAATTGGTTTGCTAAAACTTCTTCAGACTCCAAACAACGTTCTTCAATTGCTATTCAACATGCCATTTGGAACATTATGGTAAATAAATTAGAGCAGAAGTGGTATAGTTGCTGCCTTATAGCACAAGGGACCCGGGTTCAATCCTGATTACAGGTGCTGTCTGCACAGAGTTTGTATGTTTTCCCTGTACCCGCCTGGGGTTTCTCTGGTTTCTTCCCACATTCCAAAGACATGGGCGGCCACTATGGCGCAACTGTAGAGTTGCTGCTTTACAGCGCCGGAGATCCTGGTTCGATCCGGACTATGGGTGATGTCCGTACGAAGTTTGTACGTTCTCCCCGTGACCATGTGGGTTTTCTCCGGGAACTTTGATTTCCTCCCTCACTCCAAAGATGTACAGGTACGTAGGTTAATTGACTTGGTGCATGTGTAAATTGTCCCTAGTGTGTAGGATAGTGTTAATGTGCGGGGGTCGCTGATTGGTGCGGACTTGGTGCGCCGAAGGGCATGTTTCCACGCTGTATCTCTAAACTAAACTGAAAGTGCAGAATTGTAGGTTAATTGGCTGCTGTAAATTATCACTAGTGTGTGGAATAGAACTAGTGTATCGGCGATCGCTGGTTGGCGTGGATTTGGTGGCCCACCAAACCTAAGGGCCCGTTTCCATGCTGCATCTCTAATCTAAAACTAAATTAGGCCACACTTACCAAGAGACCGTCTAGGGACAATCCTGAGATAAGGTCCTTGAAGTCCAGTGTCTGGCTAGAACCCCACTGTCCAAATTTTTATCCTTCATGCTGCACTCCATACCCAACTAATCCTGGTCTTCCAGTTGAACAAAGGCCACAGATCTTCAATCCTCCAATCCCAACACTAGCAATTCCAAACCTCATCTACCTCTTTCAGAATATCAACCCCTCCAACCCTAAAGCAGGATCATAGCAACAACTGCTATTCCTCCCCAGACCCACTATCGATCCAGAAGCCACATTTTTCTTGAACACTTCTGAAGTTTAACACAATTAAAACATCTAGGCTCACGACACAATGACAATACAGTGTATTAATTAGGTTTTCACTCATTCAAGTAAAATTGTTCTCATGGTATACTCTAATAGGTCCTTATCCCTCTATGCCTTCCCTATTCAAACACATTTTAACGATTGTAATTATATCTTCCTCCACCTCCTCTTTTAGTACCTCGTTCCAGATATCTTCCACCATCCATGTGAAACTCGTACCCCTCAGATTTCCTTTAAGTTTCACCCCTCTCATCTAAACCCAAGCTCATTAGTTCTAGACTCCCCTGCCCGGAGAAAGATTCTGATCATCTTCTAGCCCATCTTTGCCCCTCACAAATTTCACCCCTCAACCTCATTTCAGTGAGAATAAACCCAGCCTATCCAATCTTTCTCTAACAGCTTCTTCGTTCCCTACTGCTGCTACATCCTTCCTGTAGTCTTTCAGGCAAAACTGTACCCAAAGCTGCGCAGGTTGCCCAAGCAATATTTTGTATAATTGCCACAACTGCACCCAACGTTCCTCCCGATTTATATCCTGCTATATCCGTAGACATCCTTCTTCACTATCTACAATAATTTGTGGACATCCTAAATTATACCACCCATGTTCCCATCCAAGTCATTTATATGCATTACAAGCAAGTAGCAATACAACCTCAAGGGGAGCACAGTGGCATAGCAGTAGAGTTTCAGACATACAACGACAGTGACCAGAGTTCGTTCCCTACCATGGGTGCTGTTGTAACAGAGTTTTAAGTTCTCCCTGTGTCTGTGTGGGTTTTCTCCAGTGCGCATGTTTCCTCCCATACTCCAAAGACGTACAGGTTTGTAGGTTAATTGACTTTGGTAATATTGTACATTGTCCCTAGTGTATAGGATAGTACTAGTGTACAATCGTTGGTCGGCATGATCAGAGAGTACATGATCAGAGAGTAAATCACGTGTAGAAACAGATAGGCAAGGGTAAAAGATGGACTTCAGAATCAAACAAGTACATTCAATGAAAACTAGTGCTCAATTACAGAAACATGAAAAAGGAAGGAGATATAGATATATTTAAACAGACGCCAAGCCAGTTCATTAGACAAATAAATAGAACCTTCATCCTTTCCTGTCAAAATATGGAAGGGACCAGACAGTTTAGACCTGTTGATCTGATTGGAACCTGTTCACGGACGACAAAATATTGCAGCATCAAAGATGGAATGTTAGTGTGCGGAGGTCGCTGCCGGCACGGACTCGGTGAGCCAAAGGGCCTGTTTCCACGCTGTATCTCTAATCTAAACTAAATGTAGGTATGATGGACAGCCCCTGTTGGCTGAACAGAGGTTTTACTTCACCACTTCCCCCATGGTTCAGACGGATTGAAAGGTGGGGTGATCTTTTGCATCGGTAATGACAATATATCAAGAGAACACGTCTCTGGAGATTTTCTTAAGGCGCACAGTACATTCTGTGCACTGACTGCCACAGTTACTTAATTCGCTCATGCAAAAAAAAAAAACGACAAAGAATTCCAGTGTTTAACAGAATTGAGACAGCTTTAAGCAGGTCATTTAGATTAGGAATTTAGAAGAGAGTCGAATACTAGGTGCAGTCACATCTTCATTAAAATAACATTGACATTACACCATGGAAACAATTGAAAATACACTTCCACCGTCAGGTCAGGTTAACCTTTGAGAACTGGTATACTTATAAAGCTGGCCAGAGGAACACTGGCCGAGACTGGGAAAAGGTGTGTAGTGGGCAGGCAAGAAAGTACATACTTTTAAATGAAGGCACCCTTGTTCCGCCCCCTCTGTTAAATAATACACAAAAGGCAGTTCTAGTTGTCCACTGGCCCTTCAAACAAAATTACTGCATCGTGATTGTTGCCAGCACGGCAAATTATTTTTTGTGTTAATTCAGCGGAGACAAAACAGGGTTAGAAACAAACACAATAAAGAGGTAAAAAGCAATCATTAATTCTTACACTATATTGTGCAATTACATTATCGCACTATTGATAGTCTCAGATATCAAGCCAAAATAATTGATTTAATTGCACTGCTTGCGGAAGCAGTGACTTGAAACCTTTTAAAAAGGGAATTGTTAACTCAATGTCAAGCTCAGCAACTCTTTCCCTCCATGAGTCACTCAAGATAAAAGTGACAGAAAGGCAATTGCTTGATTTAGTAAAATTTAAGATCTTAACTATTCCTTTTTGATTGCTCGTCCAAACACAGAACTACTTCCTAGACAGAAAGGGCACAGTAATTCACCCAAGTCAGCAAACCATTCTGATAATCCTCTATTGTGACATTTCCTTTAGCCTTGACCTGCAACAAATATTGCAGGGTTAATTCTCACTGGATCAATGTAATTAAGAGTCTGCCTCCAATTTCAGGAATGCTGTGACCGTACAAACCTCCCAAAATTATTCTCGATGACTTGTTAGGTCGGATACGGAATGGGAGAGAGAGAGTTGAAGTTCCCGTGTCACCGGGAGATCAGTTTGCTTAATGGGTGGGGGGGGGGGGGGGGGGGAGTGATCACAAAGCCTGCGCTTGGTTTCACCGATGTAGAGCAGCTGCCACCTAGAGCAGCGGACACATTAGATGAGGTTGGAGGAGGTGCAGGTGAACCTCTGCCGCACCTGGAAAGACTGCTTGGGTCCTTGGATGGAGTCGAGGGGGGAGGTAAAGCGACAAGAGTAGCATTTCCTGCAGTTACAAGGGAAAGTTCCAGGGAGGGGGTGGTTTGGGTGGGAAGCGATGTATTGACCAGGGTGTAATGGAGGGAGCGGTCTCTGAGGAAAGCCGGAAGGGGAGGAGATGGGAAGATGTGGCCAGCGGTGGGATCCCATTGGAGGTAACAAAAATGCTGGAGGATTATCTGTTGTATGTGACGGCTGGTAGGGTGGAAGGTGAGGACAAGGGGGACTCTGTCCTTGTTACGAGTGGGGGGGGGGGGGGGATGGGAGCGTGAGCGGAGCCACAGGATATAGAAGAGACTCTGGTGAGAGCCTCATCTATAATAGAGGAGGGGTACCCCCGTTCACTACAGAATGAGGACATCTCCGATGCCCTGGTTTGGAACACCTCATCCTGGGTGCAGATGCGGCGCAGATCGGAGGAATTGAGAGTAGGTGACAGTCCTCACACGAAGCGGTGGGAAGAAGTGTCATCCAGATAGCCATGGGAGTCAGTGGGTCTGTAGTAGATGTCGGTCAGTAGTCTGGTACCTGCGATGGAGATAGTGAGGTCAAGAAACGGTAGGGAGATGTCGGAAATGGTCCAGGTGAATTTGAGTGCCGGATGGATGTTAGTGGTGAAATAGATGAAGTCAGTGACGTGCATGGGTGCAGGAGGTAGCACTAATGCAGTCGCCAATGTAGCGGAGGTAGAGTTCGGGGATAGGGCCACGGTACGCCTCGAACAAGGATTGTTCGATGTTCCTTACAAAGAGGCATAGCTGGGGCCCATGCGTGTGCCCATACCTACGCCTTGGATTTGGAGGAAATGGGAGTCAAACCATACCAAGGCGTAGGTATGGTCACCTATTTCCTTCGCTCTAGAGATGCTGCCTCACCCGCTGAGTTTCTCCAGCATTTTTGTCTACCTTCGATTTTTCCAGCATCCGTAGTCCTTTCTTGAACAACCAGTCTGAAGAAGGCTTCTGATCAAAAACACTTTCTGTCCTCCTCCCTTCAAAAATGGTTGCCTGACTTGCTGAGTTCCTCCAGCATTTTTTCTCCACTATTTGAAGCATGAACATTTCTTCAAAATAGAAAAGTGTGTAGTAATGAAATCAGAAGACTGTATGTAGTAAAGTAGAAGCGTGAGTAATGAAGGTTCTGATGGTGAAATGGAATGAGGGTAAAGTTGGATTACCAGGTTTACAGACTCTGTGGATCAGTTTTACTCATTTCCTTAAAACTCGCCCTCAGCTAATTTTTTTTTTTTTTTTTTAAGTTAACCACAATCCACTATGACAACGTCTCACATGGCCCTTAATGTCCTAATGCAAACACTGCATTTCCCTTAGCGTTTTGATTGCTAATACAAAAAAAAAGGACATGACTACTCTGAATCATGTTACAAGAAGGGAAGTTTCAGCATTAAATTACATTTTCTCTGGGAAAAGTATGTCAAAACAACTGTTTAAGATAGGGGCCCCCAAACTTTTCAGCATGAGGGCCACATTATATATTTGGCACATTTTTGCAGGACGTAGGTAAAAATAAAGAAATGTCACACACATACCGACACAAATGCATACGTGGAACTCCCACAAACCAAAACACACACACAGGCTCTCTAACACTCTCTATCTCTCTCTCCCTCTCACACACATGCACTGTGATGACTCCTCAGGCATATTAACAAAGACCCATGCATGCATAATGCTCACCCATCCGGGGCGGGAAGAGAGAGAGCGAGCGCTGTTCACGCGAAACCGCTACACACCTATCTCACCCCCTCACTCCACTCCCCACCCCACGCTACTACCCCACACAACTTGCCTTTGCAACACAGGAGCAGTCGCTGCCTCACAGCACCAGAGACCCAGGTTCCATCCTGACTATGGGTGCTGTCTGTATGGAGTTTGTACCTGCGTGGGTTTTCTCCAGGTGCTCTGGTTTCCTCCCACACTTCACGTTTGCAGGTTAATTAAATTTGTCCCGAGTGTGCGCAGGATAGTGCTAGTGCGTATGGGCATCGTTTCGATGGCCGGAAGGGCCTGTTTCCGCACTGTATCTCTAAAGCTGCGCTACCACAGAACCCGCTAAACAGCCCACCGCACGGAACGCGTTGAGAGCATGCTGAGGGCCGGATAAAATCTCGTGGCGGGCCGGATGTGGCCCGCGGGCCATAGTTTGGAGACCACTGGTCTAAGGCAATTGTGTCATAAATACAACACCACAGCTTCAGGTTCAGATTTAATCTTTACCAGTAAAGATTGGATAAAAGATCAATCATGGCATATGTTCTCTTCTAATTATTCTAAGCTGATTTTGGGGAGAAGGGTTCAGAAGGAATGTGGTCACAGTAATGATATAACAAGCTAGAAATGGGGAGGGTAAATCCATCTTTGCCTTCAAATGCCTTGGTCAAAGATGAAAGATCTTCAGTGATAATAGGCAAGCAGTGGATATTTCTTTATCAATGACACGGCAACTATACATTTAATGTGGACTGATTCATGAAAGATGCAATCTTGTTTTCACAAAACTCACTAATGATTCAAAGAAAGGCTTACTATGCAACTCCATAATGAACATAATACAGTTGGTTTCAGTGTACGAGTACAGTGTCAGAATGGCATTCATAATCTCAGAATAAATAAAAATATTTAATTGGGATATCCCAAAGCTTTGAGGGCAAATGCACAGTAGTTGGACATAGCACAGTTCCCTAAAAAGCTAGGAGATGGATGATAATAATGCTGTACGATAAATAATTTTTGGCACCAACACTGTGTAGAACTCTTCCTCTATGGGGCGGGAGCAGGATCTGTAGTATCAAATGAGACCACAGCTTCATATTTACAGACTGAGGCACCGTTAAAATATTGACAGAATCATGCTTAAAATGGATTCAGAACCCGAACCACCTCGGGTTTAAAAATGAACATGTGCATTATTTTCCATAAAATGACTATCATTGAAAATGTTGTCATAGTGCAGAAACAAAGCAAATCCTTCTGTCCTGCCAGTCCATTTCGGAGAACAATTTCAGTCAGGTTTCCTCATTGCCCAATCGAGGAATTTTCTTGACATGTTTTCCAAAAAGCAAAAATGATTCATTTTTAAACAAAAACTGTAATTTTGACCAAAACAGTAGCTAACTGTCTTCCACATATTATTGGGATTTTATATCCCAGGTGAGACCTAACCTCATATCAGCAAGGGCTAGTTTGTTTCTCAAGCCTATCCCATACAACCTTAAGGCCCACAGCTCACCTATAATCACTGAAGTACTATTTATCTTTCACCTTTGAGCGAAGCATTCAAAGACAAACTTGACTGTATTAAAACATATATATATTTAAAGCATTGTTGGAATCAAAATGCGGCCTTGGTGCTTTCCATTAAACGTCCTTCATTTGTATGTGACATTCATCTGTCAAAATATTCAAACTTTTTCACTACTCAATCAAGGTTTTGGATCAAAGATGAGATGGAAACACGTGATAAAGTGTTTTTGATGAAATGATTTTCCAGCTTTTGCCAGACATGGAATTCCAATAAATGTTATTAACAAAGAACCTTACCATCTTTTTCCACCAAAGTGAAGGGGTCAGTATCCCATCCATCCTCAATCTCAGCAGGCTGAACATCTAGATGTCCATAGATGCACAAGGTTTTCTTTGCTGCGTCGTTGCCAAGCGAGGCCAATAGGATTGGAGGATAGGGAATCTCTTTTCCATCTGGCAGCTAATTCAAAGCATATCAATGACCAACTGTGAAACTTGTTGTGGAGAGAATTGTATCATCTCAATTACTAATACAAGCTATTAATTACGTGAAATGAACTGTTAAACCACCAACAGGTGCAAGAGGGCTCTCAGCATGTGGGACACCACAACACAAGATTCAACACTAAAGAAAAACTGAAACTTCACAAGATTGAAGACTGAAAAAAACTGAAACTTCACAAGACTGAAGAATGCAAAGCACATGGTCTATTCATTCTCACCTTTTGCTGACCATTGTCAGTCAGTTCGACTGAACCACCCAGTTTTTCTATCTCTTTGCCAACAAATTTTACCATTTTTATGGTTTCGCTTCTCTTCTCCGGCAACCCGGACACGCTCTGTATTGCCACCCATTCTGCAAGGCGCTGAAGAAATAAATACATGCTAGAGTTACTTTCACAAATTAAAGAAAAAGTTAATTACTCTTCAACTTAATATACAAGAGAAACAAGTTCATTTTTTTCTACCTGCAGAATTAAACCTCATGTGTAGGAAGGAACTGCAGATGCTGGTTTAAACCAAAGATAGACACAAACTGCTGATGTAACTCAGTGGGACAGGTAGCATCTCTGGAGAGAAGGAATGGGTGATGTCTCTGAACAAGGGTCTTGACCGGAAATATCACCCATTCCTTCTCTCCAGAGATGCTGCCTGTCCCACTGAGTTACTCCAGCATTGTGTCTATGTAAAATTTAACCTCATGCCTGGATTAATCTGGATAGCAGAGATTAGAGCTGCTTTTTAATAAAACCAGAAGCATCCAATATAGATAATCTGTACAATATACATGGATAACTAATTACCAGATATTAACTTAAAGGAAATGTTCGCAAGTGATAACAAGACCAATTAAAACAAACAAAATTGTAACAAATTGATGCTACTACTTGTGAAATAAATTACAGAAATGAAAAACAACAAAGTATTCAACTAGTGCTAAATTTTGTTTACCAAGACCGGCTCCAATCACTACATTACCACTACAGATGAAATACATCAATCAGCAAGGATGACTCCAGAACCTATGTTCATATCTTACCTTTTCAGTCTTTTGGAATAAAAAATAGAAGCAGAAATCGGTCGTTTGGTTCTTTACATCTACTCTCCCATTCAGCATGGCTGATCTTTTATATATACAAACTTCCTACAACATAGATCTATGTGGCACAGATCACTGCACCTCATTTCCCAACCCTGTAATCCATTTTCCCCCATTCCCACCAACATGCTTCCTTCCCCTGTTGTGTAGAAAGAAAATAATTAAAAGAAATGAGGACCATATATGTAGAAGAGATGTACACAATGATTCTCAATTATGCTATTATTAAGTATGTGGAAATATTTTGTTTGAAGCATCGAGCTGGACTTGACTCCACAGCTTGGAGAGCCGAATTCAAATAAAGGGATAATGCCAAATCAGAGACTTCAGTGTCATTGCCACTTTAAAATAATATTTTCTCAAATGGCAAACTCTACATGTGCCTGTAGGCACACAACAGGTAGTTAGAATATATTTTTTTAAATGCTTGTTACACGACTGATACTGACATTTCCACAAATTCAGTTCGAAAGAGTTTGACACATCACATCCAAACATACAGATTCAGGCACAGAGACTGTTTTAAGGATTAGCTTCATATTCCTTCCCATTAGACGTATCAACAGAACCGAGCAATAAAGTCAATCTTCTCACAAACCCAATTCTTTAAAAAGTATCATACACCCATTTTCTCTGATACATTCAGAGAACGTCATGGATGATCTCCCTATTTAAAAAAAAACCTTGTTGCGCAAGTTGCATCGAGCCTGGGTGCCAATACATTTTTAAATAGATTACTGCCACTGTGTCTTGATTTATAGCAATCTGCTTCCCAAAATAAAAATGGTGCTCCGAACATTAAACCATACTGGAAGTTCAATTGATTAGCACAACAAACACTTTGCATATACTCTCAGCATGGAAAAATATTGCCTCGAGTAGTTTAAAAAAAAAGCAAAATGTACCTCTTTGTGGTGAGCAGATTAACAATTATAAAATGCAAAAATACCACGCACTTACTTTTATGTACAATTCTTGATTGTCATCTATGTACTTGAAAAGTTTCGGTAGATATGCCATCACTCTGGTGAGCCGACTGCAGTGCTGCTTTTGAAAGCAATAAGAGTTATGCTGAGTAATGTATTGAACTTTGCCACTTGATTGGTTTTAAAAGCCCGGAAATCCTGAAGCTCCACCCATCATATACTACAGCCACACAAATCATAACTCTCAAGCAAGGAAAAAATCTGCAGAGCTCAACTTTGATCTATTTGGTTTAATTAGTTATTAGTGCTGGTTCAAATCAGATCAGAACAGGGAAAGCTAGACTCAATACTCCCCAAAATCGAATGCAGACATTGCAACATGTGATTAATCAGCCCTCATTCATTCTAATCTTGATAGGGCACCAATTTTATGGTTTCTGCTGAAAGGCAGGATTACTATATACTCCCAACATTAAAGGTACTATTAGGTTTACAACACAGAAAGTGGTTAACATTGCATGGAGTTTAGTTTTAGAGATACAGCGTGGAAACAGGCCCTTCGGCCCACTGGGTTCGTGCCTACCAGTGATCCCCACACAATAACACTGTCCTACACACACTAGGGACAATTTACACATACAACAAGCCAATTTTACTTTGGAGTCACGTGAGTGACTTCGTGAGGACCCCGCCAGGCACACATATCGTCGAACGCATGTGAGCGACAGGCAGTGAGGAGCGTTGCTCCTCTACTGCAGGGACCTGCAGGTAAGAAAAAACTAACCTGCGGCCCTTTTTTCATTTTAGGGACTGTGTACAGAGTACTCAAGGCTGCTTCGGCACTGACTGCGGACCGTGGGATGCGGGCAGTCAGCGGCGGCAGTAAAGATTGGAGTCGGGCAAGCCCGTTGACCCAGGAGGGTCCGGGCTCACAAACTCGCCGGTCGGCGGGACGGCAGAGGCAGCCCGACTCTACACCGCAGCCCACAGAACACCGCGGACTGTCGGCATGGAAGAAGGAGTGGGGCTTGCAGGCTCGCCGTTCAAAGTTAGTAACGGCAGAGCAGCAGCCCCGACTCTACACCACAGCCCGCACGGACCCTGTGGGCTGACGGCTTTACTTCGCACCGGACCCGGGAGGTCCGGGCTTACACGCCGTTCGCAGCTAGTGACAGCACAGCGACAGCCCTGACTTCATTTTCTACACCGGGCAGGTTGGGCACCTCGTTGACCCGGTAGGGTCCGGGTTCACAATCGCCGTTCACAGGTTTAACATTTAAGAGTAAAGTGGATAGGTATATGGACGTGAAGGGAATGGAGGGGTATGGTCCGAGTGCAGGTAGATGGGACTAGGGGAAAACAAATGGTCGGCACGGACTGGAAGGGCCGAGAGGGCCTGTTTCCGTGCTGTAATTGTTATATGGTTATATGGTAGTGACGGCAGATCAGCAGCCCAAATCTACACCGCAGCCCGCAGGGTCACCACGGGCTGACGGCAACGCTACCCGGACGTCGGGCAAGCCCGTGATCCAGGAGGGTCCGGGCTCGGAGAATGCCTTTCGTGGGTAGCGAAGGCAGAGCAGGAGCTCCGACTCAACGCCGCAGGTCGCAGGAATACCGCGGACTGACGGCTCTGCTACCCTATGGAGGTAGTAAGACAGAGCCGGGGCCCGTCTCACTACATAGGCGGAAGGGTTGCCGTTAGCGACAGTTTATGGTCCTGTATGAGAGTCCAGTCACCATTGGAGCTGGGGGGGGGGGGGAAGAGTGCGCTCCTCCATCGGATGCTTCTTAAAGACCCTCAGGTAAGATACTAACCTTGAGTTGCTGAGCTTCTGTTCTAGACTTTGCTTGCAGAAACGATGGATGGAGACCAGAACGAAGGCATCGAAGCATGCCTCCAAGGGCTATGGGACTTCGGATGAGAGTCAGCGGCCACCATTCCCGGAGCTTCCCGCAACACCGGCAGCACCCGCTCTGCGGACCGGGATAAGAACGCGGAAATCGGGGAGCCCTGCGCAGCCAGGACCCGCCTCACCACCACGGCTGACCACGGAGCCGCAAAGTGGTAGGAGCACCGCGAGGGAGTAGGGTAAACAAGACCCTGACTCCCTACCACTGTCGCCTAAGCATAGGGACAGTGGAGCAAAGGTGCGTAAACTTGTGACCCGCTCGGCGGCACATTCTGTCTCCCCTACTATGCAGGTCACCAGAGGGCGGACCAGGGGGAGAGCTGCGCCCAGGTCGTGCCCCGCTACAGCGGAGGCATCGACATGCCGCCGGGGGTAACCTGCTCGATTGCGGGCCGGTGATGGATCTGCTGGGAAGTCGGGGAGCCCTGCAGGAGCAGGAGGTACCGGCTCACCACCGGGTCAGGCTGCCAGAGTGCAGGCCGGCGGCAGCGGATTTCGGTCGTGCGGCCCCGCTTAGGCGGCAGGCGGCGACCATGCGCCGTCACAGACCCATGTGGTCAGAAGTGGCGGTAAGCCCGCGCGGATGTCGGGGAGCCCAGCTGCGGGAGCCGGCACCGACTCATCTCCGCTGCCTTCCTATCAGGCAGGGGGACCGCTACAGTCCGAACGACGGCGGACTAGTGGCATGTCCGCGCGGGAGTCGTACGGCACCGCAGGAGCGGCAGCCAATGACTACCTGCCAGCGGACCCTTGTCATCACCTCGACGAGGTGCGGTTCGCTGGTAGAAGCCCCAGTGATTCAGGAGGACCTGAAGAAGTCGACTTGTCGTCCGCATATGCGGCGGCGGTCGCATGGCTCGGAGGTGCGCATGATGGAGCGTATCCTAGAGCACAACCTCTGCAGCTGGACTAGATGTCCTCCAGTCCAGGAGACATGCGGCTGGGCCACGCAGCGTGTCCCTGTCATCGGTGGGGAATGCCACGGATCAGCAGCTGGCTTACACGCAAGACGGGCTGGAGCAGGAACCTACAGTACCTGAGAAAACCAAGGACGAACTGCTGAATGTGGTCTCCAAGTTCGCCCAGCCGAAGCACTCAGGTCAGCCTTTGCAGCCTAAACTAGTGACCAGCATAGACTACCTCACCACACACCAGCTGCAGGAACAGGTCCTTACCGAGGCGATCAACATATACCAGGCCCAAACAACTGCATATCGTTGAATGTACCGACAGTCAACACGCCCATCTGGGGCAACATCAGTCCGGGGATAAGGGCACAGGAGCTGAAGTTCCTAAACATCCTGAAATTGCTGATGTCGGGGATTACTGCCTTTGCCAGGTCGGTTGACGGTACGGAAATGACAGCAGAGCAGGAGGATGCTCTTGCAATATTAGTCATGAAGTTAACGCTTCCCGGAGTATCGCCATCAAACCGACTCCAAACCCCATATTTGAAGTGTTGTACTAGGCATCTGCGACGCCACTACCGAGACAGCTGTTCGGTGAGGAACTGCCCAAACAGGTCTAGTTCCTGGATTAGGAGGCGAAGGCAGACGGGTTGATGAACCCACCTCCCTCCAGCAGGCGGCAGTGCACAGACAAACACCGTATGCAAGACCTCGGGGGTCACCTGAAAGACCAGTAAGGACCTACACACCGGCAGCACCTCAACACAATTCAACGTAACACCAGGAACCAGAACGTCAGGCCCGCCGGTAACCATGGAGTTAAGGGGGTCTGGTTCTCTTGGAAGTGCTGCATGTATAACCTCACAAGTAGGAGAGCGGTTATATACATTCTGGGATGCAAGGGAGCTGATTGTCACTATCCCAGGGAACAAAGCTATAGACATAATAGAGGCATGTAACAGCCTTGCTTGCACCAGGAAACCGACTGTTAGACATACTGCTAAAATAATTGGTAAACTTGTACCTACATTTTAGCTACATAATTGGGCCGTTACACTATCAAAGCTTGCAAAGAGCAAAATCTCGGCATTAAAAGCAAATGCTGGACCTTTTTACGGGCCTATGCAGCCGCTAATCAAGGCATAAATTGAGCTACAATAGTGGATTAGCTATGTTTGTGATTGTTAAATCCATCATACATCAAACCCATTAGCCGTGTTACAAACCGACGCAAGCACCAAGGGCTGGGGAGCTACCGACACCATTTCCAGTTGGGGTGGTAGATGGGATTTGCACGAGTCTACTTTTCTTCAATCACAAGGTATAAACTGTTTAGAAATGCTGGGAGCATGTCACGGGCTACGGGCTTAATGCACTAATCTGCAGCATATGCATGTCCGTCTTCAATAATACCACTGAGGTGGCGTATTTAAAACCTTATGGGTGGTATCAAATCAATATCTTGTGATAAATTGGAAAAATTATTTTGGCTCTGCTGGATTGAAAGAAATATTTGGATATCAGCTACGTACCTTCCGGTTAAGCTTCATACAGTGGCGGACACCAGGTCACAAGTATTTAATTTCGACATCAAGTGGATGTTGAACCTCCAAATATTTACTAAACTACAGCCTAATATGGAACACCAGATATCGACCTCTTTGCGTCCAGGTTGAACCATTGGATACCAACATATGTCTCTTGAGAACCAGATCCTGGGGCAGTGGCGATGGACGCATTCTCGCTACATTGGGGGGAAATGTGTTTTTCTATGCTTTCCGCCATTCTGCTTCATCAGACAGGTATTGCAGAAAACGCAACCAGATTCTGCAACAGAAAGGACTATGGACATCATACAGCAGCGTGTAGCGAGAGTCCACTAGGAAGCAGTATCTCACCCACATAAGGATATGTGAGGTTACTATAGTCGGACCTAGACCACCTACATATCTGCTACGATCTGCACTGTGCTGGAACCCTCACGGCCTGCATTATGATGAGTCCCTCAGTTACAGAGCCATATACAGTGCCAGGAGTGCACTGTCATCCTATCTCAACATTGGAGTGGGATCTCACCAGCTGGTATCCACACTGAAGGGTATGTTCTATCCATCCCCGACCACGATATATTACCGGAGATATAGGGGTGGTGTTGACCCTACTCAGGAGATGGTCGCCCTTCGCGGATTTACCACTGGCCTTGTTCACCTTCAAAGTGATGATGGTAATGGCACTGAAGACAGCACAACGAGTCCAAACTCTACAGGAATTACCTGGATAGCATGGTTTCGACCCATAATCAAGTGACTGCGTTATAGAAGAGTTGCTTAAACTACACAGACCTGCGACTACAGGTCTGAAAATGGGCATCAGGAGATGGCTCAAGGTGGTATTCGGTGCAGCAGGTAAGACACTAACTTTTTAAAAATGCCATTCTACCAGGGCTGCATCCACATCAGCGGTGAGGACCATGGAGGTGTTCATGGATTATATCCTCGCAATAGTGGGCTGGGCCAGTGAAACTACATTTCAGCGGTTTTATAACAGACCTGTGGCCGCTCCCGCAATGTTGGTGGATTCAGTTTTAAGTGCTGTTCCCTAAACGTTTGTCCCCGAGTTCAGGGGTTTATTGTTGTATTAATAAATGTTATTATTTTTCAGCTTGTTCAAGTCTGAAATACGTTACCATACTTCCTCCATCAGTATTACGGCAGTGTGTGAGCATGGACGTGGTCCAGGGCATGTAATCACAGAGCTTTGAAATCTTCACGAAGTCACTCACGTGACTCCAAAGTAAAATAGTAAGATTAAACAAGAATTTACCAGTTTGAAGTTTGATCTTTATTTTATGAGGAGTTGTGAAGAGGGATTTTGTGCCCTCCGCTGCCAACCCTTTATCATAAGGTCAACTGGTATATTCGAGTTCTTTAATCTTACTATCTTCAGTCATTGTTGTTATCTGTGATTCCACACCGCTGCTTTGAAGAATGTCGCGCATGCGTGCCTGGCGGGGTCTTCACGAAATCCTTCATCGCAACTCCTCATAAAATAAAGATCAAACTTCAAACTGGTAAGTTCTTGTTTAATCTTACTATTAACCTACATACCTGTACGTCTTTGGAGTGTGGGATAAAACCGAAGATCTCGGAGAAAACCCACGCAGGTCACGGGGAGAACGTACAAATTCCGTACAGACAGCACCCATAGTCGGGATCGAACACTTATCTCTGACGCTGCAAGCACTGTAAGGCAGCCACAAGCCACAGTTAGTTGGAAATGAAATTGCCAAGAGCTGTCAGCAGTTGCTGTACGACAGTCTGATCTAGACGATGCTGAGAATAGAGCAAGAACTGCAAGCGGCACAGTGGTTCAAGCCTGACCACAGTTCTGTATGTTCAAATTTGTACGTTCTCCATCCTCTGGGTGCTCTGGTTTCCCCTTGCATCTCGAAGGTTTGTAGGTTACTTGGCTTCTGTAAATTGCACCTAGTGTGCAGGGAATGGATACACAAGTGAGATAACATAGAACTCGTGTGAACGGGCCATCGATACTCAGCGTGGACTCTGTAGGGCCTGTTTCCATGCTGTATCCTTCAATCAATCAATTCAATCAATCAAGAGGGAAAGTCCAAGATTTTCTGGTGGTGGGGGAACGGGAGGAAGAGCGTCTATAAGATGCAACCAAGGAAGCAGTGGTAGCACACACTTGTGGCTGTAAAGCCCAGACGTCCCCATGACCCAGATACAGTAATGCAATGAAGTTCAACGACGATGCACAGTAAAATTTGGGGAATGCAGCCAATAATCAGTGAGAGTAAGTTCAGATATTAACTTAACTTTTTATTACAGACTCAAGGTACAGATAAAAGACAACATTACATAGAATAAATTGCATACAAAGGCACAATAAATTACATACAAAAGCACAGTAAATTACTTACAAAAGCACAATACATGGTTTAAGATAAGAATTTTAAAAAAAAAAATCAATGTCCTACAACAAGATCTATACCAATGTCTCCACAGCTGGGATTGGTAGTGTCTAGTGCTAAATCTTATGTCTGATACATAGAAAACAGGTGCTCGAAAGTCCTTCGAGCCAGCACCACCATTCATTGTGATCATGGCTGATCGTCCCCAATCAAGGCCAAGATGATTTCATTTTCAGTCATTAATCCGGCAAATAAATTTATACATGAGATTTCTTAAAACAGTTTGTAAAGTATTGACTCCTGCAGCCACAAACATTTCACTTGCGCTACACCATCTAGGTCTCTTAAGTAATATTCTCATGGCATCAATTTAATCTACTTTAAGTCTCTGTAAGCTTGTTTTTCTGTAGTTTGACCACAGGTGTGCAGTATTGAGTGGTGTACAATATGCTCTGAACAGAGACAACTTCACTCCATCTGTACACGCACTGAACTTGCGTAAGAGAATGTTTGCTTGTGCATCCATCAATATACAGATTAAAAAGAACTGGGGACAAAATCCCCCCTTGTCTGACACCATTGCTAACCCCAAATGGTGCTGAGACCCTATGCCGGATTACTGATTGGGGATGATCAGCCATGATCACATTGAATGGTGCTGCTGGCTCGAAGGGCCGATTGGCCTACTCCTGCACCTATTGTCTATTTTCCAAGCCAGAATTCTCACAATATATTTAGGCACCCCTTTTTGACTCAATTTAACAAACAACTTTCTTTGATTAACACAATCAAAGGCTTTGGAAGCATCAATAAACCACATAAGAATTGATGTTTTTCACCACACATCTGTACCCAGCAGTGTATATTAACTGTAGGAAGGAACTGCAAAAGCTGGTTTATAACAAAGGTAGATACAAAAATCTGGAGTAACTTAGTGGGTCAGGCTTCATCTTTGGACAAAAGGAATAGGTGAAGCTTCAGGTTGCAATCTTTCCTCAGGCTGTCTGCGTATTCTTTTTCGCCAGAGATGCTGCCTAACCCACTGAGTTACTCCAGCCTTTTGTGTCTATCTTTTGTCTATTAATTGTCAGCCACTCAAATGGTACAAAGGTTACCACTACCAGTCTCTGCAGTCAGGACTTTGATCCAATGCCTGGCAATGTTGCATACATCACAACTACTGCTCATAGTTTGTGCACACAGCCAACTTTTCAAATACAGCTGCATCAGCATCTAAACGCACTGGATAACGTATGTTGACAGCCTTCCAGGCCAATGCAATGGTAAGCACAAACAGCTGGGGCTAAACAAACAGGGAATAACCTTGGCTGCAGGAATCAACCTATATGTAAGAGACTTTGCTCGTTAAATTTGGAGCAGCTGTTTGAGTCCTTAGCAGACAACAGGCAAATCAGTAGAATAATCACAATGTTCTCATAGTTATACATCACAGAAACAGTCCCCTCAACCCAACGTCCAACTTTTCACTCTCACCTTATGCCCATGCCCTCTCGTTCTTGATTCCCCTATCCTGGGGGTTAAAAAAACCTTCTTATTTCACCCGATCCATTCCCCTCATTATTTTCTATATTTCTACAAGGACACCCATTAGCCTCCTGTGCTCCAAGGTATAAAGTCCTAACATGCCCAACCTCTCCGTATAGTTCTGGGGGCATCTAGTAAATCTTCTCTGCACTCTTTCCAGCGTATAGGCTTATTTGCCTTTGGGTGCCTTTGTCTTTGCCACTTAGGGTGACCAGAAATGAACACAATAATCCATCTGCGATCTCACTGACGTCTTGTACAATGGCAACATAACATCCCAACTTCTATACTCAGTAGTCTGACTGATGAAGGCTAATCTGCCAAAAGCCTTCTTCACTGCCCCATGCACGTGCAGCACCACTTTCAAGGAACTATGTAATAATCCTCCTAGATTTCTCTGCTCCAACACCCTGCCCAGGGCCCGACAGTTTACTGAAGGTCCTGCCCTGGTTTGACTTCATAAAATGCAACATCTCACACTTTCTGAATTAAACTTAATTTCCCTTTCTCCAGCCCTCTTGCCCAGCTGATCAAGATCCCATTGTAATTCTTCTTGGTTATTTCTTCAAAAATCTCAATCAAATTTATAAGATAGTCTTCCACACACAAAGCCATGCTGACGATCCCTAATCAGCCCCCGTCTTTCCAAATGGATGTAATCTTCCTGCGGAGATGTTAGGCGTGCTGATCTACAGCTCTTAGGTTTTGCTTTGTAGCCCTTCTTATATAGAGGCACAACATTAGCCATCCTCCAGTCTCCCAGCACCTCGCCCATATTTCTCAGGGCTCCTGTAATTTATTGTCCAGAATTCCACAATGCCCCATGGGTTTTCCGGATCAGGCTTGGGAGGTTCATCTACATTCACACTTTTTATATCTGGTACCTCAAGTATGGACGATCCTCAAGACATCACCATTAACTTTCCCATTTCCTTGTTTTTCTGTCTTTCTCCACAGTAAAAGAAAAAGAAGAAAAACATTTAGGGCCTTGCCCATCTCTTGTAACACCACGGATAGATGACCACTTTTGTTTCTGAGGGACCCTATTCTCTCGCTGGTTACCCTTTTCCATTTATAGACACAAAATCTCTTTCAATTATTTTTTTGCAATTTAGCAATTCAGTTGCTGGAGCGCTCGCAGCTCACATGACCAGCAGATCAAGATCCAGCTGAAATTTTTGATAACCATCTTCATTATTTACGATACCACCCACTTTAGTGTCATCTGTAGATTTACTAATTATGCTTTGTACCCAAATCGCCAATATGCACCGCAAATAGCAATGGACCAATCACCAAAAGCTGGAGTAACTCAACAGGTCAGGCAGCATCTCTGGCAGATTCATCAAAGATTCTCTCTGACTTACTGAGTTACTCCAGCTTTTTGTGTCTGTCTTCAGTGTAAACCAGCATCTGCAGTTCCTTCTTACACACCTCGTCCATTTCTAATGATGATGATTTGTATATCTCAGACAGGGCTCGTGCAATTTCTTTTCTAGCTTCCCAGTGTCCCTGGATATATCTGATCAGGCCCAGGAGATTTATCTATCTTCATATGCCTTAGGATGTCCACCACCTCCATGACCATAATACAGGGATTGACCTCAAGACATCTCCACTAACAGTCCCGACCTCTTGTTGAACATGGTCACAAATACTTCAGTCTATTCTTTGGGAATCACATGCTGGTTCATCCCTTCATTGAGCATGGAGAATCAGAATTGTGCCACAAGGAAATAAGAATGGGTCAGAGTACGATTCGCTTATAAAGTGATAATATTATTAAAAATGCTGCCCCTCTTTATAAACTTTCATTAAAATTCTCAATGTATACCTTAAAGAATTCAGTCATTGTTTCTGGCAAGCCAAATAATGTGTTCTTCTCAACTAGCTAGTTCCACACAAATAACACTCTCCTCCACCTGGTGGAAGTTGTCCTCACCCTTAGCAATTTCTCTTTTGACTGCTCACTTTCTTCAAGTCACATGTGTAGTCATGAGCACTCACATGGACCTCAGCTGTGCCCGTCTCTTTGTTGGTTACCTTGAACACTTCTCGTTCCAAATGTACCCTGACACCACTCCATAACTCTTTCATCCACTATCTCAACTACAACATTGGAGCTGTCTCCTGCACCCATGTCAAACTCTTTGATTTCATCAACTTTACAAATAGCAGTCACCCTGCCCTCAAATTCACTTGGATCATCTCGGATACCTCTCTCCCCTTTCTCGATATCCCGTCTCCTTCACAGGGGCAGATTATGTACTGATATAAGAGTCTGAAGAGGGGTCCCAAACCAAAATGTTGTCTGTCAATTCCCACCCTAAACCCTGCCTGACCTGTAGGTTTCCTCCAGCATTTTGTGTTTTGAACAAGATTTTAGCACCTGCAGTTTCTTGTGACTCCAATAAGTGTTCTTCAATCATTTACCAGTAATCTTTCACATTTTTCTACCAATGCTTATCTGCAATATTTTGCCAAGCTGGTAAATATTTAGATCAAAGGAATGACTAATCAAATGATTACATTGCTCATGTTTATAGATTGCAAGGTCTAATGATCTTATATTTACTGTTTTACCACTGAGCAGAGCTAGACACTAATTGACACAATGCTCTACAATTTAGATAAGTGAATAGTTGTAAAAGCAGCAAGATGGTGAAAATCCATTAAGCTGCAAAAATAAAGGTGAACTTTATTCTTTTGAGCAACAGCTAGAGTGCTGTAATTTTAGATATAAAACATTGGAAAGAATCCACAGGACAAGCATCATTTGTGGAAAGATAAACAGAGTTAAGGTTTCAGAGATCCCTTGTCAGAACTAGACGGGAGTCAAGACCGTTCCGTCAACGGAGGGCTCGAGGCCCCCAACCGAGGAAGAACAAAAGGAAGAGACTTGAACTTTATTTCGCCTTCCATCACAGTGAGGAATGTGTAGGAGTCACTGTGGTGGATGTTTATGTTAAAATGTATTTTTGAGTATGTTGCTTTTAATTGTATGACTGACCTGGCCCATGAAATTCCTCGTATGTTGCAAAACATACTTAGCGAATAAAATCTGATTCTGATTAGTTACTGTTCGAAACCTTCTCTGATAGGTGATAGAATGGAAATGATGATGTACAAATGTACCTGGGTATTTTGTGTATACTGTGCGTCACTAGAAGCAAACATGAAGATGCTGCAAGCAACAGAGACAAAAAATGATATGTTGGTCTACATTAGACCGTCATCCACAAATTCTGGCCATAAATTCTTCAATTCCCTCATCTAAATCAATGATATACACAGATAAAATTGATATACACACCTGAAATATTGTGTGCACTTTTAGTCTTTTGTTTGTAAAGACATCTGCAGTTCCTTGTTTCTAAGTTCCTAGCTGCCCTTTCCAGGTACTTCTTGAAAGGTTTCAGGGCAAATGAAAAATAAAAAAAGCATTATATTTTCCTTAAAGTACTCAAGCCACCTCTGTTTATTGAGCAGCACAAGAGACACTATGCGCAAATATCCCACCTTTCAAAGATGTACAGGTTTGAAGGTTAATTGGCTTGGTAAATGTAAAAAAATGTCCCTAGTGTGTGTAGGATAGTGTTAATGTGCAGGGATCATAGACTAATCTTCTGGAAATGTTTGAGGATGTAACAGGTAGCATGGATAAGGGAGAGCCGCTGGATGTGGTGTATCTGGATTTTCAAAAAGCCTTTGACAAGGTCCCACACACGAGATTAGTGTGCAAAATGAGAGTGGTATTGGGGGTAGGTTATTGACATGGATAGAGAACTGGTTGGAAGACAGGAAGCAAAAAGTAGGAATTAACCCGTCCTTTTCAGAATGGCAGGCATTGACTCAAGTAAGGCTCGGTGCTGAGATCCCAGTTATTTACAATACTAACGATTTAGACGGGGGAATTAAATGTGACATCTCCAAGTTTGCAGATGTCACAAAGCTGGGTGGCAGTGTGAGCTGCAATGAGGATGCTATTGAATTATCGGTGCTGGCTCGAAGAGCCGAATGGCCTACCCCAGCACCCATTTTTCTATGTTTGTGGGAAATGGACCCTCCAAAACCTCCTCCCGTCGTAAACCCCCGCATCGTTTCTGGTTCCTGGTTACACATCAGAATGAATGGAAGCTTTCAGACACCCACAGCTTAAGGAGGTACCTCCACGCTCCCTGCCAGCGTTCAGGTGCATCTTGTGACTTACTGCGCTGCCCCGCGCTCACCTGCAAAGATCATCGCTCACCTGCGTTCCAAATTCGAACGGGGCCCGGGCGAAACAAACATCGATCACGCTCCGCCTTCCGGAGCGGAGCTTGATTGACAGCAGATGAAAACTAGTCACTGGACGCCGGTGCTGGCGAGGGGGGAGGAAGAACACACCAAGTCTTTGCACGGTGGATGACACAAACCGGTGGGGATAACGGACGCTTCACTGGCTTAAAGAAAATATATCTCTGTCAACGCACTTTCTGCATCCGCGCCGGGGCAGGGTGACAGAAGCATGAATAAATAGCATCTTTCAGAAAAATAATTCAAACGTGAATTAAAAATGAGTAATTTGTGGAGCAGCAAGATAGAGGGACTGGGGCCAATTTAAAGGTATTCAAAAACTTGTCCGGATCCGAGTAGCCAAATGGCTTTTTTTCTGTGCTTTTTCGTTGTGTGGTTTCTGCAGATCATAAGTGTTAGGAGTAGAATTGGGCCATTTGGCCCATCAGGTATACTCCGCCATTCAATCATGGCTGATCTATCTCCCTACTAACCCCAACTTGATCCCATCACCAATCACATCTTCCCATTTCCACCTCTTTCCAACTTCCACAGAAACCACTCCCTCCGTAACTCCTTGGTTCACTCATCCCTTCCCACCCAAAACCACCCCTTCCCCTGGTTGGTCTCACATGCCACACATGTCCCTAAATCTCCATCAAGCCAGCAATCCTTCCAGGTAAGACAGAGGTTCATGTGCATCTCCTTTAACATCATCCACTGCATCTGGTGTTCCTGATGTGGCATGTGAGACCAAGCGTAGACTCAGCAACCATTTCGCTGAACACTTGCATTTGGTCTGCCAAGGCCTATTGGATTTTCCGGTCGCTAACTATTGTAACTCCTCTTCCCATTCCCACACTGACAATTCTGTCCTGGGCCTCCTCCATTGGCAGAGTGAGGTCACATGTAAACTTGAAAAACAGCATCTCATATTCTGCTTGGATAACTTACAACCAAACGGTATGAACATTGAAATATCCTATTTTAGGTAATCCTCTAACAACCTCGGCCGCCCCCCCCCTCCACCCTCCCCTTCCACTTCTCCCTCCGTCCCCCCCTCCACCACTTGACTCTCACCTATTTTTCCCCTCCAACATTCCTTTTTCTGGCTTCACAATATTCAACTCTGCGATCCTGTCGGACACCTGCTTTTATCTCTGGCCCTTGTCCCAAACATCTGTCTATCACCCCCCCCCCCCCCCCCTCCCCCCCACCTCAAAGGGTCATCTATTACCTGTCATGCTTGTCCCTGTCTTCTCTTCCAGTTTTCTCCCCACACAATCTGTCTGTAGAACGTTTTCTGACCCAAAATGCCTGTCCTGCTAAGTTACCCCAGCTTACCCCAGCACTTTGTGTCCTTTTGTGTAAACCAGCACCTGCAGTTTCTTGTTTCCATAATCTTCCTTTCATTGTTTACTGGAAACAAACGAACGTCTGTACTCAGAAATCACGTGTTTATTTAGTTTAATGTAAGGTGTAACCAAATCAATACATTTGGAACAAAAATAGTTCCTGACTTAGAACTGGCAGGATAATTACAGCTTGTCAGTTTTTTGTTCCGCTATCAATCAACATATCAACATTTTGATGGTTACTTTAAAAAAAAGTTATAATCACTCTTTCATCAATCAGCAAGGCCTTCATTCTTCTGCACCTCGCCCATTAAGACAAATGCTATAACTTTCCTCATCTAATTCACAACGTGTTCCAAATCGAAACCACACGTGCCCATTCCCTCCACAGATGCTGCCGGACCGGCTGAGTTCCTCCAGCATTTTGTGTTTCGCTCAAGATTCCAGCAGCTGCAATTCCTTGGATCTCAGATTCATGTGTTTGCCTGGTTTTATTTTGATGATTGGTAAAGAAAGATTTCCTGACAACAAGATCATAATAAGGTACTAGACTAAGTGGGACCCGTGGAGTCCCATTCTCACACGGGAGGGTTGGTCCCCCAACGCAATATTCCACCTTTCCATCAATTAAAATATTCCACCACTCACACAAAGCCCCCAACTGCACAGGTGCGGCTGATGGGTTCCCGTTGTGATGGCCCCTCACCCCCCTCCTCCCCTCACACCCCCCCCCCTCTCTGCTCGTTGCCCTCCCCCCCACGCACTTACTCTATCCCCCCCCTCAAACCTCCCGCTCCACCATTCACTTTTAGTGGCTCTCCGACGGCGCAGCCATTCCCTCCCATTAGGTTCCCATTGTGATGTAGAACACGCAGGTATTACTGCACAGGTGCAGCTGACGGGCACGGCAAGTTGAAAAGGGATTTATTAACGCTTAAAATGTGAATAACTCTTGAAATATAACAACAATGTAAACATTAAAGAGGAGATTTATTGAGTCCATTCTTTCTTGTTGCGTCCCTTGTTGCGTTCTGCAGCCGCGGGAGGGGGCCGGCTTCAGGCGGGAGCTGTCGTGGGCCGGTGGGGGGAGCGTCCTGCAGCCTGAGGAGGGGCACGGCTTCAGGCGGGGCTGTTGCGAGCGGTGGGGGAGGGGGGGAGCGTCCTGCAGCCTGGGGAGGGGAACGGCCTCAGGCGAGGGCTTTCTGGAGGGCTAGTATGGGTGTTGAGAGCCGAAGGGACTGTTTTCCAGAGGGCTAGTATGGACATTGTGAGCCGAATAGATTCTTGGACTCACAGTTCACTCACTCTTCTTCTTTCGTGTCGCGTGCACAGCCTAAAGTTGTAGGACAACTTGTCCTATTTGATCTTCCGTTTGGGCAAGTCGAATTGATTGCATTAGTCGAAACAGGGCGGACCACATGCAATCTTCCAGCCCAGTTCACTCACTCACGGCTTGTGGACTCCAGTTCACTCACACACTCACGGCTGGTGGAATCACAGTTCACTCACTCACTCACTGATGGCTGGTGGACACAGTTCACACTCATGCACGGCTGGTGTGCTCACAGTTCACTCACTTACACACTCATGACTGGTGGGCACACAGTTCACTCACTCACGGCTGGTGGGCTCACAGTTCTCTCACACACGGCTGGTGGGCTCACAGTTCACTCCCTGACTCACGGCTGGTGGGCTCAGAGTTCACTCACTCACGGCTGGTGGGCTCACAGTTCACTCACGGCTGGTTGGTCACAATTCACTCACGGCTGGTGGGTCACAATTCACTCACGGCTGGTGGGCTCAAAGTTCACTCACTCACTGCCGGTGGGCTCACAGATCACTCACTCACTCAAGGCTGGTTGGCTCACAGATCACTCACTCATGGCTGGTGGGCTCACAGTTCACTCACTCATGGCTGATGGGCTCAGTTCACTCACTGACTCATGGCTGGTGGGCTCACAGTTCACTCACTCACGGCTGGTGGGCTCACAGTTCACTCCCTGACTCATGGCTGGTGGGCTCAGAGTTCACTCACTGACTCACGGCTGGTGGGCTCACAGTTCACTCACGGCTGGTGGGCTCACAGTTCACTCATAGAAACATAGAAATTAGGTGCAGGAGCAGGCCATTCGGCCCTTCGAGCCTGCACCGCCATTCAATATGATCATGGCTGATCATCCAACTCAATATCCTGTACCTGCCTTCTCTCCACACCCTCTGATCCCTTCAGCCACAAGGGTCACATCCAACTCCCTCTTAAATATGGCCAACGAACTGGCCTCAACTACCTTCTGTGGCAGAGAATTCCACAGATTCACCACTCTCTGTGTGAAAAGAGAGTGGGCTCTGGTGGGCTCACAGTTCACTCACTCATGGCTGGTGGGCTCACAGTTCACTCACTCACGGCTGGTGGGCTCACAGTTCACTCAATCACGGCGGCTGGTGGGCTCACAGTTCACTCACTCACTCACGGCTGGTGTGCTCACAATTCACTCACACTCACGGTTGGTGAGCTCACAGTTCACCTCCTCATGGCTGGTGGGCTCAGTTCATTCACTCACTCATGGCTGGTGGGCTCAGTTCACCCATGGCTGCTGGAACCACAGTTCACTCACTCATGGCTGCTGGAACCACAGTTCACTCACTCACGGCTGCTGGAGCCACAGTTCTCTCACTCACGGCTGATGACGCCAGAGTACACTCACTCATGGCTTCGGGACCCGACTCTCACTCACGGCTTCTGGACCCAACTTTCACTCACGGCTTCTGGTCTCGACACTCATGGCTTCTGGACCCGACTCTCACTCATGGCTTCCAGGCTTCTGGCCTTCCGGGCATCCTGGCTTGCTGACATGCTCGACTTCTGGACTCACGCTCGGCCTCCGGGGCTTTATTCTCCTCGCCCTAGGAAGGGGGTGTTACCTTCATGGTGACGGACAGGCGAGAAGACCAATCTGCTCATCTCACGATTTTTTAAACCTTCATAACTTTTGTAATCTTCTGCCGATTGGAACAAAACTTGGTGGCTTGGAGCAGAGGAGAACGGTGAGTAAGGTGGCAGAAAGAATCCTAGCGATATAGGGTACCATTTTTGCGCAAATTTAAATACAACGTAGACCGGAACTGGTCAAGATACAAGTTTTAGTAATAGTATAGATAGATATGGTTTGTGAAAGTTGTCAGTCATCTACCATTTTTCCTTGGCCTGGTGTATTAAAACGATACATAGTTTCATCATGTTTTCACATTCTACAGGTTTAGAGTTTAATTAACTTTAGAAGTTAGTCTGCTGTGTATAGTATATTACAACAGTGAGTGACTGGCTGGCTGTAAGGCACTTTAACGCAAAAAGTCTTGTCAAAATACTTCAATAGAAATTATATTGTAAGTTTTAGAGCAAACCATATTGTGAGATGAGGGCAGATGACTAAAACCTTGGTGAATCAGGTATGCTTTAAGGAATACTTTCAAACGAAATAATCTATGAGCTCAAAGGATGGTAATTTTTAAATTTAGAATTTATGCATCTGATGTCACAGCTGCCAAGTTGAGAACAGTTAAAATCTAAATGAACACTAGGGAAGATGAGAGGCGTATGAGCATTTCAGAATGTAGAGCTGGAAAAGGTTAGGAAATTTGTTTGTTTCATTGATTGATCAATTGAATAGAAGTGTGCACAGGGGTCAGTCCTGTCGTAAGTGTGCTTCATCCATTCTTTTAATCAATTGTACATTTAGAAGCTTAGAATCAGCGAGTTCAATTGATCTGTGCTCAGAAACACTCACGGTGCATTCAATTGATGTGTGCTCAACTTTCTTCCAGTGACCTTGTTTGCTGACTCAGTGCTTCCTAATCTGCTAGTGCTCGATGTGGAGCTGACTCTTCAGCTACATTGATGTCTGTCCCACATGTCACCACCAGAGCCTTGCTTGTTTATATGGAATGATGCACTTATCTGCTTTGTACATGAGATCAAGTTCTTATTCTTGGAGGGTTACACAAAATGCTGGAGAAACTCTTATTCTTGGAGGTTGGCTTCCATTGAATTTGTTCCATCGGCTGAAGTCTGGGAAAGATGGTGGTGGAATGCAGTCAGGGCTATTTCCTGAGAACCTGTGTGGGAGCAGAAATATTGCTACCTGCATATCCAGCTATGCTGCTGGGACCTCCACAGAACCAGGGAGACCATGGTGTGTAGACCTTCTGTGACTTGCATTTCATAGTTATCATAAAAGCCTGCTGCCATGTGAACCCCACAAAGCAGCTGTCAGCTCTAATGGGTAGGTATGGCATCACTCTGTTCTCAATGCACAACAAGCTGCTCACAGAGGTGATTGCCCTACTGCTGTCTCACAGTTAATTTTGAACACTGCTGAGATTCCACAGTGAAATCTATTCCGTAATGAATTTATTCCATAAAGGCTTTGAATGGCCTTCTCTGCTGCTCCATAGAAATGGAAACTTTACCATCAGCAGCTACTGTTGCATTGTGCTGTCTCTAGATGTTCGCTCCTCAGCTCCTTGTCATATTCTGTGGGTTATTGATGAGTCCCGTAAAATTAATCCTTGGCTACAGAAGTTTCCAATGCAGTCATCATCTTACCACAGGTTTCACTTGGAAATACATAATGATTGGAATCACTCTGCTGCGATGGTGTTGTTTTCCCTTAGTGCTGTGTTGTCAAATTTTTTACAGATTTAGGTTTGGGTTTATTAATATTGTCACATGTACCGAGGTGCAATGACAAGTTTTGTTTTGCATGCTTTCCAATCAAATCAGATAATACTATACAAACGTACGAGAGAAAGAGAGAGAGGAAGATATCAATCTTTAGCTTTTAGAGATGGCTGAGGGAAGGAGAAGGATCTCATTTTGGCTGGCGGTGTGTCATGGGCGGAGGTAGTTTCTGGCTTTCTTTCTGGCTCTTGCCGACTTTAGCAGATGAAATGTGAAGTTTGGCTGTACTGAACGTTGCACCAAAAGGCTGTCATTCTCAGTGGGAAGTGTAGGCCTTAAAGCATCCATCTTTACATATCCTGTGGGCCATGATGCTTCTTCCTGCATTGCCCCTAGTTTTAGAGAGTCTTGCTTAAAAAGTTTCACACTACTGCCTCCCCTGCCAGCTGTGTCAGGCTGTTGGTCACCATTTTGACCAGTGGCATACAGAACCCCTCCCTTTCCATGAATCTCAACAAAAGCACGGAAGTCTCCCTCGGTGAAGCTTTTCATTGCCTGTCTTTTTCGTTGCCATTTTCTCTCACACTCTTTTCAGATGTTTTTACTGCCACAGCCACAATGTTGTGGTTGTACAGCGGTCATAGAAGCATAGAAAATAGGTGCAGGAGGAGGCCATTCGGCCCTTCGAGTCAGCACCGCCATTCATTGTGATCCTGGCTGATCGTCCACTATCAATAACCCGTGCCTGCCTTCCCCCCATATCCCTTAACTCCACTAGCTCCTAGAGCTCTATCCAACTCTCTCTTAAATCCATCCAGTGATGTTCATTTGAATGAAATTAATTTGGCAGCATTTTAGGACGTGCCACTTGAAATGCACCATTTACATTGGGATTGTGATTGGAGATATGCGTGGACAACTTTTCAAAGGAACATGTCGGTAAAACGGTCCTGTTTGGAAACAAATTAATTTCTTGATCATGGACATGCAAAACCATAGAGAGATTTAGAAACAAGGGCAAGTATATAAAATTGTAGCATTGCTGGACCAGGAAGTCACATATGGTTCAACCAGGGAGTAACACAGACATTATATTCCAGACAGCTACCTTTATTCCAGATCTTTGAATATAAAACTAGCATTCAATTTGTTCTTTTATATTATTTCCCTCTTTCTGCTTATGTTACACTAGTTGACGAGACACCCATTAATGTTCCCTTGGAGAATCTGTCCATTGGTGACTTGCTCCCAAAGTAGGTTGTCTGAAATAACCTAAATAATTAGGTACATGGGGACTTCCGGTGGCGCTATGGAGCAGTAAGCCACAGCACCAGCCAGCTCCGCAAAAATTCTGCAAAAAACGGGGATTTAAACAGATTTAAAACCACTTACCGATCGACTGCTTTCACTACCTGCCGCCTCAACACCGACGGTACCGGCTGACGTCATCAGCCCTGCGACGAATCATGACGGCACGGAGCCCTACCGAGAAAACGAAGGGTAAAAAAACCCGGGCGAGAGCGGGAGAAGGCCTGGGAGAAGCCTCGGACTCGAGTAGGGCCAGCTCCGTGGAAGACGTTTCCAGGAAAGCAGACACAGGAGGTGAGGACTTGAAAATTTTTATTTCTCATCAGATGGCTGATTTAAAACGTGAAATGAAAGATATAAAGAAAGAAATGAAAGTATTACAGGAAGATATAAAGGAAGAAATATCTCAAATTAATAATCAGATGGACTTGATGAAAAATCAATGGCGTGAATTTCAAAAAGATATAAAGACGCAAATTGATAATAAGTTCAAGAAAGACTCAGAAATATTGAAGAATGAAATCATTGATATGATTAATAACTTGGAACGCAAGATGGAGGGTAAACTTGAAAATGTTAAAAAAGACTTTAAACACAAGATTGACCCTATTGTAAAAGTGGTCGAACAACAAGTTGACGGCATTAAAAACCTTGAAAAGATTGCGGAGGCTAGTACTGTGTCTACAGCAAAGCTGATAACAGAACAAGAACGTCTACTGGAGTTGTTATCCAAAGTAACAGATAAATGCACGCAGCTGGAAGGCTATCAAAGAAGGCAGAACTTGAGGATTGCAGGGATTCCTGAAGGTTTAGAGAAACACGAAGACACTCGAGAATTCACTGCTAAATTACTGCAAGCTGTTTTATCTTTGGATGATATGCCTGTTTTAGCTCGTGCACACCGAGTCGGCAGAAGACAGACCAGTACAAACGCCCCCCCAAGACAAATCATTGTCAAGTTACAATATGATTTCACCCTCGAGGACATTATGCAAAGAGCCTCGAGAACAAAGAATCTGATGTTTCAAGGACAAAGAATCAGTATCTATCGAGACTATCCCCCAGAGGTTGCCAGAAAACGAAAAGCGTTTAACGAAGCCAAAAACCTTATGAGGGGTGTAGAAAACTTGAGATACGGTCTGAATTACCCCGCCATCTTAAGAGTTACTTATAACAACGTGGAACACTTTTTCAAGACTCCAACAGAAGCAATGGAATTTGCAAAGCAGTTTGACACTTGAAAAACCATCTACAAGCAAATATACTGCCTTTTTCTATTTTTAAAGACCTAGCACGGTCTCTTGACATTTTATGAAACTTTATACGACACCATGGAATTAGAAGAAATCAGAAGGAATGGACAATGTCGTATGGAACGAAATGTTTTCCCGGATTGGAAGAAGCTCACCGAACATTGACAATTATTCATAATATACAACTAACATAAACAAATAACACACCTACTAAAATGATAACGCGGTTTTATTATTACTATGACTGTTATTAACCAAGACTCTGCACCATCGCTAACTAATACTACTAATAATTAATATCTCATGTCCTGTTACATACGGGGATATCCCTTCCTCAATATATTTCTCCCTTTTTTAATAATGACTTCTATTTTTTGTATTTTAAAAAAAAAAAAAAAAAAATTTTTCTTTAACTGTGGCTTTATAATTGGAATTTTTTTTTTTTTAAAACTAACCTTAGATATATATACTTTTATGATGTTTAATATCACTCTTTTCATTTCTTTAATACTATATTCCCGTTAAAATATTACTATGGAATAATAATTCCTTAAAATTAGGAGCTGGCTAAATTAATAACATCAATGCCGGAAGCCTTTAGATTAATGGCCAACACAACTTGGCTTTCACAAACTACAAATATTTTATTTGTAGTTCTTCTATTCTTTATACACCTTTCTAAGCTTTTTATTCACTTCTCATTATGTTTTTATGTTTACTATATCTTTCAGTTTGAATGGAGTTATATATTGGAACAATGGAGATACACTCGTGAAGCACATAAGAGAGATCTAAAATTCATCTACTCGGTGTTCGGGTGTAAGGTTAAGTCTACTGCGCGGACCCTTGGACCCTATTCTAGATTCCCACAAATCTAAAATGCAGGATTTAAAAAGAAATATGGGGAACGAGGGATTAACCTTTTGCAGTTGGAATGTTAAAGGTATCAATGAACCAATAAAAAGAGGAAAAATATTGACACACTTAAAGGCAATGAAAGCTGATGTAATTTACATCCAAGAAACTCATCTAAAGAAAGACGCTGAAAATAGGCTGAAAGCTAAATGGATAGATAAAATATACCACTCTTCCTTTACACACAAATCAAGAGGCGTAGCAATATTATTTCGTAAAGGTAACTTTATTTAAGCATATATCTACTATATCTGATAAAGATGGCAGATACATTATTGTAATAGGAGAAATAAATAGGGAAAAAATGATTTTTGTTAACATCTATGGTCCAAATTTTGATAGTCCTTTATTCTTTAAGAAAGTACTTAATAATATTCCAGAATTAACACACTACAATTTGATAATTGGAGGAGATTTTAATTGTACATTAGACCCTTATTTAGATAGATCTTCAAAACAAAGGAAAAACTAAATCGCACTCTAGTGATTTATTAAACGCATACATTCAAACGTCTAACATTAAAGATGTTTGGAGAACAGAAAATCCTACTGGTCGAGAATATTCCTTCTACTCGCCAGTACATAAAACCTATTCAAGAATAGATTACTTCCTAGTAGATGCAAAGCTTATTTCACTTACTTACGAATCCAAATATCATAATATTATAATTTCAGATCACGCACCATTAACATTTAAAATTAAAATAAATGGTAAAACAGGAAATCTAGGACAATGGAAACTTAATCCACAAATTTTAAAAAATAAAACAACTCAGGAATACATCATAACCCAGATTAAGATGTTTTTTGAAATAAATGATCAACCAGAAATATCTCGCTCTTTATTATGGGAAACAATTTAAAGCATATCTTCGAGGAATTATGATTTCTTCACAAGCATTCCATAATAAGAAGATTCGGAAGGAACAACATGACTTAGAAAGGGAGATCAACAATTAGATATACAGAATGCAACAAAATCAGATATAATAATACATAATAAAATTGTAGCATTGAAGTATAAATTAAATAAAATATATACTGATCAAGTTTTAAAATACTACCAACATACTAAACAATTGTTGTTTGAATTTGGAGACAAACCACAAAAACTATTGGCTCGACAATTAAGGAAAATTGAAGCGGAAAAAATTATACATAGGATTAAATCACAAAACGGTGAATTATTAATACAACCCAAGGATATTAATGAAAGATTTATGCAATATTATAAAAATTTGTATACTGGTAACACAACAGTAAATAAAACAGAAATAGATGCCTTCTTAAATGTATGTAACTTAAAAGAATTAGATTTACAAAATAGAGAATTTTTAAATGCCGATATTTCAATAAAAGAAATCCAAGAATCTATTAAATCTTTAAAAAATGGTAAAACTCCAGGACCAGATGGTATAGGCTCGGAATTTTATAAAATTTTTCATGCCCAAATGGTCCCATATTTAAAATCATTATATGAACAGATATATATACAAGAGAAATTACCAGACACATTGAACGAATCTATTATAACACTTATACCCAAAATAAATAAAGATTTGGATGATCCAGGATCGTATAGAGCAATTGCTTTATTAAATACCGATCAAAAAATTTTAACAAAAATTCTTGCACAAAGACTAAGCAAAATTGTTAATGAATTAATTCATCCTGATCAAACAGGATTTATACCTAAAAGATATTCTTCATATAATTTAAGACGGTTATTTAATATTATATACTCGAAAAGAAGTGATAAAAAAGACTTAGTAGTCATCTCGTTGGATGCAGAAAAAGCTTTTGACCAGGTGGAATGGCCTTATCTATTTTCGGTGATGGAAGCCTTTAAGCTTGGTGATAAGTTTACTACTTGGATTAAATTATTATACGCAAATCCAACAGCTAGAATAATAACAAATTATATGTTATCAACTAAGTTTAGTTTATCTCGAGGTTGTAGACAAGGCTGTCCTTTATCACCATTACTGTTTGCGTTAGCAATCGAACCCCTTGCTCAAAGGGTAAGACTACATCCAGAAATATATGGATACGATACTAAAGATACTAAGAATAAAATCTCGTTATATGCGGACGATATACTACTTTATATTACAAAACCGGAAATAAGTATCTGTAATTTGTTAAAACTAATAACGGAATTTGGTTTAATTTCAGGATATAGCATCAATTGGAATAAAAGTGAACTTATGCCAATAACCATGAATAATTTACAGATATTACAACAATTTCCTTTCAAGATAACAAATGAAAATATTAAATATCTTGGTATTTTTGTTACAAAAAGATTTGACTCTTTATTTAAATCTAATTTCCCGTTATTATTGAATAAATTAAATAAAAAATATCTTATATTGGAAAAGCTTACCTATCTCAATGTTAGGTAAAATAAACGCAATAAAAATGATTTTCCTCCCACAATTATTATATTTATTTCAATCAATCCCGATATATCTTTCTAAAAATTTCTTTAAAAAAGTAGACTCAATAGTCACTAACTTTATTTGGGACTACAAAAATCATAGAATAAATAAAAAACATTTATGTAAAGCTAAAATAAACGGGGGGTTTAGCTTTACCAAATTTTATGTTCTATTATTGGGCAGTTAATATTAGAAATATGAATTTTTGGTTAGGAGAAATAGATAATAAACCAAATTGGTTAAAAATGGAAAGAGAAGACTGTTTTCCATTTGAAATTAGCTCTATAATATTTGCTAATATTAATGTACCTAAGAAAACTTATAGCGAAAATCTGATAATAGAAAGTGGAATACGTATTTGGAAAAAATAAAGAAAACACTAAAACTAAAATTTATACCGCTAGCTCTTACAATTGCCAATAATTTTACGTTTAAACCGTCAATGATGGATAAAGCTTTTATACAATGGAAAAATAAAGGAATTCTAAACATAGGGGATCTCTATAAGGATAATTCATTTCTTTCATTTCAAGAATTACAACAAAACTTACGGGCTTCATAATAATGAATATTTTAGATATTTACAAATCAGAAACTATATTTCCGCAAATACACAAGAACTTAGAAATAGAAAGAGTGAAAATTTTAGATGAATGCTTGAATAAACACCCAAATACAGAAAAAATGATATCATACATTTATAACATTTTGTTGGAAAGTGATATCCCATCATCGGAAATACATAGACAGCGCTGGGAAAATGAACTAAGTCAAATAATAAGTCCAGAAATATGGGAAGAAAGCCTACAACATATACATTATTGCTCTTTAAACGCTAAACATGCACTTATACAGTTTAAAATCTTACATAGATTACATTATTCTAAATCTAAACTACATAATATATTTCCAAAACTATCACCTATAATGTGATAAATGTCAAATCATGGAAGCAACTCTGTCACACTCATTTACTAATTGTACGAAGATTTTACAATATTGGAATGAAATATTCAAAACAATCTCGAAAGTTATTAATATTACTATGATTTATGACCCAAAGTTAATCATACTTGGAATACCGGAAATGGAACAAATAATTACAAGGAATCATAGAACTTTTTATCGACTATTCTTTAATAATTGGGAAAAAATTAATATTAAAATTTTGGAAAGGCCCTGTATCCCCAACAATTAAAATGTGGAATACAGAAATGACGGAGACACTTCACTTGGAGAGATTGAGACTTGTCCTCATGGACAGGTTAGATCTCTTCAAGGAGATATGGTCTCCCTATATTAAATATCTACAGGGTCACAATGGTTCGGCGCAGGGACTTGACTGAGGCCTGAATATCTGAGTGGATGAAGAAATACACATAACAAATCATGAATGTATCTCCAAGATCGGATTACTTAGTAATACTTTAATCTCCATCAAAACTTTTCATACCTTCTTTTCTATTTTTTATTCCTTTTTTCTATCTTTCTATCTTTAATTAAGAAAAAAATTATAGAAACATACTATATAAATTTTTAATATGTACACACTTATCTCTGTTTGTATGAAAAAGATTATAGATGTCTTAAACTTGTAATTATATAAAACTATGTACTTTCAATTATACAATAACTATGAAATATAAAATTAACAATAATACAAACATTATTAATATTTTGATAACATTATGAATATTAAAAAAAATGTTGTTTAAGATTGGGTACTACGTAGTTAAATTAGCGGGGATTTCTATTTGGTAATTAGAAGAATATCTATGATTTGAGAAATCTAAGTGTATTACTTTATATTAGGATTATACTACATATACTCCCAATTATATAAAATAAATAATAACGGAATGTATAATGGATAATACTACAATTATCATAAATAGTACTAATTAATAATCAATACGTTATAATTTTACACATTGTATAAATCTCAATGTCGTATAAGAGTGTACTTGGTATATACTGTTTCTACAATAAAAAAATATTTAAAAAAAAAAAAAAAAAAAAAAATAATTAGGTACATGCATTTTCAGAACAGGACTGGGAAAATAAATATGTGCGCAGGAACTGCCAATGCTGCTTTAAACCAAAGATAAACACATAAAGCTGGAGTAACTCAACGGAACAGACATATCTATATCTCTTGTTTCCCTTTATCCCTAACCAGTCTGAAGAAGGGCCTCGTCCTGGAGCGTCACCCATTCCTTCACTCCAGAGATGCTGCCTGACCCGTTGAGTTGCTCCAGATTTTTGTGTCTATACTGTGAAAATAAAGATTGCTTTAGAGTGAACAAACAAACTCTGAAGAAGGGTCTCGACCCGAAACGTCGCCTATCTCCTTCGCTCCTTAGATGCTGCTGCACCCGCTGAGTTTCTCCAGCCTTTTGTGTACCCTCGATTCTCCAGCATCTGCAGTTCCTTCTTTAACAACTTTTCCTTTGACTCCTCCAATTTCCTCCAAATCCAAGCTATGCCTGTCTCTTTGTAGGGTACGTCGAATAATCCATGTTCGAGGCGTACCATGGCCCTATCCCCGAACTATATCTCTGCTACATTGATGACTGCATTGCTGCTACCTCCTGCACCCATGCAGAAGTCACTAACTTCATCCATTTCACCACCAATTTCTATTCGGCACTCAAATTTACCTGGACCATTTCCGACATCTCCCTACTGTTTCTAGATCTCACCATCTCCATGCCAGGCAACAGATCATATAACCATATAACAATTACAGCACGGAAACAGGCCATCTCGGCCCTTCTAGTCCGTGCCAACACTTACTCTCACCTAGTCCCATCTACCTGCACTCAGACCACAACCCTCCATTCCTTTCCCGTCCATATACAGGATAGGGTATATGGGTACATTTATTTTTAAATGATAAAAACGATCATGCCTTCACCACTTCCACTGGAAGTTCATTCCACACAGCCAGCACCCTCTGAGTAAAGAAGTTCCCCCTCATGTTGCCCCTAAACTTTTGTCATAATTGTCAAATCATGTCCTCTTGGTTGAATCTTCCCTACTCCCAATGGAAAAAGCTTATCCATGTCAACACTGTCTATCCCTCTCATAATTTTAAAGATCTCTATCATCCCCCCTTAACCTTCTGCGCTCCAAAGAATAAAGACCTATCTTGTTCAACCTTTCTCTGTAACTTAGGTGCTGAAATCCAGGCAACATTCTAGTAAATCTCCTCTGTACTCTTTCTATTTTGTTGACATCTTTCCTATAATTTGGCAACCAGAATTGTACACCATATTCCAGTAATGGCCTCACTGATGCCTTGTACAATTTTAACATTACATCCCAACTACTATACTCAATGCTCTGATTTATAATGGCCAGCACACCAAAAGCTTTCTATGCCACCCTATCTACATGAGATTCCACCTTCAGGGAACTGACCGGGAACTGACTACTGACCGATATCTACTATAAACCCATTGACTCCCATAGCTATCTTGACTGCGCTTCTTCCCACCCTGCTTCCTGTAAGGATTCTATTCCCTACTCCCAATTCCTCTGTCTACGCTGCAACTGCACCCAGGATGAGGTGTTCCATACCAGGGCATCGGAGATGTCCTCATTCTTTAGGGAACGGAGGTTCCCCTCTTCTATTTTAGATGAGGCTCTCACCAGGGTCTCCTCTTTATCCCGCAGCTCCGCTCTTACTCCCCATCCCCCCACTCATAACAAGGACAGATTCCCCTTGTCCTCACCTTCCACCACATCAGCTGTCGTATACAACATATAATCCTCCAACATTTTCGCCACCTCCAACGGGATCCTACTACTGGCCACATCTTCCCATGTCCTCCCCTTTCTGCTTTCCACAGAGACCATTCCTCCATAACTCCCTGGTCCATTCGTCCCTTCCTACCCACACCACCCCCTCCTCTGGTACTTTCCCTTGCAACCAAAGGAAATGCTACACTTGTCGCTTTACCTCCCCCCTCGACTCCATCCAAGGACCCAAGCAGTCTTTCCAGGTGAAGCAGAGGTTCACCAGCACCTCCTCCAACCTCATCTACAGCATCCGCTGCTCCAGGTGTCAACTTCTCTACATCGGCGAGACCAGGCGCAGGCTCGGCGATCGCTTCGCGCAACACCTTCGATCAGTTCGTATTAACTAACCGTGCTCAGCACTCCCCCTCCCATTCCTAATCTGACCTTTCTGTCCTGGGCCTCCTCCATTGCCATAGTGAGGCCCAGCACAAATTGGAGGAACAGCACCTCATATTTCGCTTGGGCAGTTTACATCCCAGCAGTATGAATATTGACTTCTCTAAATTTTGATAGCCCTTGTTTTCTCCCTCTTTCCCCTCCACCTTCCCAGCTCTCCCACAAAGCCTATTGTTTCTGCCTCTTCCATACTTTTTCCTGCACCCCCCCCCCCGCCCCCACCCCGACATCAGTCTGACGAAGGGTCTCGACCCAAAACGTTGCCTATTCCTTCTCGCCATAGATGCTGCCTCACCCGAGAGTTCCTCCAGCATTTTTTGTCTACCTTCGATTTTTCCAGCTGCAGATTTATCCAGCATCTGAAGTTCTTTCTTAAACTAATGGGGAAATTTTAGTTAGGAAGCTAAGACCAACATAGAGTAATGGCTACAAAGTTATGATAAAACAAAGTGTGCATATATAGCTGGGCTCATGTAGGGGAATGAATTAAAAAAATATACATTCTGATCCAAATTTGCTATTATGGTAAAGTGAACAAAAAGTCCATATTTGTCCAATCTAATTAATTCCTGGTAAGACCCTAGTATGAACAGTTCTTCAATAACATGATTTATTTAGAGATTTTAGTGCACTGACGCATGCATATTCGTAATAAAACTTTCTAATTCCAGCTTGCTAGTGATTCTGAATCGGCTTTGGCGCGAGAGCTGAGAAAAGGGTAGTAGAAGGTTAAGGTAATGACGTCTGTATTATTTGGGGTTGTGAGAGTGTCATAGATAAGAGTTACAGTGAGTGGTCACACCTACGGTATAGGCAGGAAGTAGATGAGGGGACACCAGGAAAGGGAGTAGGTAGAAACTGCAGGATATCCCTGGGGCTATTCCCCTGATGGGGTGATGGGTGAGAACAGGGGGAAGTCTATCTTGTTCCTTCTGTGGGAAGGGGTAGCAAGAGCAGAACTATGGGTCACAGAGGATATGCATGCCCATCATTGTCAGAAGGGGGAATTCCAAGTTTAGTAAAGGAAGAGGACTAACTTTTTGCAATTTTTCTCTCTGTACCTTTCTGATTATGCATTATTAGTGTTGATTAGTACATGTGATGAAGAATTACACAAAACACAGACATTACTTGCTTGCTCTGTCCATATTGGTCCAATCTAATCAATTCCGGGTAAGCCCCATATGAATAGTCCTGCTATAACTAATGATTTATTAAGTGATTCTGATACACTGACGACTCTCACATGTGTAATACAATATTCTTGACTCCAGCTTGCCGGTGACTCTGAAGTAGTTGTCTCCCACAGCAGTTTGAAAGGTGATGTATTAAGGATCTAGGGAGATGCTGCTTCAAAAGCCTACATGAGTTACATGAGATTCATATATCATGTAAACAAGAAAAATAGAATGACATTGCCCCTCCATTTGATTTAACTGGGCCTCTTCCTTGCTAGATATATAAGTACGGACATGTCAATTTTCAATATTTATCTAACGTTTTGAGAAACATTCTGAAATGGAGAAGATATAAAATCCTACTGGAAAACTCTTCAGTTTAAAGGAAGCAATTTAAAAACAAATTTTATTGGTGCTTGAAAAATAATTGTTTAATTATAAAACTTTGAATAGTCAAGGTTCCAAACTCTGATTATTAGAAAAATAAAGTTGTTAATTACTCTTCTTCTAGGTGCATATTTCATTAAGGCCATTGCCACACAAAGGAAAGTGCTTAAGCCATGATAAAACCTGGGAGAGGTTATCCTGGCTTTTGCTCGGGTAGTGGAAGGCGAAAGAAAATCACATCCGTTTTTCTGGGTCCTCTAGATGTAATGGACTGATTCCAGGCTAATAGGAGAACATTAGAAAAAAAGATTAAGAACAAAACTTTTGCCAATTATCTTTTTTTTTTTTGTTAAGTCATTTTGATTTTTTTTGTCAGGTACCCCTTGAAAAGCAGAGCTGAGAAAACTGGCATCACGAGCACTCCAAAAATAGGACCACGTTCTATCAGATGAGGCAGATTGCAATTTAATTAATGTTGGCATGTTTATTTGTACTCAATTTTTCAACAAGAATGTAGTTCTTCTTTTGAGTAAAGGGCATGTTTATTTACTGTAGAAGCATTCATCCAGGTAAATTGAAAGGTCAGCTCAAAGTTTTATGTCATCTGCCTTTGCTCAGGGCTATTAATTTTGGCATCCAATGTTCTTTGTTATTGAAGTTAAAACAAGTCAAGCTTTCCCGTAAGTGTTCATCTTCAAAATGAAAATCTTAATTTATTGCAGTTTCAGTTTCTGGGCATCACCAACATTTACCATCTGTCCCTAATTGCTCTTGGGATTTGGAATGCTGCAATCCTTTTGCAAAGTTAATCCCATAATGCATGGAAATCCAGGATTTGGACGGTGATAATGAAGTATTAGTGATATATTGGAGTCACAATGGCATTTGCCTTTGAAGATATGTACAAGAGGGTGGTATTCTTATACCTTTTTTGGTTGAAGTTGTTGGTTTGGGAGGTGCTGCTTTAAAAGCCTAAGTGAGTTACTGCGGAGAGTATTCCATTGCACTCTGAACTTGTGCCTTGTAGATGGTGGAAAGTCCTGAGGAGTCTGGATGTGAGCCACTTGCTGCAGGATTACCAACTTCTAGCCTGCTCTTGCAAAGTGGTTTGTTTGGTTGAGTGTCAGGTTGGGCCCCAAGGAAGTTGCTTGAATCTCGAGGAACACAAATGAACAGGGTAATAAAGAAGGTGTATAGTATACTTGCCTTCATTTGACAATGACAGTTGAGACGCCATGTTGCTTTTGATGTGTGGTTTTGGTCGCTGAGTTATGGGAAGGATATGGAAGCTATGAAGAGAGTGCAGAAGAGGTTCATAAGAATAAGAAAGTAGTAGCTGCAGGAGACGTTAGACGGACATGGCTTGTTTTCTCAGAAGTGTCAGAGGCTGAGAGGCGATCTGATAAAAGCATGTAAAATGAAGTAAGACATACATTGGGTAGAGTCTTTTTCTAAGGGAGGAAATGCCAAATACAAGTAGGTACAGGTTTAAGGTGAGATGGAGTAGGAGTAAACGGGTCCTTTTCAGAATGGCAGGCAGTGACTAGTGGGGTACCGCAAGGCTCAGTGCTGGGACCCCAGCTATTTACAATATATATTAATGATCTGGATGAGGGAATTGAATGCAACATCTCTAAGTTTGCGGATGACACGTAGCTGGGGGGCAGTGTTAGCTGTGAGGAGGATGCTAGGAGGCTGCAAGGTGACTTGGATAGTTTGGGTGAGTGGGCAAATGCATGGCAGATGCAGTATAAATGTCAGATTATCCACTTTGGTGGCAAAAACAGGAGGGTAGACTATTATCTGAATGGTGGCTGATTAGGAAAAGGGGAGATGCAACGAGACCTGGGTGTCATGGTACAACAGTCATTGAAAGTAGGCATGCAGGTGCAGCAGGCTGTGAAGAAAGCGAATGGTATGTTGGCTTCATAGCAAAAGGATTGAGTACAAGAGCAGGGAGGTTCTACTGCAGTTGTACAGGGTCTTGGTGAGGCCACACCTGGAGTATTGCGTACAGTTTTGGTCTCCGAAATCTGAGGAAAGACATTCTTGCCATAGAAGGGGTACAGAGAAGGTTCACCAGACTGATTCCTGGGATGTCAGGACTTCCATATGAAGAAATACTGGATAGACTCGGCTTGTACTCGCTGGAATTTATAAGATTGAGGGGGGATTTTATAGAGACTTACAAAATTCTTAAGGTGTTGGACAGGCTAGATGCAGGAAGATTGTTCCCGATGTTGGGGAACTCCAGAAAACAAGGGGTCACAGTTCAAGGATAAGGGAAGTCTTTTAGGACCGAGATGAGAAAATCATTTTTCACACAGAGAGTGGTGAATCTGTGGAATTCTCTGCCACAGAAGGTAGTTGAGGCCAGTTCATTGGCTATATTTAAGAGGGAGTTAGATGTGGCCCTCGTGGCTAAAGGGATCAGGGGGTATGGAGAGAAGGCAGGTACAGGATACTGAGTTGGATGATCAGCCATGATCGTATTGAATGGCGGTGCAGGCTCGAAGGACCGAATGGCCTACTCCTGCACCTATTTTCTATGATTCTATGGAGATTTTTGAGGCAAATGCCTGGAATGTGTTGCTAGACATGGCAAATATGATAGCACTGTTAAAGATGCATTTATATAGGCACATGGATATGCAGGGAAAATAGGGACATGGATCATGTGTAGGTAGATCGGATTAATTTAATTTGTCATCATGGTCAACACATGCATAATGTGCAGGAGGGCCTCTTCCTGTGCTGTACAATTTTACATCCTGCTTTGGTGGGGTATTTGATGGTAACACAATTAAACATCAGGGACAGTTGATTAGATTCCCCCTTGAAGAAGATAGTCCATGCCTTGTTTTTTTGTGGTGTATATGCAACTTTCCATCGATGAGCTTGTGTCTGAATGTTGAGAAGGGTTTATTGCAACCGGGTGTGGATTCTTCATTTTCTGAGGATTTCTAATTGAAATTGAACATTGCATTGCTCAACAAATACTCCTCCTTCCGATCGTTTGAAAACTTGATGATGCAGCTGAAGATGGTTGAGCCAAGGACATTGCTCTGCAAAACACCTGCAGTCATGTCTTGAGGCTATGATTATTGATATCCAACAAGCACAACCATCTTGTGGAAATAAGGAACTACAAATGCTGGTTTACGTAACCATCTTTCCCAGTGTAATTTATGACGTCAAACACTGGCATATTCCACTATTGACCTCAATGTTACCACGATTCATTGATGCTACATTTAGACAAATGCTTCCCTTTGCCCAGCATTATCTCTCGCCTCACGTCAGATATTCAGCTCTTTAGCCTATGTTTTGACCAAGACTACGAGGAGGCCTGAATCCAAGTTGTCCTGATAAAATGCAAACTGAGCATCAGTAAGTAGATTTTTGATGAGTATTTGCTGAATTCCAAGCAATGTTTGTGATACCTTCTATCACATTGTTGTTCATTCAGATTAGAAGGATTGGGCACTATTTTACCTAATGCTGTCTTGTTTGATAACGTTTGCTGTAACCTGTGCTCTCAACCATTGCTTAAATCTTCTTGTGAAATGTATTCGTTGAAGGCTAACCTATTTAATGCGGGGTTCTCGGGAGGAAATCTTGACACTTGAAACCTCTAACTGAATGTAGTTGAGTCTCTCATTTCGCTCTCAAATCTGGGCTCTGCCAGAATTGAGGACGGCATGTTTCTGGAGCTATTTTGATGACCACTACCATTTGCAACTAGGTGAGACAGGACCATAGAGCTTTCATCTCGTCTGTTAGTCAATTAGATTACTTAGTTTTGTCTACTGCATGTAGTCTTGCTATATACCATGCAAGCAGTCTTATGTTGCATCATTACCAGTTGGGCTCCTCAATTTTAGATTGTCCAGGTACTGCTCCGGGGGGGNCAACATGCCTTTCTGCACTCAGTATTGAGCTAGGGTCGATTACCTGGAATGATAGAAAGATTTGTTCTGCTGTGAGGTTGCAAATTGCAGTTTCCTGCATTCTCGGTGCTGCCAGTGGTCTACCGTTCCTTTTGGATGTCAATTTTTTGGATACCAGATCAGTCTAGCCCGTTCAGCCCAATGTATGTCACTCCAAACGATGGAGGATATAAAGATGGGATTATCACTCAAGAAATATGAAACCTAGTAACATTTGGCAGAGTAGTTGACATGTTCTACCAAAAGTTTGTGGTAATAAGCAATGATATTTTATAATTTACAGCTACCTGCTGAAAGATAGAGGCTGACAAATTGGAAAGGAAACAAAACAAACAAGTTGCTCTATTTGGAATCATACTCCCCACACCCTCATAATTATGTTGTCAACACATAGATTTTGTTTGAAACCTGCCTATCACGGGTTGTAATTTTTTTACGTTGCTCTCACCTGGTTAGGATTTGTGCCTTTGCTGTTGCAACAGATGATGTTTGTAAAGCTTAATTTCTCCAAGGAAGTAAATAAGCAATAAAATAAGTTTTAAAAAAATGTGGGATGAAAGCTTACAACATATACATTACTGTTCGTTAAATGCCAGACACTCTTTAATACAATTTAAAGTATTACATAGATTGTATTACTCCAAAACAAAATTAAACATAATTTTTCCAAATATCTCACCTATCTGTGATAAATGTCAATACCTAGAAGCCAACAACTCATACCTTGGTAAATTGCATAAAAAATAAAACATTTTGGATGGATATTTTTTAAATTATTTCTGAAGTTGTTAATGTTCAATTGGATCCCGATCCATAATTAATAATATTGGGAATATCAGAACAAAGTATAAAACTTACAACAAATCAAAGACATTTTCTTGATTACAGTATAATTACTTGGAAAAAATTAATACTAAGATTTTGGAAAAACACAACAACCCCCACAATTAAAATGTGGATTACAGAAATGTCTGAGACCTTACATTTGGAAAAAATAGATTTGTCTTAATTGACAAACCAGAATTATTTGTTAGAATATGGTCTCCATTTATTGATGTTTAAAAGAGGTAAATTGGTTCAACACAGAGACTGGACTGAAACCCAAGCTCAGGATTGGATGAATAACTACGCCTTATAATCTACGCACCTATCTCCAAAACTGTAATTGGTAAAAAAAAAATTGTTTGTTTTCTCTTCATTATCCCTTCCTTTCTATTAGTTTATAGATTTTTCTTTTCAGTTCTATCTCTTAAAATGTTTTATAAAAAGAACAGAAGCTTCTATGAATGTAATTGATAAACAAACTGTGTTGCTATCAAGTGTTTATGGTTCTAATAAAAATATATTAAAAAAAGAAAAATAAAATAAAAAAAGAACAAAAAGGAAAAGCGAGATTCTTGGGAATTACAAAATCCCCCATCACAATAGAATATTGTAAGCATAACTACAGAACAGGTCAGTGTGTCTATATACCATAGACCATATATATACACATAAATAAACAGATGAAGTGCATACCCTGTTATAGTTCAGAGTTTGTTTGATGGCGTGTTTAATAGCCTTATGGCTCTGGGGAAGAAGCTGTTCCTGAACCTGGATGTACCAGATTTCAGGCTCCTGTACCTTCTACCTGGTGGCAGCGGAGAGATGGGTATGTGGCCAGGGTGGTGTGGGTCCTTGATGATGTTGGTAGCCTTTTTGAGGCAGCGACTGTGATCGATCCCTTCAATGGTGGGGAGGTCAGAGCCGATAATGGACTGGGCAGTGGTCACAACTTTCTGCATTCTTTTCCCCCTCCCTGGACGCTCATGTTGCCGAACCAAGCCAACGATGCAAAGACCATCCAGCCAGCATGGCTCTCTACTGGTGCACCTGTAGAAGTCGAGAGAGTACGCTTTGACATATCGACTCTCCCGTGAAAATCCTTCTCAGGAAGTAAGGTGCTGATGTGCTTTCTTTATAATTGCATCAGTGTGCTGGGACCAGGAAAGATCTTCGGAAATATGCACGCCCAGGAATTTGAATTTCTTGACCTTTTCCACCATCGTCCTGTTGATATAAATGGGATTGTGGGTCCCTATCCTATCCTTTCCAAAGTCCACAATCAGTTCCTTGGTTTTGCTGGTGTTGAGAGTCAGGTTGTTGTGCTGGCACCATTTGGTCAAACAGTCAATCTCACTTCTATACTCTGACTCATCACTATCAGTGATTCGTCCCACAACAGTGGCATAGTCGGCGAACTTGATGATGGAGTTCGCACTATGTCCGACTACACAATCATGAGTATAGAGTGAGTACAACAGGGGGAGGGGAGTAAAGTAAGCTTCATTGTCCCATTTTCCTAAGTTAACCAAGAAGGTAAGTGTCAATAAGAGACTTGATTTTTGTTACAAAAACACCAGATCTAATTTCCAAATTAAAGCAGAAATTGCGACAAAGCAACCAACTGGTCAAATAGTATCTGTGGAGTGTGAACCAGTGTTAATGTGTTCGTTCATTAATCTTTTGAAAAGCTGAACCTAATCGTGGGTTCATCCTATGTTTACTTTTTATGAAGAGGCAATGGGTGAAAGGTGTATGTCCTTTTTTCTGAGGCTGTGTCCTCTGGTCCTAGACTCTCCCACTAGTGGAAACATCCTCGCCACATCCACTCTAACCAGGCCTTTCACTGTTTAATAAGTTTCAATGAGATCCCCACCTCATCCTTCTAAAGGCCCAGTTCCATCAAATGCTCATCATGCATTAACCCAATCATCACCAGGATCATTCTCGAAAATTTCCTCTGGACCCTCTCCAATGCCAGCACATCCCTCCTCAACTAAGGAGCCTTCTGTTGGTTTTTAAAAGCTTTCCGATCAACTAGCATCCCACTAATCTTTGAATATTATATGCCGTCTCTTTTAATTTTTATGCTGCCTTTGACTTCTTTTGTCATTCATGCTTGCCCCATTTTCCCCTTAGAATCTTTCTTCTTTGGGATGAAAAGATCCTGCGTCTTCTGAATTACTCCCAGAAACTGCTGCCATTGTGGCTCCACCATCATTCCAGCTAGGGTCCCTTTCCAATCAATTCTAGCCGGCTTTAGTTACCTTTACTCAATGGTGATAAAAACACTGAAGAAGGGTTTCGGCCCGAAACTTTGCCTATTTCCTTCGCTCCATAGGTGCTGCCACACCCACTGAGTTTCTCCAGCATTTTTGTCTACCTTAGATTTTCCAGCATCTGCAGTTCCTTCTTAAACAGTGATAAACACACATCTGATTTCATCTCCTCCCTCACAAACAGCAGGTTGAATTTAACATGTCATGGCCACTGCATCCAAGGGGTTCCTTTACAAGCTCTCGAATCAAATTTGGTTCATTACGCAAGACCTATGCATAATCGGAGTATTTTTACACTTGGAGTTTCTTAGCTTTACCCACAAGGATTCTATATCTGATTGAAGATAAACTCAAAAAGCTGGAGTAACTCAGCGGGACAGGCAGTATCTCTGGAGAGAAGGAATGGGTGACGTTCAGATCTATATCTGATCCTCTGTCATCCCTTGCTAAGGATAGAATTTCATTCCTTACCAGCAGACGCACCTCACCCCCTTTGCCCTTGCCTGTCTTTTTGATAGGATGCGTATCCTTGGATGTTCAGATCCTATTCTGATCCTCACTCAGCCACGTCTCAGTGATACCCACAGTGTCATACCTACTAATTCCTAACTACTCTCTGCTATACGTTCATCCACTTTGTTCCTGCATGCATTCAAGTATACTACTTTTAGTTCAGTATTTCCCACCCCCATCTCAAATTGGTTCCCATTTTGCCTGACCTTAGACTCTTATCCCTTCTTAAACTTTCTCCTGTTACTTTATCTGGAGATATCAGTAACCTCTCCTGTGCTCTCCTTCCCTTTTACAAAGACCCAGCTTGGCCACTAGGCTGAACGCACAAACCCGGTGGGCTGCCAAGCCCGTCCCTATTCGTGCTCTGGAGACCAGAGAGAATGGAGCTGGCAACGATTGACACCAGTACGTGAGGAACAAGGCCAGTAGGAGAGGGAACTAGGGTCTGGCCCTCAAGGCTGGCTGCGGAAGCAGCCCCTGGGACACAAAGGTGGAAGGGTGAAGAGAGGGATATCGTTTTGTTGGTCGATCCAGATGTCCAAGAGAGGTGTTGGTTTGAGGCCCTGAAGCAGCCTGGGGCTTGCCTGGATTGGACGCCACTCATAAGGCCTAGAGCGCAGACTGGATTTTGAACGTGGCATCTCTTGCATGCGTTTTCAGCGGACTATTTATGTACACTTTGCTAATTGGGGATTGCGCTTGGGTATGGCAATACATTGCTGAGCTGTATGCAAGAAAATAATTTAATTGTGCATTTGCACATGTAACAATAAAGCACCATTGAACCTCAGAACTTCATCCATACATTTCCAATTTGTTAAACGTAGCATCCCCCACCTACTGCTCTACTTGTTAGTGTAGTAATGTGAAAGCATTTGTTCTACGTGCAGCATATGCAAGTCTGTTAAAAATAGGTTGAACTATTGTAACCTATTAAAGTAACAATTAAAAGATTGTTTAGTTAATGGGTGGATTGGGGAGGATGCAAAATGGATAGCTTTGGATTACTCTGCCAAATTTCTCTTCCATTGTCCGAACAAACAACTTTCGTGAACTCCCACATATAAAGTGAAATGTGCAGTTCTGTCTTAAGAATATAAGAAAGAGCAGCAAGAGTAGACTAAAAGGTGCCTCAAGCATGCACTATCATTCAGTAAATTCCTGGCTGATCCAATCTTGGTCTCAAGTCTGTCTATCTGCTCTGTTCCTATACCCTTGGATCCTCTGAGGTTTAGGTGACTGTTACCTATTCCTGGTACATGTTAGTTTCATTTTCAGGTAAGTGATTGAAGTGGTTCTGCAGGGTGTGAACATTAGTCATTGCTGGGAATATTGTGGTTACAATTTGATGTGTAAATGTGAAACCAACCAGCCAGGCTTTATAGAAGACAGACACAAAATAGCTGGAGTAACTCAGCAGGTCAGGCAGCATTTCTGGAGAAAAGGAATAGGTGACGTTTTGGATCGAGACCTTTCTTTAGACTGAGAGAAGGGGAAAGGGGAACGAGAGTTATAGACGATACTTAGGAAAAGCGAATGAACGATGTGCAGAGAGACAACAATGGTCCATTTTTGGCCGTGGGATAGGTGATAAGTTATTACAGAAATTGGAGCTCAACAGGATGACGGTAAAACTAGTACGATGAAACATAGAAAATAGAAAATAGGTGCAGGAGGAGGCCATTCAGCCATTCGAGCCAGCACCGCCATTCATTGTGATCATGGCTGATCGTCCCCAATCAATAACCCGTGCCTGCCTTCTCCCCATCCCTTGATCCCACTAGCCCCTAGAGCTCTATCTAACTCTCTCTTAAATCGATCCAGTGGTTTGGCCTCCACTGCCATCAGTGCCAGGGAATTACACAAATTCACAACTCTCTGGGTGAGTTATTCCACCTCCCTGGTGGAATAAAACTGGGTGAAAAAAAGGTCTTACCTTCCACTACCTGCAACCTCCAGCAACCACCTTCAACTAGCATCGCAACCGGCTTCGACTAAAAAATTACCGATTTTTAAAATGGCAACCTATTTTTAGTCGCGCTCGGTTTTGAATTTTTTGAAATAATCGCCGGAACATACAAACCACTTTCGACCATTAGGGAGACTGACAAAAACCTCCGGGAACCTCTAGGAACCGCACAGAAACCTTGTGTGGGGCGAAAAGTCTCGAGAGGTTTCCGTTCAGGTTTCCAACGTTGGACAGGGGTATTAGACTGTGGCCCCTGGTTCTGGACTCACCCAACATTGCGAACATTTTTTCTGCATCTAGCTTGTCCAGTCCTTTTATATAATTTTATATGTTTCTATAAGATCCCCCCTCATCAATCTAAACGCCAGTGAAATATGCCTAGTCTTTTCAATCTTCCCTTATATGACAGTCCCGCCATCTCAGGGATCAATCTCGTGAACATGAAGGACATCTTTGGAGTGTGGGAGGAAACAGAGCACCCAGCGATAACCCACGCGATCTCAGGGAGAATGTATAAACTCCATACAGCACCTCAGGATCGAACCCTGGTCTCTAGCGCTGTAAGGCAACAACTCCACCACTGTTCCACTGTGCCACCCTAGGCAATGTAGGTTAAAACAGTTTGCCATTTGTCTGTCAGTTTGGCTCTATTCTACAAGGAAGTTAATTGGAGATGAGGTGCTGAATTGTAGTGAGATAGATTGAGAATCATTTTGATGTGATGATGTACTGTAACTGCTTAACACCATACTGTAATGAGATTGGGTCTGTTGTGGACTCAATGGTTAAGATCACAATTTGAGTTTGCCATGTTGTAGACAAAGGACGGAGATTAATTCTTGCTGTTAGCTAAATGTGAGAAGGATGCTCTAAAACCTTTGCTAATTCAAGGAGTCAAGGTTTTAGTAAGGTCAACATATTCATACATAGTACTGTATTTGATGCTGGTAAGTTCTTGCTTTTCTTTTATCTCTTTGGACTTAATGGTGAATGAAGAGTTTGCCCACTGTGCTTCTATGTGGACTGAATCACATGGTGATTTGGGAACATCGTATTGACCACTGGAAGGAGGAAGTTGAGGAGAATCCTGATGATGGCTTTCCAAGTGACAGCGCTAAATAAATGGAAGACTTTGTAACCTGAAATCATTGAAAATGAGTCTCACAAAGTCAATATTCTCATATCAGTACTTCTCGAGCCGCCGCCGGGAAAAATTTATAAACTCGTGCAGAAAATATATCCACTTTCGTTTAGAGCGAGATTTTAGCGGGATGCCCTTGCAGAAGGAATGCCCTTTCTTCAGCTCCGGGCGATTGGCTGGCCCGCGAAGCAGGTACGGGAGAGTGATAGGATAGTACTGCAATGTGTCAGCTATGTGTATGTTTATGATATGACTTTATTGATCCCAGAGGAAATTGCTCTGCCAACAGTCAACAAGTACAGTTATAAGGCATTTAAAGTGCAATATAATAATGAAATTAATGTGACTAGTTATTGCTCCAGTTTAGCAAAAAAAGTGAGACTGAATTTCAAATTCATGGTGCCTAGTTTTAGATTCTGCAAGCAGGAGAAACCCCCTCCCGGTATTTACTCTGCAATGTATGCAAGAATTGTTTAAATTGCAATTAATACCCACTCGCCACTCCAACCCACTCCCCCTCTCCCTAGAATACGAGTCTATTCCACAATTCATCTCTCCACATGGAATAGACTTCTATCTCAGGAGTAATTCTGCTGAACTGCTGCCACATCCATCCATAGTCAAGGAAATATGAACTGCATGCATCACACCAGTGATGATGTTCCCAAAGCTTGCTATCTTGATTCTATTCCTATTTCTGTAATAAAGAATAACATTCATTTACTTTCGTAATCATCATAATTATACTTTATTAGCCAAGCATGTTTTGCAACATATGAGGAATTTGTTTTGACATACAGTCAAACTAATAAAAAGCAACAGAGCACACAAAATACGTTTTAACATAAACATCCACCACAGTGACTCCTCCACATTCTTCACTGTGATGGAAGGCAAAAAAAAGTTCAATCTCTTCCCTTCATTGTTCTCCCACGGCCGGGGGCCTTGAGCCTTCCGTTGACGGGACAATCTTGACTCCCGTAGCTGGCGGCGGGCCCTCTGCGTCGGGGCAATCAAGCTCCTGCATCGGGAGAATGTCAGCTCCTGGCGCCCGGTGATCTGACCCCGGGTCGGGGCTGGTCAAAGCCTTCTGCGACTTTGGAGCTCCCAGCTTGATCTCAACCCGAGACTGCAAGCTCCGCGATGTTAAAGGCCGCGGTTGTAGCGTTGATCACAGGCAAGGTATCGGCTCTGATGGTAAGTCCACGCCCCACAGTGGGGCACAACGTCAGTCCCGAGCAAGGCCTCCAACTCCATGATGTTAGGCCGCAGAGCAACTGGAGATACGACCGGAAAACAATCGCATCTCCGGCAAGGTAAGAGATTGAAAAAAAGTTTCCCCCAACCCCCTCCCCACCCCCCACATAAAACAAACTAGAAAACATTAACACAAACTTTTAAAACACACTAAAAATAAAAATAAAAAGACGAAAGGACAGACAGACTGTTGGCGAGGCTGTCAAAGCGGTGCCACCTGGTGGTTTCCTGATCATTTTCTGACCCGAACCTCACACAAAGGACACCAAAATAAATCAGGATGCCAACATTTTGTGGTCTTTTATACTTTCAAACAAATATGATTTTTATATTTGGCACAATGTTTAATGCTCCACATTATTGACTCTGTGCAAAACGTCACCCTATCATTTTTATTAGCCCATGTTGCTTTGTAGTATTTTTGGATCACGTTCAAACTAAACTTAGTTTTGTTTCTTCTGTAAACTGGTCTACTATTTTTTTTGATCGAAAGCATGGGAATAGACCCTATACACCACCAATCATCCTTTCACACTAGTTCTATGTTATCTCACTTGCGTATCCACTCCCCACATCTTTGAGGTCAATATAGTCTCCTCATCAATATAGACTGCAACTGGCCCTGACTAAGCACTAATCCTTGCAGCAATTCAATAGTTCTTCAACACTGCAAATTGTCAGTTTACTTGTGTTCACTATTTTCACTTTGGTAATAAGTCCTCAATGACTGCCAACAAATTACCCCTCCCATAATCTTCAACTTGTGTGCACTGTCTTAAGGACCTTTTGAAAATAGTTTTTCTGTTGTTTAACATGCTTACAAACTGCTAATGGATTTGTTGAACAGAATTTCTCTTTTAAAGGCTGTGTCCTTTGTTTTTGCCTGTGGTGGGAGTTTTCAGTTATCCAATTAACAAATCTTTAATAATGCTTCCAGAATGATCCCTACCGTTGATTACGGCCAAACTACACTGTGTTAACTCCCTTGCTTCAATTGCAGCCTTCCAATCAAAAGGAATGTATGAGGTTTTGGAAGATTAAATCCAATGTAAACAATTTGCAGTGTGAAGAAAGGTGCAGATCCGAAATGCCATCTATCCATTTCCCTCCACAGATGCTGCGTGACCCACGGAATTCCTCCAGCACTTTGTTTTCTACACAAGATTCCATCCTCTGCAGTCTCTTGCGACTCCAACCAAGGCATGTTATTTAAAACTTGATATTGGATTTCTCTGTTTATAGTTCCATTATTACTATCTTCTACAGGTATTGATTGACTGAAATTCCTTACTCACCAGACATTAATGTCCAGAATCTGGACCCACTTGTGCACATTTTGCACGCAGAATTAGTTCCTAGAATCCTTTTTTGTGTGTTAGGTCATACGAGGTTTTTTGTGTTGGGTTAGGTCATTTTCCGTTTCATTAGCAACCAATAGAAAATCGCATCAAGCACGTTTGGGCACAATTCAACTGAAAGTGTCACACAATTGCTTCACGCCAGATGCACTTCCAATGATGTCATCTGATGTGCCATGGAGATCATTGCTTTTACTGCCAAAATCCATAATAAAAAGTGCAAAGCTGTTGCTTACAATTTGGATTTTTTTTAATTCAATAAAGTAATAGGGAAATCACAAAAGCATCTTTGCCAAAAGACACAAAATAAAGGATCCTTTCATAGATATTAATGTTATGCTCCAGCTTGTGCCAAGCATATGCCAAATTCATTTATTTTCAACGTTCTTTTGTCTGCAAGCATTGCTGAAAAAGATCACAGCATCTTAGTATCATGCACGTAAATACAAGATGGTGTGATCAATAGCCCCATGGCAAAGTTGAGGCTAAAATGTAATCACAGTCAATATACGCCTTGATCAAGAATGCATCCCCCATTAAGCATGCAGTCACTGGACTTGATTGGGATGGGCAGAGTTGTCACCATCTCTTCAATCTCCTGCTGTTCAAAAATGAAGCAAGAAACATTCAAAGCTACATCCAAAGGGGAACACCAAAGATAGAGGAGATCTAAACACAGAATCAAATACTCACTTAAAGTCAATGCCATATTTACTGAACAATGAAGTTACCAAGAGACAGCATTCTGAATGTCAGTATCCTATTAATGGTTGATGTTTCAGTGATAATGTCACTCTTCCTCATTTGTTGAGAAATAAATGTTGTATATTTATCCTGTGTAACAGTGAAAAGAATATACTGCAGATTAGTTATCTTAGTGTTGCCGGATCGATCAAGGCTTTCTGGACAGGTTTCAGCTGTAAATATAATGGAACCATTTAGCGTGCTTGCATCCTAAAGAAATTCCACACATAAAAGAGACGTGATACAACTCAGCTGCATAATGCATTTTCTGTTTCTAATATAGAAATATATCTTTCACCTCTTCCTTTTCTTGCTAACTGCTATGAAGGCAGCATCAGAATTACACAGAAAATCTTTGCAGCATTTTTTATATGCATGATCTTCTGTGGAAACTTGGAAATATTAGTCACTTTTCTGTTATTAAATATGTGTACAATGATCCACACTCGGAAGTTATCATGCACAGCCACAATCAGAGCATCACCACTACACATGGCCACACACATACAGATCCGCACACAGGTGGCTACACTCAGACATGCGCAAGCACACAACCACAAAACAATGCACATCCTGCAATAGTCTGTTGACTCTTACTCCCATTACTGTATGGAATGGAGTACTTTATTGTCACATGTGACTAAGCACAGTGAGATTCCTTGCTTGCATACCCAATGTATACAAATGGACCTGTCTGTTCACCCCCCCACCTCCCCCCCCCCCAGCCCCCGCATGTTGGTTCCCCCCCCCACCCCCCCCACGTCGGGTTCCGCTCTCCATAGTGTGGGGCTCATTTGTTTTTCTCATTGCAATAGAACCTCTATGGCGATGCTGGGTTCTCTACAGATGTAAATATTGCAGCAAGTCCTTCAATCCTTCCAGCGAACTAAGGCATCAATCACCATTGGTTCAGAAGCTCCAAGCAGACTGCCTTCTGCCCATCTGGTGTGGGCTCAGATATGGGCTGTCTCCAGCTTAGTCCTAAGGGCTATTGTTAGCTTTGTCCCAAATGCAAATTCCTAATTTCACCAAGCATTATAATACCACGTTGGGACCTTATGGACAATCTTTGTTATAGCTGGAGATTACTTGGGACCACTCTCTAGCGGTGACTGTTATGAACTGGCATCTACTCACTGTACAGTGGGTCTAGGGCAATACCATTCTCATTGACTGTTTCCATTACACACGTGATGTTTTCTTCCTTGGCAGGAGATCAGCCAAAAAAATAAAGTCAACTCAAGTTTCATAAATAGTTTGGGAGGAACAAGCAGGAGGCAGCATTTGGAGGGGAGAAGCTTTTAAACCTGATAATAAGCCTGGGGACATTAACTGTCAAAGCTATTCATGTTGATCATTTGGTGACTATCTCCTGTCATAAATATTAATAAAATGGGACATGCTGAAAAGAAACAAGTGCAACATTGGGGGAAGACACCAGGTTGCAGCAGTGACTCAGCAGTTGGTTTAGAGGCACTGGCTGTCTAGGGCTTCTTTCCCAGCAGTCTAGACTTGACCTCAGATGGCGCTGGTGGTCTCCGGTACGTACCAGTGGCTCAGTCATCCTTGCTCATTTGCATTTCTCATTGCAATAGAACCTCTATGGCGATGCTGGGTTCTCTACGGATGTCAATATTGCAGCAGGGCCTCCAATCCTTCCAGCAAAAGAAGGCATCTATCACCATTGGTCCAGAAGCTCCAAGCAGAATCTGTGCATCATGACTGCCTGCGGGGTGGGTGGTGGCGGGGGGGGGGGGGGGGGGGGGGGGGGGGGGGGGGAGAACAGAAGGTCTATTTGTATTCATTGGGTATGCAAGCAAGGAATCTCACTGGGCCTATTCATATGTGACAATAAAGTATTCCATTCCATACAGTAATGGGAGTAAGAGTCAACAGACTATTGCAGACTAGAATGCCTGGGTTTTATATGGGGAATAGGCTGACAAGTGGCCAAAACAATCTCAGCTAATTGGACAATGATGCTGACGATTGGCCTCTCCAAGGAAGAGGGACCTGGTCAGACAGCATAGGCGAAGGGATCGACATTTCGGGTCGAACATCCAAGGAAGAGGGCGCAGTTTCAGAAGGTGCAACTGGTGAGTTCGAATGGTACACTATATCTATGGGATGCAGAACGCTGCAGTTGTTGGAAACGGAAGTAAACGAGAATGGTGAAAATCAGGCAGTAAATGTGCAGTAGAGAATCATGCTGTAATAAATGTGAATAGAGAAAAACAGAGGTGGCTTAACAGGCAACTGTTGTTTTCTGCAACTCACAAGTTCTGGTATTGTTTCTCTGTCTCTCTTGTATTTTGAATTGTACATCTTCTCCACACAGATGATCTGCAATTAGCTGCAATTAAAAATACGTTGCCATCTTTTTCAGCTGATACCAATATTATTTTTTTAAAGCTTTCTCCCTATCACGAACATCCCCTCACAATTTGTTATGCCTGTTTTCTATTCATTTTTCTCTAGTTCTGGTGGAAGATCATAAAATATTGACTCTCTCCCCTGTGTTGTTCCAGCATTTTTTGCTTTATCTCAGCAGCAGTTCATAAAATCCAAATTGGAATTACACCAAGGGAAGGGGAGATAATCTCAGCCTCACTGGACAAAGCAGACCTCTCAAGAATGAAGGAATTAAATGATATTAATTAAGAGAATATTCTTCTAATTATTGAACATAACTTGAACATTATATGAGCAGGAGCTCTTGCGATCCATGAGAAGATCTAGGGTTTGAAGGCGATTGTGAAGCTCCTTGTGAGTGAAGAGCATCACTGCTTGAATTTTAGAAAAGTTGGAGATGGTGCAAAATCCGTGCACTGACTCGGTGTCAGATCAAATGTGATAGCCTGAAGTGATCCCCAGGCTAGGAAGACTAAGGTGACTGTGAGCTTGAACTCACAGCCCAGGTACATGTATCTGATGACGAAACTTGCATGCTGAGCCGTACATCTCTGTGGGAACACTTTAGCAAAATCTAAGCCATTAGAATTTAGAGATACAGTGTGGAAACAGGCCCTTCGGCCCACTAAGTCTACGCCGACCAACAATCACCCGTATTCTAGCATTATCCTACAGGCTGGAGGCAATTTATAGAAGCCAATTAACCTACAGACCTGCACCTATTTGGGGTGTGGGAGGAAATCAGTGCATCTAGAGAAAACACGTATGGCCACAGGGAAAACGTACAAACTCCATACAGACAGCACCCGTAGTCAGGATCGAACCCAGGTCTCTGGCGCTGTAAGTCAACAACTCCAACCTCTGTGCAACTGTGATCCCACAGGCTGCAGAGATATTGTGGCTCCACAAGATTAGGGCAAGAGCATGTTTCCCTGTGGACTCTTTGGGCATGTATTGTTCATTTGTAAGCACCACTCTGCCCCTTCACATGGGATCCCTGACTATTCCTGAGGTGCTTGTGATGTCTGGCTTAAAGCGCCCACAATAAATTAACATGGATCACCAAAGAATAAATCATTGTGACACAAAATGCTGGAGTAACTCCACTGAGTTACTCCAGCATATTGTGTCTTTCTCTGGTGTAAGCCAGCATCTTGCAGCTCGTTCCTACACAGTAGATCATTGTGAGTCGTATCCAGATGCTGCAATGGCATGAATAGGAACAATTTTCAGGATGAGCTGTCAGCCTCTGGTGTGATCAGCAGCCTGCAGTAGTTGGAACATGTGACATTTAGCACAGACACCATCTGTTGGATGTATGCAAATGCATGTTATATCCTGCAAGACTGAGGCAAGCCGGAGGTCAGATGCCAATGCTTCTGAGATTTCACTCTGCAGATAGACTCACTATTGAGTTCAGTGGTAGGGCACTGCGGTATGAAGAGAGGGGCTGGATGCTGTTCACATCCAGTTACTCAGCTTTTCCTGTTGGAACAAAATGCTGCTGATGTAGGGCATCCGAAACAAAAACAGGAAAGGCTGGGAGTGCCCAGACGGTCAGGCAACATTACTGAACAGTGAAGCAGAGTCAAAGATAGACATGAAATGCTGGTGTAACTCAACGGGTCAGGCAGCATCTCTGGACAAAACAAATAGGTGACATGTCAGGTCGGAACCCTTCATCAGACGGAAAGTAGAGGAAATGTCTGTGATAAGTTCAGACCAGAGTTGTCGAGATAGCAATAATTTTAAAACCAACAGCTCAAGACAGAAGAGAAAAAATAGACAAATTGAAAAAGGAAGACGCATCCACTCTCATGGAGACGGGAAGAAAACGGAAGGATTACCTGCAATTATTCACTTTATAATTAAGTCCTGAAGGTTGTGACAAACCCAGAGGAAAGCTGAGATATTATCTCAAACATACATTGGACATTGTTGGAGCAATGTAAGCAACTGATGGCAGAAAGGTGAGAGTGGGACAAATAATTTAAGCAATAGAGTATTTAAGTATAAAAGAAGGAACTGCAGATGCTGGAGAATCGAGGGTACACAAAAGGCTGGAGAAACTCAGCGGGTGCAGCAGGATCTAAGGAGCGAAGGAGATAGGCGACGTTTTGGGTCGAGACCCTTCTTCAGACTGGTCAGGGATCAGGGAAACAAGAGATATAGACGGTGATGTGGAGAGATAAAGAACAATGAACGAAAGATATGCAAAAAAGTATCGATGATAAAGGAAACACGCCATTGTAAGCTGTTTGTGGTGTGAAAATGAGAAAGCTAGTGCGACTAGGGTGGGGGGAGGGAGATAGAGAGAGAAGGAATTCCCAGGCCCGAGGGCTGAGGGAGAGGTGGGGAAGGAGAGAGACAGCAAGGGTTAACTGAATTGAGAAAATTCAATGTTTTTCAAGACCAAGATGCAGACTCCCCAAGCGAATATGAGGTGCTGTTCCTCCAACTTGCTGTTGCTCACTCTGGGCCATGGAGGTGAGCCCCAGAACGAGAGGTCGTATATGGAATGGGAGGGGGAGTTGAAGTGCTGAGCCATCGGGAGGTCGGGTTGGTTATTGCGGACCGATCGGAGTTGTTCGGCGAAACGATCGCAAGCCTCCGCTTGGTCTCACCGATATAGAATCATTTCTGGCATCTGGAGCAGCGGATGCAGTAGAGGAGGTTGGAGGAGGTGCAGGTTGAACCTCTGTCGGACCTGGAAGGAACTGCTTGGTCTCTGAAAGGAGTGGAGGGGGGAGTGAAGGGACAAGTGTGGCATCTCTTGCGGTTGCAAGGGAAAGTGCCCGGGGGTGGAAGGGGTAGAGCGGGAGGGAAGGGAGAATTGACAAGGGAGTTTGCGGGAGGAGTGGGTCTTTGCGTGGAAGGCAGACGGGGGGGGGGAAGGGGGGGGGGTGGCGGGGGGGGGGGGGGGGGGGGGTGGGATGGGCGGGGGGCGGGGTGGGGGGGGGGGGGGGGGGGGGGGGGGGGGGGAAAAGGTGGGGGGGAAGGGGGGGGTGGGGGGGGGAGGGGGTGGGAGGGGGGGGGAGATGTGGCGGGGGTGGAGGGTCGGCACGAATTGGTGGCGGTGGCGAAGGGGGGGGGATCTGGCGGAGGATGGTGGCAGGGGGGGGGCTGGTGGTGGGTGTAATTTGGGGGGGTGGTGGTCACTTGGTGGCAAATGGTGAGTTTATGACCAGGGGGACTCTGCCCTTGGAAGGGAGGACCAGTTGCAGTGGGGAATGGGGAGATAGGGCAGCCTGCGGTGTATGAGGCAGCCTTCATCTATAGTGGGGGAGGGGGAATCTCCGTACTGTGAAATTAGGACATTTGTGTATGACCTGGGGTGTGAACATTCATCATGGGGTGCTGGAGCAGATGACGTAGACGGAGGAATTGGGAATAAGGGATGGAGTCCTTACAGGAAGCAGGGTGGGAGGAAGAGTAGTCCAGGTAGCTGTGGGAGTATTTAAGTAAGTGAACTTTGAAAAGTATATAAGAAAATGCAAAGGTAATGAGATTAGTTAAGTTGCTCACTTAACCAATCATATTACCATTGCAGTTTTTTAATATACTTTTCAAAATTGTTAAATATCACTCAGTAAACTTAGATATTTTATAGGGTCCCCTCATCCAAATTACCAATACAGATTATTAAAAGCCATGGCCAATTCACTAATCTTTGGGCAATTTATTATGAGAGAAACAGTATTAAAAATATACAATGCGAAGGGTCAATAAATAAATGGGGCATTTGTACTCCCAGTCTTGGGAATAATCATATGAGAGTGGGGAAAGACAATATTCTGGCTACAACAGCAGGAGGAATATATTGAAGAAATATGACCAGGAAATATGACCTGGTCAATTAGGTTGAAGACTGTACTTGGGTATGACTTATTGAACTCTATAATTCCCTGAACTCAGAGGTCAGGTAATCTTGCAATGGGGTTACAGCATGAAATCTATCCAGTTTAAGCACTGTGTGGTCTGAGACCTCTTTGGTGACATTAAGTGCACCTGTACTCTGGACCAGAATTATAGAGTGCCTGCGATTATTGATTTGGATGGGGTCCTAGTATTTGACCTACTAACTTATGCCATATATCCTTTGCTCAGGTAGAAGAAAAGTTTTGCTTTTCTGATTGGGCATGTGTGTGATAAATATCTTGTTTTGCAACTATAATGGGTGTTTATACTGTACAAGCATGTGATGGTTGCCTTATTTTCAAGGGTGATGATTTTGACGGTGGCTCTTTACTCTGTGCTACCAGCTGATTTGAAGATAGAATTGGGCAAATTGCAGAATCCTCATCTTTGGAGAAACCAAATGCTGATTGGACGATGGCTTGTACAGCACCTGAGCAGAGTTCACACATAGTTTCTTGAGCTTCCTGTTGCATGTGTCTTCAGTGCTTAATCCCAATCCTATTTTGATCCACCTCCTCCACTGCCACAGTGACACCCAATGTAAACTAAAATGATAACAAGGCACCTTGCAAAGGTCTGGAATGAGCATTGAAGTTTACAAGTTCAACCACATTGCCCACTCATAATTTCCCAGTCAACAGTCATGCTCCACATCACCTGATTAAATTATGTCCATATGGTCTATTATTGTACACCTCACTCCTCCCCCCAGCTATGCTCTGAAAACCCTCCATGCTTATCTCCAGCTTTGCTTCATAAACCCTCTGCTCTTCCCCCAGTTCTGAGGAAGATTCACTGACCTGATATATTAACTGCTTTTGTTTCTACAGATACTAAAGGACTAGCAGAACCAAATTAAATTCAGTTTTGGACCGTCCATCTTAGATTGAAACAGAAAAATCAGTATATTTACCTAATGTGACATATACATATATAAGTATTAGAATGTCTATGTGTGCAGATCACATTGATGAAAGAGTATTTTCATACAAATGGAGGAAACAATGGTTTCATCTTTCAGTTGAGTTACAGCTCATCTGGAAAATTATGTGTTGTTTGATGGAGTAAGCATGGGAAAGATATATTAGCCTTGAAGGGTATGCAGTATAGATCTGATAGAAAGTACACCAGTGCTTAAGGGTTAAATTATGAAGATAGAGCTTTTGAATGAGGCTACATAAACTTGGACTTGGATTTTAACAGTACAGGATCAATTAATATGAGAGAATACTATGAGTGACAAATTCCCAATGTTGAAGCCTGAAGAGAATTTCTGTCCAAACCTGAGGGCAGCACGGTGGCGCAGCGATAGAGTTGCTGCCTTACAGCTCTTGCAGTGCCGGAGACCTGGGTTCGATCCCGACAACGGGTTCTATCTCTACAGAGTTTGTACGTTCTCCCCGTGACCTCAGTTTTCTCCGAGATCTTCGGTTTCCTCCCACACTCCAAAGACATACAGGTTTGTAGTTTAATAGTAAGATTAAACGAGAACTTACCAAGTTTGAAGGTTGATCTTTATTTTACGAGGAGTCGCGGTGAGGGATTTCGTGAAGACCCCGCCAGCACGCATGCGCGACATCCTTCAAAGCAGCGGTGTGGAATCACAGAACGCACCATGACTGAAAATAGTAAGATGAAGAACGTAGAACTTCCGAGTTGACCTTATGATAAAGGGTGGGAGCGGGGGGCACGAAATCCCTCACCGCGACTCCTCGTAAAATAAAGATCAACCTTCAAACTTGGTAAGTTCTCGTTTAATCTTACTATTTTTCTTCGGAGTCCATGCTATCACACTGCCGCAATTCTGATGGAGGAAGGCTGTTAATGCAGTTCAGTCGAAACTGGCTGAAAAAGTAATACAATTTATTAATCAAATAATAAGAAACAAATAACCCCTGATTCGGGGACAGACATTCACTGAGCGGCTCCCAGCACAGCTTCTGCGAATGTCGCGGGGGCGACCAGTGGCTTATTGTAAACCTTTTGAAAGGTTCTTCACTGGCCCAGCCCCACGAGTGGCGAGGATGTGGTCCATGGGCACCTCCATGGCCCTCGCCGCTGATGTGGATGCAGCCCTAGTGGAATGAGATTTTAAAATGTTAGTAGCAACTCCTGCTGCATCCAACACCACCCTGACCTCCTGCGATAGTCTGTAACAGCACCCATGATGCGGAGGTTTGTGCTGATGAGGAGCCCCTGCTCCTTCTTTCCTGAGGCTCGTAGAATCTGATATAATGGTGGAGATGGGGGGACTATGCAGAGATTGGCATCTACAGGTATGCCCGAATCTCCAACTGCAGCCCATGAACCCCTGGCCTGTGCTGCTTCAATAAATCCAGGACCAAAATAAATTATTTGATCATGGGCACCATGCTCTCAAGCCGCAGCTTTTGTAATGTCTGGACTCGTGGGCTGTAGTCAGTGCCATCAGCATCACCACGTTGTCAGGGTGAGCTGTTTGAGTGGTAACTCATTCATTGGAGCCCAGCTCCTCAGTAAGGGTCAGAACGATCCCACGTCCCAGGGTGGAAGGGTTATCTCGGGTCGTGGAGGGTTGGTGTTGAACACTCCCCTCATGATTTAGACACCAGGTGGTTTGAGCCTATACCTATATCCAGGTATGAGGACAGTGCACTCCTGCGCTATTGATTTATGCCACCCCCACACCCCCACAACACGGCACTGTACTAAGGCCAGCATCGAAATGGAGCCATCTAGGAATTCCGGACATCAGGGATAGTTCCGTGTTGGAAGTCTTGTTGGTACGAGCACAGAATGCCTCCCACTTCCTGGATCTACGTAAGTTACTGCTTCCGAGTTGATTCTCGGCATGTGATGCTGAGATGAGTTCCATGGCTCGTGTGAGATCCCGCCCGCCTTGATGAGTGGTCTTTTTAGAACCTGCAGGCCAACAAGTTTAGGTACCATGGCATGGATGACTGTCCCCCGTAATGGTAGTAATCAATTTGGGGTGTTTCCCAATCGAAATCCATGGGTTTCAAAATTTTTAACGACCATTCGGGAACCATGGCTGTGTAGGCCAGTCGGGAATGATATTTTAAACAAAAAAAAATATGCCAGTTGCAGAGTCCAGTTTAATTTGCTGCAATGACCCACTGATGAGCAAAATGGGGGAAATGCGTAGCATACCATTTCCCCAATGGATAGAAAAACGCATCCATTGCTATTGCCCTAGGGTCTGGTTCCCAAGACGCATATGTTTGGTATCTGATGGTTCAACCTGGACCAAAAAGGTCAATATCTGGTGTGCCCATAGTGAGCTATAAGTCTCCAAAAATTGGGGGTTCAACATCCACTCATGTTGTCATTGAATACTCGTGACCGGTGTCCGCCACTGTATTAAGCTTCCCTGGCAAATTAGGACGCTGTAATCCAAATATTCCTCTCTCGATGCACCTGTGCCAAATTGTGTTTGCCATTCATCACAAGATAGCGACCTGATACCACCCATATGATTGATGTAAGCCACCACTGTTGTGTTATCTATTTGAGGCAACATGTAAGTCCCGAGGAGTTAGTACAGTAAGCCCGCATCCATGAAATGCCCTAGCATTTCTATATAATTTATCCCGTGTGACTGAAGGAAGTAGACTCACGAGAGTTCCATATGCCACCACAACTGACATAGTATTAGGTTACTCCCCAGCCTTGTGCCTTGCGTCAATCTGTAGCACGACAGATGGTTGCCTTACTATGATAGTCTGCGACACGCCACTAATATTGTTCAATCCACCATTATAGCTCGGTTCTAGCCTTTGGTGGGTAACCGATTGGTCGAGTCAAAGTGCCCAGCATTTGCTTTTAATGCTGCGATCTTTTGTTCTTTGTAAATTTTGGTAGTGTAGCGTCCGAATTGTGCAGCTGGGAATGTAGCTACCAATTTCCCTATTACTTTTGCCGTTTGCCGGGATGGTCAGGATACCCTGGTCAAGCAAGACTGTGGCACTCTTTTATAGCAGTAAAGCTTTATTGGTTGGATGGTAATCATCATTAAGTTGGTGTCTAGGGTGAACCCCAAAATAATCCATAACCCGTACCGGTGCAATTTTGACTTGTCCTGGATGGATTACAAATCCCAGCTTCTCGAATAGACCTTAGTTGCAGCCACTGCCCGTTAAAGCCAATTGGAGGGTCTGCCCACTATTAGGATATCAGCTAAATATGCCATAACCATGTAATTTTGTTGCCGAGAAGAGCCAATATAGTTTTACACTAATTTTTAAACAGCCTAGGGGCTGTGGTGATTCCATTGGAAATGGCTTTGTATTCCCATAATTGTTCCTCCCAACAGAAATTTCCTGTTAGATTCATGATGGGCACCGATAGTATGCATCTTTTAATCGATGCATGCCATAAAGTACCCCGGTAAAGCATGCTGCTTGGCTGGTTTCAAAGGTATCCATTTTTTGAAGTGGTATATTGTACAAAAGTGTTCAGGCTCAGTTAGGTCTATTAAATCCCGAGGGGTTTCGCGTGCATTCCCCCCCCATCTTTTTTTTAATTCTGGCAAAATGTTGGACACAAACTCAACTGGGTTCAGTTCGTGCGTTGTCTTGCCAAATCACCCCTTTTGCTGCTAGCCGTATAATTTCAGCATGTCCTGCCTCCACATCTTTTTGGGATAGTGGTAAATTTCCGATGAGGCGAATGCTGGGTAGGGGATTTTTACCGCCAATGAATTCTATAACATAGCCTTGAACACTTTGTAAAGTAAACTCATCTGTAGTGATAGTGTTCCATATTCCCAAAAAGGCCCGCAATCGCCCTCCAATTTGTGCAGGAAGGGATGCTACGGTCTGAGAGGAACCAGGACCCCTTACCTCCATGGTTAACGACGGTTCCGGGCATATGTCGTTTTGGAGGTTGTCGGGATGGCGGCCGCATCTTCCATGCAGGCCGCTGTTGGCCTTGTCCTAAAAAAGGCCGTTGTGTTTGGGGAAGTGGAGGTGGATAGGTCCTTTGTGTCCTGTCCGGCAGCCGCAGTTTCCAGTTTGTGTGTGGTTGTTGCCGGTGGTATGGGTGAAGTCTAGTCATAGGAGGTTTCATTAGGCCAGCTGTTTTGGCCTCCTCGTCTAGTTCCTTCACTTGTTTGGACAGATCTCCAAACAGTTGATGAGGCGGTGGAGCGGTTGATGGACGGCACAACCCCGCGAAGTGTGGGCTTAATGGAGCTCTTACGCAGGCAGTTGATCTCATACTGGGCGTTGCATAGGAGTGCCAGGGCATCTTGTTGTTCACAGGACACATTATCCCCGTCAAGGGTCCTAGCAAACGCCGTTATACCCGTGGAGAGGACCTTTAAGATACGCTGGAGGCGGACATCCTGCATCCTGGTGGCCGTACTCAAGTGTCCCCAGATTTGAGCATTAACCAGGGGAACACTGAGGTTGATGCAGTTCTCGGGCGGTTTTATTTTCTCCATAGTGTCATTGAGTACCTGACTCTCGAGTTGGTGAGTAGTCAGGTAATCAATGGTGCCCGCCAGTTTGTGGTGCAGGGGTTCCCCTGTTTGTGTGGTTGTGGCAAACTTGCCCACCACGTCCAGCATATCCTCCTCATGCTCTGGCTCAGCGGTCACTGGCTGTCCCGGGTCGTCTTCAAATACAGCGGCTCGCAACTGCTGGCACTTCTGGCTGGTGAAGACGAGATACTGAGAGGACTCCTTGCGCGGCTTGTGGATGCCCGTGAGTCCCGTTCTTCCCGGTCTCTGTCCCGCTGGAGGAGTTGCTCCACTAAGAGCTCCAACCGCTCTATGCGACCGTCCCTGCTATGTGCAGCGGACAAGCCGACTTCCCCAGGCCCTGCGATATCACTGGGGCTTCCACCATCGGACCACACCTCCATAAGGTGCTGTCTAGGGTCCAATGGCAGGTCGTCGTGGCCTACCGCCCGAGTAGGCTCATACGACTCCCGCACGGACTCTCCGCTAGTCTGTCTTCTTCCAGACTGTGGCGGCCCACCTGTCTGATACGAAGGCAGGTGAGTTGAATCGGCGCCGGCCCCCGGAACCTGGCTCCCCGGAGTCCGTGCAGGCTTACCTCCACTGTCACCCAATATTCGGCGTGGAGGCGCATGGTCAGCCGCTCCCAGAGCTAAGCTGACCGACCATCTACTGCTGCCACCACCGCCCTTGACCGCAGCCTGACGGGGTGTTTTGCCGGCAGCACCTGCTCCTACAGGTCTGCTCGACGCAGCAGTGGATCTGCCAGACTGCTCTACGGCAGATATCCCTGGCAGTGGTACGTGGTGGTGCACAGCTGTAGGGCTCCCCTGTAGTGCAGCTGTCCCCCGGCCCAGTCCCCTTGGGTCTGCTGGAACTCGGGGTGAGGTCGCTGGCGATGAGCGAGGCTCCTTCCCACGTACCTGTTTTCCCCCTCTTTTCTTGGGGGAAGGGGGCTCGAAGTCTGGATCACCAGTCTCCAGCTCCGGTGCGGTGAACCATTCAGGTGATGAGTCGGGCGCTAGAGTAGCGGGAGCGCCCGACTTCCGCATTCTTGCCCCCACACGTCCCGAAGCTGCCGGTGGTGCTTGCAGCTCCTGGAGTGCGTTGCCTTCCGCTTGCCCTTGTCCATCCTGTGGGAGTAAAGGTAAGCACTTACCTGCCTCACGTGACTCCGAAGTCAAATTGGCTTGGTAAATGTAAAACTTGTCCCTAGTGTGTGTTGGGTAATGTTAATGTGCGGGTATCGTTGGTCAGCGTGGACCAGGGGTGCTGAAGGGCCTGTTTCCGCACTATATCTCTAAATTAAACTAATCTTAACCTGGCAGACAGGGAGGTAGTGCTCTGAATATTCCAGTACGAAAGAGTTGGAGTCATAGGGCAAGGGGGACATTCTTATGCTACTTAGAGTAGCATGATAAACAATCTATTTTCGTTCTCCTTCCTTTGTCATAGCAAATCCTCCTATCATTTTTCAAATGTGCATTGAGTATTTATGAAGATAAATAAAATGTACTTTTACACTTGACCACTTAACTTACTGGCTACATATTTTTAACTTCTCATTTGCTTTTTAATGCGCATCTCATTGGCAAGCTTAATTATGAGGTGTGTTACTGCCACCATTGTTTTTAAATTGGCAGTTTCTGCTCTCATAATTCTGAGTTTAGCCATTTATTTTCTTTAAAAAATGTAATGCTCTCATAGCATGTAACATAATCAAGTCCAACTATCTTTATGCTGTGACAAGAACAGCTCTATCATCTGCTATTAACAAGGGGAGTCAACTCAATGTGTTTATCGTAGGAAGGAATTACAGATGCTGGTTTAAACCGAAGATAGACATAAAAAGCTGGAGTAACTCTGTGGGACAGGCAGCATCTCTGGAGAGACGGAATGGGTGACGTTTCGGGGTTCAGACTCTTCTTCAGTAAGTTGTTTTCGTAGGTTTGCTTTACAAGCAGAATCGGAAGTTTAACAAAAATATTTGTCAACAATATACATATAAATTTTCAAAGGTAGACATTTGCAAGTTCTTACTGAAAGATATACAGATAAAACATTTCAATATTTGTAGGTGGGCATATGGGCACTTTGAATCTGGCCCAACTTCAATAGCAACCCCCATAGTCAACATGACACTGACCAAAGAAGTGACTGATGAGGTGAATTCATTCAGTTTTTTGCTGCAGATGTTTCTGGTTTGGCTGGAAATCACCTCATGCAATTCCTGACATTCTCTGGCTGCTGCATGGTAGCTCACCGTTTTCAATCTTTGTCTGGTTTAGTAATGTTCTGTATGTCAATAGCCACTCATTCTAATTCCATTGAGGTTAAATTCAAGAAGGAAACCAATTCCAGGTCCTTAACCCCTTTCTGAGGTTTCCATGACTCTTATGACAAATTATACCTTTGAGTGGGAAGGTTCCTTGCAAAAATTCCAGCAACATCTTCTGTAAATTCCAGCTTCTAAGCCCCACAATCCCAAAGTCCAAATCTACCCACAATTATTAAAATATTGCCATTAAAACATCTGGTTTTACAAATTGTTGGGCAAGTGGAAAGCTATCATTTGTTACCTGAGGTGAAACATAGAAACATAGAAAATAGGTGCAGGAGTAGACCATTCGGCCCTTCGAGCCTGCACCGCCATTCAATATAATCATGGCTGATCATTCAACTCAGTATCCCTTACCTCCCTTCTCTCCATACCCCCTGATCCCTTTAGCCACAAGGGCCACATTTAACTCCCTCTTAAATATAGCCAATGAACTGGCCTCAACTACCTTCTGTGGCAGAGAATTCCAGAGATTCACCACTCTCTGTATGAAAAATGTTTTTCTCATCTCGGTCCTAAAAGATTTCCCCCTTATCCTTAAACTGTGACCCCTTGTCCTGGACTTCCCCAACATCGGGAACAATCTTCCTGCATCTAGCCTGTCCAACCCCTTAAGAATTTTGTAAGTTTCTATAAGATCCCCCCTCAATCTTCTAAATTCTAGCGAGTACAAGCCGAGTCTATCCAGTCTTTCTTCATATGAAAGTCCTGACATCCCAGGAATCAGTCTGGTGAACCTTCTCTGTACCCCCTCTATGGCAAGAATGTCTTTCCTCAGAATATGCAATATTGGGGTACATGCCCATTTTGCTTTCCTTGTGAAATTAAGTTCCAACGACTTTAAAATATGAGTTTGACCTCTCGTATTATTTTCTAACCTTGACTGACCAGCACCTATTTAGATGATTTTAGTTGTTTATTTTTAAAATTACATTTCATCTTTTCAGCTGTTCAAGTGGAAGATTCAAGCTTCAAAGGAAGGAACTTGAAAGAGAAGGTCAGCTATCTATTATTGTATAAACATCGTCAAAGGGAAGAAACAGCGCCAAAATCTGAATTCATTGCACGTACATAGTGTTGAAAAATAGCTGGAAACCAGCAAAGGGGCCCTTATGCAGAACTCAATGGGTGTTCCTTTAGAGAAATGTATTACTATTTGCATTGGAATGTGTTAAAAGAAAAACTATGGCATTTGCATTTCCAAAGCACTTCTGAAACACTTTATTTAGAACTGCTTCATTTCATCCTCAGGCCGAGCTTAGAATATTTCATCAGTGATATTTTAAAATTACTTTACATTATATTGTGAGCATTACCTTTTAATAACATTAGTAAATGCCCAAATATTTCACATATTGGGGATGTATTTTTGATGAAAATCACAGTCAAATAAATGCTTAAATGGTGAGAGTATCTGTGAAGCATGAAGAAGAGCTCCAGACATTTCAAGTCAAGTCATGTCAAATTGAGTTTATTGGTATATGCACACATATGGTGAGGTACGGGTACAATGAAAATCTTACTTGCAGCAGCATCACAGGCACGTGTACTCAGACATTCACAAACATGCCGCAATATAAATTATACATAAATGGCACGTACAATTCTGCAGCAATAAAAATAAATATGATTGCGAAAAATACATCAGTGCAAAATACAATTAGAAATTACTACTGCAAAAATGTGATATAATTACAAAGGGAATATCTCCACCACTCTAGACATGCGTAAAGGTTATCTGACACAAGTTTACATACAGAAGTCACTAACTGGTCAGAATGATGAAACAACACAAGATACAAGATACAAGATACAAAGGACATTTATTATCACATACACCAATTGGTGTAGTGAAATTTGTCTTGCCATGCAGCACACAGATAAAGATAAGACACAACATTGAAGAATTTAACAATAAACATAAAAACATCCCCCCCACAAAGGTTCCCACTGTGAGGGAAGGCACAACGTCCATCCCCATGTCCACCCATAGTCGGGCCTATTGAGAGCTCCGCAGTCGCCGCTACGGGGGCCGATGTTACAGGCCCTTCTTCGCCGGGTGATGGTGCTCCGGCGTCGGGAGAACCCTCTCAGCGGCTTGGGATGCCTGGAACGGATGCTTACTTACCGGAGACCGCGGCTTCCGAAGCCAACAGGCCGCGCTGGACGGAGCTCCACCACTGGCGATCTCGGCGAGAGATCCCAGGCTCCCGATGTTAGAGTTCAGTGCCGCCGCCCGCGGCTGGCCGCTCCACAGTCTAGCAGCTCCGCAATGTTTCATCGGCGGGCTCAGCTCACCAGAGCTCCAGCGCGGTGACCCGGGCAAGGCATCACCCGCTCTGCTCCGCGATAGCGCTCCAGCACTGCGCCGCCGCTGAAGCCGAGGTTCTGGGCGGCCCCCTCAAGAAACGCCGCTCCAGGCCTGCTGGTAGGCCGCGAGGACGGGTCGAAGGTGCAGCCCGGAGAAAAGCCGCCTCTCCGACCACGTAGGGACCCTGAAAAGCAGTTTCCTCCTTTTCCCCCTCCCCCCCCCCCCCACCCCCACATAAAAAAAGGCTAGAACTCCGAAAAAGAGATGAAAGAAGACTATGATTTCAGCAGATTTTCAATTTCCATTTCTCACTGTCTGCTCTAGAATTTAGAAAAGCTTGGTGAGTATAAGATAATTATTTTAACATCTATTTAAGAACAAATAATGAGTCCCTGGGCAGGGTTCTACAGTTGAGATGACCTTTCTCAAAGTGCAAAAACACTCACCCGTCAATAATGTGATGTGATTCCACTTCAAAATGATATGTTTTCAAATAGAGATATTCCCATTCTCCAAGGGTCAAGCTATGCCTCAGGACGATAAAGTGTAGTTGACATTTATTCACCCTGCAACGAATCGTTGCAATGGAGTCGAGTTAAACCAAGTACATCTCAACAGGAGAAAAGGAAGAGAAATTAGGTAACAAAGTGTTTTCACTGAGCTTTTTATTATGTTTGCTAATGAGCAGCCATGAACATTTATATCATAAAAATATACCATTTGGCCCATTTTATGTTCATACAGATACTACGGACAGGAGAACAGATAAAAGTACAAGCACAGGTCAGTATCCTGTGGTGACTCACTGCATGCTTCTCATGATGTACAACACACAAATCAAGATCATGATTAGAATATTTAAGTTTCTGAATGGTTCTCAATACCAGGAAGGCACAAGTCAGGAGCGTGATGAATACATTCCACAAGTCCGATTAGTGCAGTTCGAACAGCACCAACAAAGCTTAGCACCATCCAGCATAAAACCCACTTGATTGGTTCCTCCACCCCTACCAAAAAGGTCCTTTCCCTCCATTCCATCCACTGTGGCTACAGCATTTACCATAGAAACATAGAAACATAGAAACATAGAAACATAGATGAACCATCAATGAAGTGCATTGCAGGTAATCACTGGTAATCACTGAGGCTACTCTGATAGCACCTCGCACTCTAGCACCAAGGAGGACCAGGGCTTCAGGCACATGGAACACCACCATCTGCAGGTTGCCCTCTGAGCTGCCCACTTTCACTGAATGCTCAGTGAAATTCTGAAATGGGCAATCCAACAATATGGTGGAAGTATCTTCACCAAACATATTGTAGAGTTTCAAGAAGACAATTCACCACCCTCTTCTCAAAGGCACAGTGATGCAACAGCTAGTACATTTGCCTCACAAGTCCTGGGATAATTACATTGATTCTGACATCAGGTGCTGTCTGCAAAATCTGGATAATTGTATTAACCTATTGCTTTCCCTCAGATACTCTGGTTTCCTCCTTCATATTGAAGAGACGCTGGTAGGTTATTTAGCTAATGTAACTTGACACTTATTGCTGGTTATCGTAATAAAGGAATCAAAGGAGATTTGATTAGTATGTGTGAAAGAGAATGAATAGCATCGAGAAATGAAGAAAGGGCGATGAAAATAATTCACCCCCTGGGAGTTATCATAGATAGAATAAAGGGACTCATTCAATGCCATATAATCACAAGGATGTCATCACTCACTGAATCCATCTCCGAAAAATGAATAAAAGATAGTTAATTGCCTCAAATAACATTACCTCACAAATTTCTGGGGATCATTCAGATGTTTTAAAAATGTGATGTGGGTTCTTGCACCAACCATTATTTCAAGCAATGAGCTCCAGATCATTGTAATCCTTCTTTCATTTACTGTACCTCAAGTTGCTGCAAAGGAAAATATATTTTTCTGGGCCTCATTATTTTATTCGTTTAAATTGTCTCCCTTCAGCCTGCAGTCTTCAATGAAAGTAACTACAGTCTCGCCAGGCTTTTCTCATAGCTAATCCCTAGGATTCTATTTAATTGTATTTAATGCTGTCAATATTTTCTGTTGTGGTCACCTAACGGCAAATGTTTTCACCCTTATGTTTGTGATTAATTACACAGATTCACTCTGAGCACAGTATAATGATTTCTCACGTTATTGCTTCATCCAAGGTAATGGGCATCAAGGGAACTATGCACACTTTTAAAGAGAATTATGCAGTGTTCTTGAAAGAGAAATGTAATAACAATAGACAATAGACAATAGATGCAGGAGTAGGCCATTAGGCCCTTCGAGCCAGCACCACCATTCAATGTGATCATGGCTGATCATCCCCAATCAGTACCCCGTTGTTGCCTTTCCCCTTATCCCCTGACTCTGCTATTTTTAAGAGCCCTATCGCTCTCTCTCTTGAAAGCATCCAGATAACCTGCCTCCACCGCCCTCTGAGGCAGAGAATTTCACAGACTCACCACTCTCTGTGAGAAAAAGTGTTTCCTCGTCTCCATTCTAAATGGCTTACCCCTTATTCTTAAACTCTGGCCCCTTGTTCTGGACTCCCCAACATCGGGAACATGTTTCCTGCCTCTAGCGTGTCTGGATCTTTCTCAAAACACTTCAGAGACTTTTTGTACATCAGACAATCCTCATTGCCATTAAAATAGATATTATGCCCGCAGTAAAATATTTGGGCCTTTTTGCTAACTGCTGAATATTTCCTACTTTTCTCCTTAAAACCTTTCTTTGCAATGTGTGTATTTACATAACTCCTCTCATGCATAGCAGTTGTTAGCTAGGTAGGTAGGATTCAAAACTTTCAGCTTCTGGCAGGATTGCTATGAATGCAAGGATTGAAAGGCATTTAAGATAAGAATCATACAGGCATCTGAAACTGCTTTTTGCACCCAATTAATCTTCAGGTGTGATCTGATTATAAAAACAAGTTATTGTCATGACCCAAGAAACAACCATAATGCCTTTATTCTTCAGCAGTTGAAAGTGCTTGTTTTTTATGAGCGCAAGAAACCTTCACTCTTTGGAGGTTGAACCTAAACTCCATGTCCATAGAAACATAGAAAATAGGTGCAGTAGGCCATTCGGTCCTTCGAGCCTGCACCGCCATTCAATATAATCATGGCTGATCATCCAACTCAGTATCCTGTACCTGCCTTCTCTCCATACCCCCTGATCCCTTTAGCCACAAGGGCCACATCCATCTCCCTCTTAAATATAGCCAACGAACAGGCCTCAACTACCTTCTGTGGCAGAGAATTCCACAGATTCACCATCCTCTGTGTGAAAAATGATTTTCTCATCTCGGTCCTAAAAGACTTCCCCCTTATCCTTAAACTGTGACCCCTTGTCCTGGACTTCCCCAACATCGGGAACAATCTTCCTGCATCTAGCCTGTCCAACCCCTTAAGAATTTTGTAAGTCTCTATGAGATCTCCCCTCAATCTTCTAAATTCCAGCGAGTACAAGCCAAGTCTATCCAGTCTTTCTTCATATGGAAGTCCTGCCTTCCCAGGAATCAGTCTTGTGAACCTTCTCTGTACTCCCTCTATGGCAAGAATGTCTTTCCTCAGATTAGGAGACCAAAACTGTATGCAATACTCCAGGTGTGGCCTCACCAAGACCCTGTACAACTGCAGTAGAACGTCCCTGCTCTTGTACTAAAATCCTTTTGCTATGAATGCCAACATACCATTCATTTTCTTCACAGCCTGCTGCACCTGCATGCCTACTTTCAATGACTGGTGTACCATGAAACCCAGGTCTCGTTGCATCTCCCCTTTTCCTAATCAGTCACCATTCAAATAACAGTCTACTTTACAGTTTTTGCCATCAAAGTGGATAACCTCACATTTATCCACATACCTACTGAGAAAGATCTTAGGACGGAAGAGTGTGCAATTCCTCACATACTATCTTTCACCTGCCGCAAATCTGCATGATATATGCCTGTAAAGTCCAATGGCTGTGCAGATGATTAAATGTATTACCTCCTGACGGCTGGAAGCTCACACTGGTTTAATGATAAATCTCTCGTCCAACGCATAATAGCTGCAAAAGTGAAAGGAATCCTTAGCTTTCTTCCAGTAGGTTAATTGGCTTCTGTAAAATTGCGCTTAATGTGTGTAGGGAGTGAATGGCAAAGTGAGGTAACTCAGAACAAGTGTGAATGGGTGAACTCGGAGGCCCAGTTTCAATGCAGTATCTCTCAATCATCGCATATTCCTTTTCTCTGGAGATGCTGCCTGACCCGCAGAGTTATTCCAGCTATTTGTGTCTATCCTTTTTGTGTCTATCCTTAAAATAGCACCTGCAGTTCCTCCCTACACATTTACTGGATGTTGTTTGCCCCTCTAGCAGCTGCTCATAAACTGCTTCAACTGGGTCCTGTCATGCACGTGCTTCCAGTTTTTGCTGTGTCCAGGTTTCATTGTGGGTTAGCCTCTGCTGCCAAAATAACACCTTCCTTCAGAGGTACTTCCTGCACCATGAAATTTTACTTTGGAGTCATGTGAGTGATTCCGTGAAGAAGCCCGCATTACGTCAGATGCATGGCACACCGACGGGCTGGAGAGCGCAGCTCCACCAGCGGTAACTTATATTCAGCAAATACCAGCAACTCCGGTGCTTCAGAGCACTGTGGCCACTCCTATCGGGAGGAAGGCCAAGAGAAAAACGGTCAGGCCTATTGGCTATATAGGGTTTCTACAGCTATATTAATAGAAAAAGGATGAGGGATAAAATTAGACCATTGGAGAGCCAGAATGAACAGCTATCTGCAGAGCCAAATGAGATGGGGGAGATATTGAACAATTTCTTTTCTTCGGTATTCACCAACGAGAAGGATATTGAACTCAGTGAGGTAAGGGAAAAAAGTAGAGTAGCTATGGAAACTATGAGATTCAAAGAGGAGGACATACTGACACTTTTGAAAAATATAAAAGTGGATAAGTCTCCAGGTCCTGACAGGATATTCCCTAGGACATTGAGGGAAGTTAGTGTAGAAATAGCAGGAGCTATGACAGAAATAATTCAAATGTCATTAGAAACGGGAATAATGCCGGAGGATTGGCATACTGCGCATGTTGTTCCATTGTTTAAAAAGGGTTCAAAGAATAAACCTAGCAATTATAGACCTGTTAGTTTGACGTCAGTGGTGGGCAAATTAATGGAAAGGATACTGAGAGATAATATATATAAGCATCTGGATAAACAGGGTCTGATCAGGAACAGTCAACATGGATTTGTGCCTGGAAGGTCATGTTTGACAAACCTTCTTGAATTTTTTGAAGCGGTTACTTGGGGAATTGATGAGGGTAAAGCAGTGGATGTTGTCTATATGGATTTCAGTAAGGCCTTTGACAAGGTTCCCCATGGAAGGTTGGTTAAGAGGGTTCAATCTTTGGGTGTTAATGGCGGAGTAGCAAGATGGATTCAACAGTGGCTGAATGGGAGATGTCGGAGAGTAACGGTGGATGGCTGTTTGTCAGGTTGGAAGCCGGTGACCACTGGGGTGCCTCAGGGATCTATGTTGGGTCCACTGTTGTTTGTCATGTACATCAATGATCTGGATGATGGGGTGGAAAATTGGATAAGTAAGTATGCAGATGATGCTAAGATAGGTGGTGTTGTGGATAATGAAGTAGATTTTCAAAGTCTACAGAAAGATTTGGGCCATTTGGAAAAGTGGGCTGAAAGATGGCAGATGGAGTTTGATGCTGATAAGTGTGAAGTGCTACATCTAAGCAGGATAAATCAAAATAGGCGTACATGGTAAATGGTAGGGAATTGAGGAATGCTGTGGAACAGAGAGATCTAGGAATAACTGTGCATAGTTCCCTGAAGGTGGAATCGCATGTAGATAGGGTGGTAAAGAAAGCCTTTGGTGTGCTGGCCTTTATAAATCAGAGCATTGAATATAGGAGTAGGGAAGTAATGTTAAAATTGTACAAGGGATTGGTAAGACCAATTCTGGAGTATGGTGTACAATTTTGGTCGCCTAATTATAGGAAGGATGTCAACAAAATAGAGAGAGTACAGAGGAGATTTACTAGAATGTTGTCTTGGTCAGCAATTAATTTACAGAGAAAGGTTGAACAAGTTAGGTCTTAATTCTTTGGAGCGCAGAAGGTTAAGGGGGGACTTGATTGAGGTCTTTAAAATGATGAAAGGGATAGAAACAGAAACATAGAAATTAGGTGCAGGAGCAGGCCATTCGGCCCTTCGAGCCTCCACCGCCATTCAATATGATCATGGCTGATCATCCAACTCAGTATCCTGTACCTGCCTTCTCTCCATACCCCCTGATCCCTTCAGCCACAAGGGCCACATCCACAACTAACTGGCCTCAACTACCTTCTGTGGCAGAGAATTCCACAGATTCACCACTCTCTGTGTGAAAAACGATTTTCTCATCTCGGTCCTAAAAGACTTCCCCCTTATCCTTAAACTGTGACCCCTTGTCCTGGACTTCCCCAACATCGGGAACACTCTTCCTGCATCTAGCCTGTCCAACCCCTTAAGAATTTTGCAAGTCTCTATGAGATCACCCCTCAATCTTCTAAATTCCAGCGAGTACAAGCCGAGTCTATCCAGTCTTTCTTCAAATGGAAGTCCTGCCTTCCCAGGAATCAGTCTTGTGAACCTTCTCTGTACCCCCTCTATGGCAAGAATGTCTTTCCTCAGATTAGGAGACCAAAACTGTACGCAATACTCCAGGTGTGGCCTCACCAAGACCCTGTAGAACTGCAGTAGACCCGCCCTGCTCTTGTACCCAAATCCTTTTGCTATGAATGCCAAATTGCTTTCTTCACAGCCTGCTGCACCTGCATGCCTACTTTCAATGACTGGTGTACCATGACACCCAGGTCACGCTGCATCTCCCCTTTTCCTAATCAGTCACCATTCAAATAATAGTCTACCTTCCTGTTTTTGCCACCAAAGTGGATAACTTCACATTTATCCGCATTATACTGCATCTGCCATGCATTTGCCCACTCACCCAGTCTATCCAAGTCATCCTGCAGCCTCCTAGCATCCTCCTCACAGCTAACACTGTCCCCCAGCTTCATGTCATCCACAAACTTGGAGATGTTGCATTTAATTCCCTTGTCCAAATCATTAATGTATATTGTAAATAGCTGGGGTCCCAGCACTGAGCCTTGCGGCACCCCACTAGTCACTGTCTGCCATCCTGAAAAGGACCCGTTCACTCCTACTCTTTGCTTCCTGTCTGCCAGCCAGTTCTCTATCCACATCAATACTGAACCACCAATACCGTGTGCTTTAAGTTTGTATACCAATCTCTTGTGTGGGACCTTGTCGAAAGCCTTCTGAAAGTCCAGATGCAACACATCCACTGCTTCTCCCTTATCCACTCTACTAGTTACATCCTCAAAAAATTCAATAAGATTCGTCAGACATGATTTACCCTTCGTAAATCCATGCCAATTTTGTCCAATGATTTCACCACTTTCCAAAAGCGCTGCTATCCCATCTTTAATAATTGACTCTAGCAGTTTCCCCACTACCGATGTTAGACTAACTGGTCTGTAATTCCCCGTTTTCTCTCTCCCTCCCTTTTTAAAAAGTGGGGTTACATTAGCTACCCTCCAATCCTCATGAACTACTCCAGAATCTAAAGAGTTAAAGACTGCAAGGGACCTACATTTGTTTTAACTAATCTTTTGCACTTCACATATCGATACAAACTTTTGCAGTCAGTTTTTATGTTTCCTGCCAGTTTTCTTTCATACTCCATTTTCCCTTTCCTAATTAAGCCCTTTGTCCTCCTCTGTTGGTCTCTGAATTTCTCCCAGTCCCCTGGTATGTTGCTTTTTTCTGGCTAATTTTTACGCTTCATCTTTTTCTTTGATACTATCCCTGATTTCTCTCGGTATCCACGGATGCGCCACCTTCCCTGATTTATTCTTTTGCCATACTGGGATGAACAATTGTTGTAGTTCATCCATGCAGTCTTTAAATGCCTTCCATTGCATATCCACCGTCAACCCTTCAAGAATCAATTGCCAGTCCATCTTGGCCAATTCACGTCTCATACCCTAAAAGTTACCTTTCTTTAAGTTCAGGACCCGTGTTTCTGAATTAACAATGTCACTCTCCATCCTAATGAAAGAACTCAACCATGTTATGGTCACTCTTGCCCAAGGGGCCACGTACAACAAGGCTGCTAACTAACCCTTTCTCATTACTCAATATCCAGTCTAGAATAGCCTGCTCTCTCGTTGGTTCCTCCACATGTTGGTTTAGAAAACTATCCCGCATACATTCCAAGAAATCCTCTTCCTCAGCACCCCTGCCAATTTGATTCACCCAATCTATATGTAGATTGAAGTCACCCATTATAACGGTTTTACCTTCGTTGCACGCATTTCTAATTTCCTGTTTGATGCCATCCCCAACTCCACTACTACTGTTAGGTGGCCTGTACACAACACCCACTAGTGTTTTCTGCCCCTTAGTGTTTCGCAGCTCCACCCATATCGATTCCACATCCTCCAAGCTAATGCCATTCCTTTCTATTGCGTTAATCTCCTCTCTAACCAGCAACACTACCCCACTTCCTTTTCCTCTCTGTCTATCCTTCTTGAATATTGAATATCCCTGGATGTTCAGCTCCCAGCCTTGGTCACCCTGGAGCCATGTCTCTGTGATCCCAACTATATCATAATTATTAATAGCTATCTGCACATTCAACTCATCCACCTTATTACGAATGCTCCTCGCATTGAGACCCAAAGCCTTCAGGCTTGTTTTTACAACACTCTTGGCCCTTTTACAATTATGTTGAAAAGTGGCCCTTTTAGATTTTTGCCCTGGATTTGTTTTCCTGCCACTTTTCACCTCGCTACCTATTGCTCCTATTCTCATTTTACACCCCTCTGTCTCTCTGCTCACACATTTAAGAAACCCTCCACTTCTTATTCTCCGTTTGTTATTATTTTCTTCTTTCCTCCCTACGTGTTGCGTCTGACTGCTTCTCTTCTCTGCCTCCTACCCAGAAAGTTGGGTAGTGTCAGTCTGCCAAATTCCTTGGGTTTACACAGGTGTCTGCTTTGAATTCTATGGGACTTATAGTCCCATATGAAATTTGTGATATCAGTCAAGTTTTTTTTTAATGTTAGGTAAATATATTGGTATTGATTGATATAAATATAAGATTTGTGGCAGAAATATCATTTTTATGGCATTTATTCTGCCTAATAAAGATATCGGTAGTGTTTTCCAAAATGTAATCAAAGCATTTAATTTAGTAAGTAAGGCATATAGTTTGCATTGAATAAAGATTTATATTTTCTAGTAATTTGAATACCCAGATATTTAAATTTCTCTGTAGCAATTCTAAAGGGGAATTTTAAAAGGTGTGTTGATTCTTGAGGTTTTATCGTCATAATTTCACTTTTATTCCAATTTATTATATATCCTGAAAAGGATCCAAATTCCTCTATTAAGTTTAATATATTTAGTATGCTGATTTGCGATTTTGTAATATCTAATTAGATGTCATCTACATATAGTGATATTTTATTATTTGGATGTTTTGTATTATAACCATGAATGTTTGGATACATTCTTATACTTTCTGCTAAGGGTTCTATCACAAGAGAAAATAGCAGGGGTGATAGTGCACATCCCTCTCTATTGCCCCTGGATAGTTGAAATTTTGAAGAGAGTATATTATTAGTCAGTATTCTAGCAGACGTCTTGCCATATAATAATTTTACCCATAAGATAAAATTATAACAATTATAACCATATAACCATATAACAATTACAGCACGGAGACAGGCCCTCTCGGCCCTTCCAGTCCGTGCCGACCATTTGTTTTCCCCTAGTCCCATCTACCTGCACTTAGACCATACCCCTCCATTCCCTTCATGTCCATATACCTATCCAATTTACTTTTACTTTAAATTCTCTCCCATTTGAAAATTTTGCAATACTTTGAAGTGATATTCCCATATCACCTGGTCAAATGCTTTTTCTGCATCCAATGAAATAATTGATAAGTCTTCCTCTTTAGTATTATGTGAATACATTATGTTAAACAGACGTTTCAGATTGTTGAATGAGTATCTCTTAGGTATAAACCCCGTTTAATCTGCATTGGCCTTCTCTTCTTTCTGAATACACTTTCCAAAAATCAAAAATCAATTTGACCTGAAAAACAAATCAGATTTGTAGGAAATCTCAATACAAAATTGTTTGTCCTTTAGAGCCTCCCACTTTATCATTTCCCAGCACCATACTGCCCTCTGCTATATCCTTCCCAAAATCCACAAACAGGACTGCCCTGGCAGAACCATTGTTTCTGCCTGCTCCTGCCCCACTGAACTCGTCTCCATTTTCATTGATTCCATCCTATCCCCCTTGTCCAGCCCCTTCCTACCTACATCTGAGACACCTCACCCACCCTTCAACTCTTCAATAACATGCAATTTCTAGGCTTCCATCAAATGGATGCTTTCACTTTAACATGATGAATGTCAAATTTTAAAATAGATATGTTTTTCTTTCTGATTACACAACTCGATATTGTTCTATAATCCTCATTAGCTGATGAAGGCCAGAACAAAAGTCAATGTCACATTTGTTAAAGGACGAGTTTACCTCCTCGAATATATAGAGGATGATATCATCTTTGAAGGCTTAGAATAGTTTAAATGTCACATGAATCTGATCTTTGAGCAAATGCCATTCATCCTTTGAAATGACTCAGATCTTAAAAGAACCTAAGACCGGATCCAGCACCTGCTTCATAAATATCTGAACTGACAAGTCATTTGTCAATAAAATACTATCTCAATACCCAATGCCCATCAACAATCACTCTCTCAAAATATTTTTTATGGCTTTACGTCTCTCGGATTGAGATACTTCCGTTCCAGCAAAAAATGCACATATCATACAAAATACCTTTCAAAACATGTCACTTTCTAACCTGCTAGATAGACTAGATCATTGAGGGATACAGCATACAGCCATACTGGCTCTTCGGCCCACTGATTCCACACTTTCATTTATTAGTAAGGATTATAGAACAGTATTTAGAGTTGTGTAACCAAAAGGAAAAACATATTAATTTTAAAATTTCATTTCATTTATGTTAAACTGAAAGTGTCCATTTGATGGGGGACTAGAAATTGAAAGTTATCGATGTGTCGATGTGTCGATGCCTTGGATGTAGGTAGGAAGTGACTGGACAAGGAGTGGGATAGGATACGATGCCGACAATTGATCACTCGTTCTCACTAGTTCTATGTTATCACACCTTTGCATTTACTCCCTACACACTACTGGCAATTGACAGAGGCCAATACAAACCCTTGCATCTACCAGCTGCGCCACTATACTGCCCGTGCAAGATTAAAATGCATTGTCACAAAATTTGAAAGATTAATACTTTATGCAGGTGCTGTAAGGAACCCAAGACAACCTAATTGATATATACACACGCAAGCACAATAATGGGTGAATTGAGGCTGAACACATATACGCAAGCACATTAAAATGTGTACAGTGAATATTTGCTTGAAATTTGCAAACAACTGTGTGATGTGTTAGGAAGGGACTGCAGATGCTGGTTTACACCGAAGATACACACATGCAACAGGACAGGCAGCACATCTGGAGAGAAGGAATGGGTGACATTTTGGGTCGAGACATTTCTTCAGACGTGATGTTGAGTTGATGCCAGTGCTTCCATTTAGAAGTTCATACCTCCAGCTAATGGCCTCTTTTCTTTTTTTTTTCACTTTAGTCTTTATTGCTTTTATTTTATACGCAAATAAAACACAAATATAACAACGAAACAGACAACAGTGCAATGAAACGTACAACAGTGCAGCGGGGGGTTCAGTTTAAAATTAATGATGCAGTATACAGAACTATTTTCTTATTAAAACATTTTCCAATAACTTGCATTATTGTCAATAAAATTATACAGTTTTGATGTCTTTATTTCTATACCTAATCCATTTTCCCATTTTCTGTTAAACTCGTCTTCTTTCACTCTTAGAGAATATGTCATTTTCTCCATGACAAATATTTCCTGTACGATGTCTAACCATTGTCTAAGTCTGGGTGTGTCCGCTGCAAGCCAGTTTCTTGATATGGCCTTTCTGCCAGCTGTGAGTAGGATTTTAACCAAGTAATGATCTTCCATCAGCACCACTGTATTTATGTTACCCAGGTGTAAAATGGAACACTTCTTGGAGACTATATATCCTAATACCTCCTTTAATTCTGAATTCACTCTGTCCCAAAATGGTTCTATTTTTGGGCAACTCCAGAAGATATGTGCATGATTCGCCCAGACAACCAGAATGCTAAACAGCTTCCTTCCGCAGGCTGTGAGGCTGCTAAGCAGTCACTCCACCTGATTCTGATGCTTTTTGCACTGACAATTTAATAACAAACTCTGGCACTGGCCACTTAAATCAGCTGCCCTGGACAATTTATGACTGTTTTTACTTGTATTTTAATGTTGCTGGGTTTTTTTTTTTACCTGCACTTTTAACTATTGTATTGTTTTTTATCAGGGACTGGATTATTTTTTATTGTTTTTATTTATGTGTGAAATGTTTAAGCTTTATGTGCGATGCTCTGGTATTTCCTGGGAAACGCACTGTACAACTGTTGCTTTGCAAGATGACAATAAAGGTTGATTGATTGATTGATTGATTGATTTGCATCTGTTTGGCCCCATTTCCTCCAGCATGTTTGCTGCCATAGAATTTGCTTGCTTTTTATGTTAGGCGTAATAAAGAAACAAACCAAAATTTTCCAATTAAATTATCTCCACATCTTTTCACCTCCAAAGGCTGAGTATGCATGCAGCAGCCTGGAGGGACCCAACTCTTGCTATTGAAAGATACCAATAGCTATAAGAATATAGGAAACACTCAGCCCAACAAGCTGTCCTCTCCCTGTAATCTGCAGGTTTGTTGCTGGTTGATGTCGACTTCTGCTCCACACGGTTATATAGTTTAATTTAGAGATACAGCGCGGAAATAGGCCCTTCAGCCCATTGGGTCCGCGCCGACCAGCAATCTCCGCATATTGAAGGGCCTGTCCCACTGTACGAGGTAATTCAAGAGCTCTCCCAAGTTTAAAAAAAAGAAAACTCGTGGTGAACACGTGGAATTTACGTAGCGGGTACGTCGGAGCTCGGGACGTCTCTTAGCGGCTCGTAACGCTAACGGCAGGTACTTGGGAAACGCGGTAAGCTCGTGAAGATTTTTCAACATGTTGAAAAATGTCCACGAGAGCCCCAAGTACCTACGAGCGGCTATTACCATAATTCTCCGAGTTAGAATCAGGGGAAACTCGGGCGAACTCTTGAATTAGCTTGTACAGTGGGACAGGCCCTAGAGACTATCGTACACACACTAGGGCCATTTTTTACATTTAACAAGCCAATTTACCTATGTACCTGTACGGCTTTGGAGTGTTGGAGGAAAGCGAAGATCTCAGAGAAAAACCACGCGGTCTCAAAATTTAATCCTGATAAGAATGGGAAGATGCACTTTGGAATGACTAATAATGGTAGGAGGTACACCACAAATGGTCAGGACATGGAGAGAATTGAGGAACAAAGAGACTTTGGTGTATATATCCAATGATCCCTGAAGATGGCAGCACAGGTAAATAAGATGGTGAAGAAGTGTGTTGTGTGAAACAAGGCAAGATATTGCTGTGGCCCTGACAGAGATGTTTGTAACTTCAATAGCCACTAGTGAGGCATCGGAAGATTGGAAGATGGTTATTGTTGTGACTCTTTTGGCTACAAAGACAACCCAGAAAATTATAGACTGGATAGTTATTGGAGGGGATTGTGAGAGACAGGTTGTAAGAGATTAGCATTCAAACTTAAAGCACATGGTATTGGGGATTCAGTGTTGATTTAGGTTATAGAACTGGCTGGCAGACAGGAAGCAAAGAGTAGGAGTAAACGGGTCATTTTCAGAATGGCAGGTAGTGACTAGTGGGGCACCGCAAGGCTCAGTGCTGGGACCCCAGCTATTTACAATATATATTAACGATCTGGATGAGGGAATTGAATGCAACATCTCCAAGTTTGCGGATGACACGAAGCTAGGGGGCAGTGTTAGCTCTGAGGAGGATGCTAGGAGGCTGCAAGGTGACTTGGATAGGTTGGGTGAGTGGGCAAATGCATGGCAGATGCAGTATAATGTGGATAAATGTGAGGTTATCCACTTTGGTGGCAAAAACAGGAGGGTAGACTATTATCTGAATGGTGGCCGATTAGGAAAAGGGGAGATGCAACGAGTTAGCTAATTAGTTAAATGAACAGCAAATAAAAGTTTGGCTTGCTCTAGGGGGAGTGGCCTTGTTGAGGTGAAGTGTCTTGGGAGGTAAAATGTGAGTCTTTGACACGGAGGCTACACTTGTTTCGAAATTTGTGATTTTTTGCCCACTGAAGAAATGGCAGGCAAGTTGGTACAGTGTGTTTCCTGCAGGATGTGGGCAGTCAGGGACACCGCTGGTGCTTCTGACAACTACACCTGCAGAAATTGTGTCCAGGTGCAGCTCCTGGATGAATGTGTTGGGGAACTGGAGCAGCAGCTGGATGACCTCAGGGCCATAGGAGAAAACAAGAGTTTCCTGGACAGTACCTACAGTGCGGTTGTCACACCAAGGATACCGGAAGAGCGAAGGTGGGTGACTATGAGAAGGAGTGCAGGAGACCCCGGTGGCTGTACCTATTGAAAACAGGTACACCCTCTTGGGACGGATGACACAACAAGATTGAATGGTAACCAGGGCTATGATACCAACCCTAGTGCCAAGAGTCAACTGGGATGAGTGATGTCAGGCAGAGCCATAGTGGTGGGAGTCTCCATCATCAGAGGTGTGGACGGAAGATTCTGCGGCAGCAGGTGAGACTCCAGGATGGTGTGTTGCCTCCCTGGTGCTAGGGTCCAGGACGTCTTGGAGCGGCTGCACAGCATCCTGAAGAGTGAGGGTGAGCTGCAGGAGGTTGTTGTGCATGTTGCTAGAAATGATATAGGTAGGAAGAGGAAGGAGGTTCTGCAAAAAGAATTTATGGAATTGGGCAGAAGACTGAAAAGCAGGACCTGCAGGGTAGTGATCTCAGGATTGCTTTCAGTACCTCGTGCTAGTGAAGGTAAGAATAGTAAGATAGGGGAAATGAATGTGTGGTTGAGGAATTGGTGCAGGGGGCAGGGATTCAGATTTCTCAATCATTGGGATCTTGTCCAGGACAGGGGTGACCTGTATAAAATGGACAGGTTGCACCTAAACCGGAGGGGGATCAACATCTTAGCAGGAAGGTTTGCGAATGTTACACGGGAGGTTTTAAACTAGATTGGCAGGGGGTGGGATCTCGTGCAGGACAGAGACACGTGAGAGGCTAGAAATTGGTATAGAGAGTGGTGTGGGAAAGGTTAATGGACAGAATAGATGGGTGAAAGGCGGAAAGCGAGGAAGGAGGGTTGGTTTAAAGTGCATGTTTTTTAATGCAAGTGGCCTGACGGGTAAGGCAGATGAGCTTAGGGCATGGATCAGTATGAGCGACTGGGATGTTGTAGCCATGACTGGAACCTGGTTAAGGCAGGTGCAGGACTGGCAGTTCAATGTTCTGGGTACAGGAAACTTCAGGAGAGACGGGGTGAGGGAAAAAAGAGAAGGAGGGATTGCATTGTTGGTTAAGGAGGATGTCACGGCTGTGTTCAGAAGTGACATTATGGACAATTTGTCTAGTGAGGCTCTATGGGTGGAACTGAGGAACAAGAAAGGGATGAGCACCTTGTTGGGGGTGTACTACAGACCCCCAAATAGTCAACGGGAAATAGAAGAACAAATGTGCCGGGAGATTGCAGACAGCTGCAGGCCAAATAAGGTTATTGTAGTGGGGGATTTTTACTTTCCCAATATAGACTGGGAAAATCAGCACGATGGGAATGATATTGTCAAGCAAAAGGGTTCAGAAAAGATTTACAAGGATGTTGCCAGTACTAGAGGGTGTGAGCTATAGGGAGAGTTTAGTAGGCTGGATCTCTATCCCATGGAGCGCAGGAGCATGAGGGGAGATCTTATAGAGGTATAAAAAATCATGAGAGGAATAGATCGGGTAGATGCACATTCTTTTGCCCAGAGTAGGGGAATTGAGTACCAGAGGATTTGGGTTGCAGGTGAAAGGGAAAAGATTTAATAGGAATCTGAGGGGTAACTTTTTCACACAAAAAGTGGTGGGTGAATGGAACAAGCTGCCAGAGGAGATAGTTGAGGCTGGGACTATCCCATAATTTAGGAAACAGTTAGACAGGTACATGGATAGGACAGGTTTGGAAGGGTATGGACCAAGTGCAGGCAAGTGGGACTAGTGTAACTGGGACATTGTTGGTGGTGTGGGTGCTTTGGGCTGAAGGGCCTGTTTCCACACTGTATCACTCTGACTCCATGAATCTAAGTGGCATGATTGGTAAGTTTGCAGTTAGCACTAAAGTTAGTGGTATAGTGGACAGTGAAGAAAAGTTGTCTAAAGTTGGAGCAGGACATTTAATGCCTGGGAAAGTCGGTAAAAGAAAAACAGGCGAGATTTAAGGGAAACACATTGAAGTGATGCATTTTGGGAGGTTATACCATGCCAGGACATTTACAGTGAAAAGCCCGGTGGCCCCGGGCAGTGGGCGGCCCCGGGTGACATCACTCGCAGCACATGGAACACAGCATGCAGACCCATTGTGACATCATCACATAATCAGTCAAAGCCAGCCGGTTTTATTTTCAAAGTTTCTTCAGATTTTTGAACATTTTGATTAATAACTCGAGAAATAATGCATGAATTTTTCAGATGAGATGTTTTTGGACTCCACGGGATAAATCTCTATCGGAATATGTAAAAATGTTACCGTGTGCACGTCGTTTTTTCGAGAAGATGTGATTACACACAAACACACACATACAGAAAAACACACACTCCCCAGAAAAACTCTGGGGAGTGTTGTTAAACCACCCAGCACATGTATAGTTCCTTAAACATGGATGCACAGATAGACAGGGTGGTGAAGTAGCTTTTCATTTGCCTTGGCACTGAGTACAAGTGTTAGGACATCATGAGAAGGAAGAAACAGCAGATGCTGGTTTAAACCGAAGATAGACACAAAATTCTGGAGTAAGTCAGCGGGACAAGCAGCATCTCTGGAGAGAAGGAATGGGTGATGTTTCGGGTCGAGGAAGGGTTTGAAGAAGGGTCTTGACCCGAAACATCACCGTAACAGTTGTGCAACAGTGTAAAAAATGTTGGTTTGATTACGATTGGAGAACTGTCTGAATTCTGATCACCATGCTATAGGAAGGATGTGATTAAGCTAGAGAGGGTGCAGAAAAGATTTCCAAGGATGTTACCTGGACTGGAGGGTTTAAGTTGTAAGGAAAGATTTAGATAGACCGGGACTACTTTCCCTTGGTAAAAGAGGTTGAGGGGTAACTTTACTGCAGTTTATAAACTTTATACGAGTCATAGATAAGGTAGATAGTCACTGTCTTTTTCAGAGCGCCGCGGAGGTTTGCCAGCCGCGCCCTCATCACCACTCAGCGGCCAGCCAACATTCCGAGCACCGGCCATCAGCGGGGAGCGCACGGGGTGCTGCGGCAGTTCGGCAGTTCGGCTGGACGGGCAACATCCCCGGAGAAAATAAATGGATGATGTTTCTGGTCAAGACCCTTCTCCAGAGAGGTTGCCTGACCCGCCGAGGCGCCCAGTGTGCGTCCCCGCCAGTGGCCGGCGCTCTGCCCATCCACCGAGGGGGTAAACCAGCGGCTACTGGACAGGGACACTGGCCGGGGGATGGCCCCCTCTTGGAGCTGCACGAAGCATAAAGCACTCACTGAAACGAGGGTCTGATAACCAAAGATAACACACAGCAGTCTCCAGTGTTTATCTGTAGTGACCTATGACCTGGGCATGCACAGTAGGAATACCAAACTCGCTTATTGGAAAGGTTTGGAGATATACAAGACCAAGTGGGACCCTTTGGGTCCCATCCCCTCAACGCTTGGTTGTGAGAGGGGGGGGCGGCCTGCGGCATCACACACACACTAAACCCCCCCCCCCCTCCTACACACACACTAACCATCACCCCCCCCCCATACACACTAACCACCCCCCTTGATATTATATTAATATTATTCATTCGCTCCTTTGACCCCATGCCCACGCTATCCACTCACGCATAGCCCCCAACTCACAGGCACGTCTGGAGAGGGAGAGGGAGAAGGGGTAGACAGAGCGGGCAGAGAGAGAGGGGCAGAGACAGAGAGAGAGATGGGCAGACAGAGAGAGGGGCAGAGACAGAGAGAGAGAGGCAGAGACAGAGAGACAGGGGGAGAGTGGGGGGAGAGACAGGGGAGAGAGGGGGTAGAGAGGGGGGGAGAGAGAGGAGGGTAGAGTGAGGTGGAAGAGAGGGGGGAGAGAGAGGGGGAGAGAGGGGGAGAGGAGGAGGGGGGAGAGAAGTAGTGGGTAGGAGGGGAGGGGGAAGGAGGGGAGTGGGGCGGGTGGCCCTGGGGAGTGGGTGGCCCCGGGCAGTGGGCGGCCCCGGGTGACATCACTCGCAGCACATGGAACACAGCATGCAGACCCATTGTGACATCATCACATAATCAGTCAAAGCCAGCCGGTTTTCTTTTCAAAGTTTCTTCAGATTTTTGAACATTTTGATTAATAACTCGAGAAATAATGCATGAATTTTTCAGATGAGATGATTTTGGACTCCAGGGGATAAATCTCTATCGGAATATGTAAAAATGTTACCGTTAGCACGTCGTTTTTTCGAGAAGATGTGATTACACACAAACACACACATACACACACACACACACACACACACAACAGACACATCCAAGATCAGAGTTTTATAGTTATATATACTAGACCAAGGGGGTCCCTGTCACATGGGAGGCCTGGTCCTTCAACGCAACGCAATCCCCAACACAATATTCCAGCACTCACCCATAGCCCCATGGGAGGCCTCGTCCCCCAATGCAACCCGTTCCCCAACGCAATATTCCACCACTCACCCATAGCGGACAACTGCGCAGGAGCTGCTCATTTCACTTTATTCACCCTCCCTTATTTTTAAACCTAAAAAAAAATGCACTTGCACTTGCTAGCTGTCAGAACTCAGTTTACTGTGGCTTTAAATAAAATGCATTTGCACTTGCTAGGGCTAGCAGGACTCAGTGTACTTGGATAGCAACAATGTTGCGAGCAGAGCTACATTCCCATTGTTACGTCACAGCTTCTTCTTCTTTTGTGTGGCGTGCACAGCCTAAAGTTGTTGGACAACTTGTTCTATTTGATCTTCCGTTTGTGCACATCGAGTTGATTGGATTAGTCGAAACAGGGCGGACCACGTGAAGGTTGCAATCTTCCACCCCACGTCACAGCTGTAAGCACAGGGAAAAGGCAGTTATTTTCTTCCAAGTTTTTTGAGATTTTTGAACATTTTCATTAATCTCGAGAAATAAAGCATGAAATTTTGAGATAAGGCTATTTTTGACTGCACTGGAAAATGTTCTACCGGAATATGTAAACATTTTACCTTTATCGCATCGTTAGGTATCATCTTCTTCTTCTTGCGTATAGCGTGCACAGCCTAAAGTTGTTGGACAACTTGTTCTATTTGATCTTATTTGATTGTGCGCACCGGGTTGATTGCATTTGTCGAAACAGGGCGGACCACGTGAAGGTTGCAATCTCCTACCCCTTTAGGTATCATGAATGAAGTGGACTGACGGGCCAGTTTCCTTACTATATAACAGTGGCACAGCTGGCCGAACTGCTGCTTCTCAACAGCTGGAAACCTAGGTACAATCCTGACCTGTCTGTATGAACTTTACATGGTCTCCCTGTGACCACACGGGTCCCTTGTGTTTTCTTCCACATCCCAAAGACATACATGTTTATAGGTCAATTATCTTCTGTAAAACTGCCTATAATGTGTAGGGAGTGAATGAGAACGTGGGATGACATAGAATGGTCGATGGTTGGCATGGTCTTGGTGGGCCAAAGGGTGTAACCACGCTGTACCTTCAATCTAAAGACTAACCTCTGGGACTTGTTTAAGAAGGAACTGCAGATGCTGAAAAAATCCTTTGCTCCATAGATGCTGCCTCACCCACTGAGTTTCTCCAGCATTTTTGTCAACCTCTGGGACTTTATAACTTTCACACCAGTACAACATGCTGACTAGTAGCCGCTCATATTCACACATTCACTCTGACCTCACCTCACTGCTCTGGTCAGTCACAGTCAACAGATAACATATTGCATTCATAATCAACACCACTTCCCCAACTATTTCAATAATTCTCCTTCTGGGTAATTGTTGCTCGAAGATTGTTCCAATTGTTTATATTGATCAAACTAGAATGGATTACTTTTTGCTAGAAATTTCTTCCAGATATTTAAAATTTTAGGACTCATGTGTTGAAAGTTCAAGGGATTGTTATTCTCATTTTAGAAAAGTAACCAGCATTGTCATAAAGAAAACATTCCTATATGACATTAATTAATTTATTTTCAAGAGTATACCGCCACTGATTATGCTTCAAACATATACATTATGCAAATAACTCAATTGAAACTGTCAATCACGGATTATTAGAATTCCTTATAAACTGATATCATTTCCAATGAATTTCCAATGAATTTGCAATTATTTCCAGTAACAGAACCAAATAATTGAAGCAATCACTCCAAATGCAATGATACAGTATATTATCATTCATTCCCTGTCAGTTTATAAGTTTATATTCCATTCCACTGTATTCACCTTTCAGTTACTAAATACACAATAAAAGTGATTTATTATTATCTTTGGATTAAACTGATGGTTGTGTCAATATGCAAATGAAAGTGCAGTAATCTGATGGTTAGGCATGTTGGCACATGTTTCATCAGCAATACTAGTTAATTATATCAGTAGCAAGAGGTCCAATTTCTATTTTGTGAATCTTATTCTTGGCTGGTAATCTGTTTGAGTCTTACCTGCTCGTTCAAATGACAGATCAAGCTATGAGTTCTGAAGGCAATTAGTAATGGATAATAACACCGGCCTTGGCAATGAGGACTGCAACCTGTGAACAACACAAAATTAAATAAATTAAGCACCACAGGAATGCTTAAATCTTAACTGAGAACAAAGTTGGATTGCTGAGCTACTGAATGCTAACTTGGTCCCAGTTAAGAGTCGTACAAGTCATATGTTCTCCAAGGACCTGTATGATCAGGGTAAAAAATTGGCCAGATTGGGAAGCAAAGACTGAGTTCCTTCCATGAAGGAGACTTGTGAACAAAATGGCATTTTACAGAAATCCAGAGATGATAATTTTAATAACTATTTACATTGTTCAACCGTGCATTGTATTCAGGTGATAGTCCAGGCCTATGGATACCAGTCCAATCTCTTAACAGCCTGGAGTATTGTGTGCAGTTTTGGTCCACTAATTGGAGGAAGGACATTCTTTCAGGGAGTGGGAGTGCAGCGTAGGTTTACAAGGTTAATTCCTGGGATGGCGGGACTGTCATATGCTGAGAGAATGGAGCAGCTGGGCTTGTACACTCTGGAGTTTAGAAGGATGAGAGGGAATCTCATTGAAACATATAAGATTGTTAAGAGCTTGGACACACTAGAGGTAGGAAACATGTTCCCGATGTTGGGGGAGTCCAGAACCAGGGGGCACAGTTTAAGAATAAGGAGTAAGCCATTTAGAACGGAGACGAGGAAACACTTTTTCTCACAGAGAGTGGTGAGTCTGTGGAATTCTCTGCCTCAGAGGGTGGTGGAGGCAGGTTCTCTGGATGTTTTCAACAGAGAGCTAGACAGGGCTCTTAAAAATAGTGGAGTGGGGGGTTATGGGTAGAAGGCAGGAACGGGGTACTGATTGGGGATGATCAGCCATGATCACATTGAATGGCTCGAAGGGCCAAATGGCCTACTCCTGCGTCTATTGTCTATTGTCTATTGTCTATTGTCTATTGTCTATTGTCTATTGCCATGTGACTCTTCCCTCTGGGTGTTGTGGATTTGGAAGGGAGGATTGTGTGGTGGGTTTTTATCTCTCCATGTACTGGTTGAACAGTGTGCTCATTTTTGTCTTCACCTTGAATTTGGGATGGAGGGAAAATTGCTAGTGGCTACAGTTGTCTACATTTGAAAGTTTTATGGAACACATGGCCCTCTCCTACTGTGGGCATGAGGTGTACAGGATAATTGGGTTGATTGATGCCTTGCTGGTCTCCCTCTTTGGGCAGAGGTTGTGGTTTGTGATCCCTGGCCCCCATCCTTTCTTCTTTGCTTTCTCTTTCTCTCACTGTCCTTCTCTCATTGGGCAGTTAAGGAATTTTAAGTTACCTGTGGAATGGATGGTCATTTGTTAGATATTCCTGTGAAATTATTCATTTCCCACCCCTGTTAGTTTCACACTAAAATATCTCTCTGTGTAGGATGCCAGCATCTGCAGAAAATGCAAGATCTTTTTTTTCCTGACAGCTGAAAAATTATACGTTGTTCTTGTTTGTAAAGCCAAAGAGGTGGCGTTTTTGTTTGATCCATTATTAAACTGCAGGTGGAAATTGCAGAAAAAATAGCCAATTATATGGGTCCTTTTTCAGTTGTTCCCGACGCCGCCAGCAGCTCCCTCCTCAACTGTCCGGTCTTCAGGGCTCCGAGCATTTGTGTCTTTGGGTCTTCGTTCTTGTCGGCCGACAGGGTCTTCTCAGCGGCTGATGGGTCTTAGAAAAGTCAAGAACTTACAATTTTCCTTTATGCCAAACATTAATGGAGCCCTCAAACCATTTAAAAAATTGTGATTAAGTCTTCTGATTAAATTAGAGGCATGAGACAGTAACATGAACATAAACATTCAATTGCTAATGTGGCCAAACTTTGCTGTCATCCTGCTTAGTTTCACTGTTTTTATCCACTCGTTATCACCTTCTCCACAGCCATCAATGGACCACTGTGGGCTCCACCTTTCCTTGATCATCTGGTTGGCTTTGATTTGTTCCTCTTCCCTGACACTCTGAAGAATGGTCTTGACCCAAAATGTCACCTTTTCCTTTTCTACGGACACGTTTTGTGTCTATCTTCGGTGTAAACCTGCATGTGTAGTTCCTTCCTATACCTTTAAATTTGAATATTTTGAATGGAAATTCGTAAAAGCAAATAAATGATTCTTAATAGTTGGCTGAACTTCAGTAATACAGACAAACTGTGTTAAAAACTGTGATGGTGTGAATTAAGTCTATATTTTCCCTTCAGAAATTGATGATACATTTTACTTTCAGCCAAATTTCATATGATGAAGGGCTGTTCCATGAAGTTCCCATTAATGAAAGGCTGAATTTTAATTTCCTGATGCACTTTGAGCAAAGAGGCAAAGAGAGGAGTTGTTTGTGGGATGCAGTCCAGCTTTACCGCAACATGGATGTTCGTGGTAGAATGAGCACAACCATGTTTTATATTGGAAATGCTTGGCCATTTAGGGTGAGTGGGTGTGACAATGGCATGTTTGACTCAATTTTATCTCACCTCTTCCCAATAATAATAATATTTAGTGGATTCTGAATTTGGCTCACAATGATACAGGCTGCAAATAGAGTCCAGATATACCAAGGCAAGCCCAAGCGATGGTCACACCTCAGTGAATCTCATATTGTGGCTTCAAGATCCATGGAGAGTTAACATCCCCTGTTAACAACAGATGCAGAGTAATTCCATGTTCCTTGACTCAATGCCATAAATAATTCAATGATATTATCAGAGAATTAATTATGCTCTTGAGATATCTGACAATTAACACCTGAAGAATAGGCCCTGAAGGAACTGACATAATGGAAGTTCTGACCTTTAGAAGTGAGAATCGAGAGCCTTACAGCTGTCTGGTAACAGCACTCCATCTCTTCCAGCCCTGTTGCACGCAGCACATACCTCAAACTGTCATGAAGTTAGTAATGTGTGAAAAAGTATTATATTATATTAATCACAATAAGCATAAGCATTCTTACTCTGACAGTTCTAATTTGTGTCGGTCATATCGCAATGTTCTCGGCTATCTATCAGGATGTGAGGAGGCCATGCTGAGGCCATGAGTTCAAGATTCATGCTGCTATGCTCCAATCAAAATACCTCACATTTCATTGCGATATTGAAGATTATTTGCATTTTACTTGTGCCTTACACACCCAAAGTTAGCAAGTTCAGATGGCAAAGACATATTGCAGATGATCTCCAAGCTCTGCTCAAATGGAAAAAAGATACTGCCCATATAAAGTTGACTGAAGAGTGTACTGAAGTACCAGTAGGGAATGAATAATGCTCTTGCAGACAATCCACCTACACTGTTTTTCAGAAAACATAATGTCCTAACTGATGAAGACCAATGTTGTGAGAGTCATTTTGGCCACCCTATCTGATCTGCGCAGACTCAGTGGGCCGAAGTGCCTGTTTCCTCACTATAACTGGAAAGTAAAGTGAAGTCTTCAATGCAAGAGCTGGAGTGTTGTTTGATTTCAATGAGATAGAACAGTGCTTTGCCATCTAGTTGGGTGGCCTACTGGAGTTTAAGTGAATCTGGGCATCAATTTATGCTACCTCTTTTTTATTGCTTGCAATAATCATTCTCCTGCTTCCCTGTTACACAGAATGGATCTACAGCTATCCCTGCTCCAAAGATCACAGAAATTTCTTGCTTGGTGCATTTTAATGTACATGTTGTCATTAACATCTCCAAAGCACATACGTGCTGTAACCTCATTGCATGCTCGTGTGACCTTATGAATGACTGATATCTTCTGCCTGTGCAAATAGAAGAGCGGAGTGACATAACATTTTTGACCTAGATATATTCTGCCATGTAAATCATGTCTAACTGTACCCTAGTGGGGGAGAAACTGTGATGCCTTGAATATAGTTTAGGAATTTCTGCTGATGCTTGACCTTTGCCTTCCTTGGGTGTAAGAGTTGGACCCGCCCTGTCTTGTTTACTGATCCTTGGCCAACTGCCCTTTCAGATGCATCTCATGCTACTTTTAGAGAGCTTTGTATCAACACAGACTCTCACAATGTTGAGGGACAGAAATATGTTTGTTTTACTGCGATTTAAATATCTTTTGGGGGTAGTGAGCATTACCAGCTATGCTGGTATTTATTATCTACGCCCCTTGCCCTTCAGAACTAAAGGTGAGCAACATTTTAATCTTCTGCAAATATTCTGGTGAAGTTGTTCCCACAATGTTTCTGGTTTCAGGAACAACTTTGGGTGGTGTGAAAAGACGCATATGGTGGGACTTCTGTAAAGGTTTACATAATTACATATTATAAATATTTTTCATAGAGGGTATATTATAATATTAACTTACAGACAATTGTTACAACAGAGTAGACGCGAGTTTCCTGTAACTGCAAAATATGGCATTCATCCAGCACTAAAGTACTTACATTATTGCTTACTTTGTAACATTCCTCCAGCTGAATCAATTGGTAAACTGTCTTGTGTGGATATATAATGGTTTGAACTTGGTCGTACCTGGAAGATCGTAATTAACAGATTCCACAAAACTAAATGCAATGTAAAGCAAGATTTTGTCACGCCACTTAAAGCAGTGTGAAAGTAGAAAATGCTGGCAAAATTCAACAAGTTAAGCCCCTGTCCCACTTTCACGACCTAATTCACGACCTCTGCCGAGTTTGCCCTTGACTCGTACTCGCAGCATGGTCGCCACGAGGTCGTAGGTAGGTCGTAGTAGGTCATGATGCTGGTCGTAGGTACTCGTGGCATCAAGTAGGTCGCGGCGTTTTTTCTAGCCTGATAAAAAATGTCCATGAGTAAAAAAAAAGGACGGCATGGAAAAAATCAATACTTTTTACTCGTAGGTAGGTCGTAGTAGGTTGTGATGCTAGTCATAGGTAGTCATAGGTAGTCATAGGTAGTCATAGGTGGTCGGAGGCAGTCGAAGGTAATAACTCCGGGATGAACAAAGGTCAGTAGAAAAAAAAGGTTATTTAAACAATAGAATGTCACCTCTGTCACTCCAAGGCATGTTCATTCATAGCTGGGGAGTTTTTGGAGAGGAGACTTGTGTTTTAGAGATGGCACCAAAAAGGCAGCAGCGCAGGGGGAGGGCACAACCCTAAAAAAAAACAACCATGCAGGTGTTGCCCACCCAGGAGGAGGAGTGGCAGGAGATGATGCCACAGGAGGTGATAGTGCGGGAGGAGGTAGCCCTGCATGAGAGACCCCTGGAGGAGGAGACCAGGGTGGTAGTATACGCCCCCACCACCACCCCATCCTTCACTGCCTCATTTGAAGGCAGCAAAGCAGCCCTTTCTCCTGTGTCCGACACAGCATCTGAGGCAGATGCCCATTGGTGGTGAGGGAGGGCTGGAGGAAGGTTATGCCCTACACCTTCACCAGGTAGCAGGAGGGGGACCTTCAGGAATGGTTCCAGCAGAATGCCATCCTGTACGGAAAGGAAAATGAGGGGTACAGGGACAGGGACTAGAATGGCATGCTTGCCATCCTTTGCCCCACATGTGTGCTTAAAGTTCCATCTTTTGTCGAAGCCCAGCGCCACTCTCTTCCAGTCATCTGTTGGATTGGGACAGTCCATCACATCATCTTTATTTACCATTGAGACCTTTTCTTGTGCTTCCTCTTCACCCTTGCTCTTCCCCTTCTGCCTTTCTTAAAAGGCTGCTGAAGCAAAAGGGCTACTGCAAACAGCAGTAAAACGTACATGGTCAAAGCTAGTCTTCAACATAGATGAAGGAGGTCTTCATCATAGTCGTGGGAGGTCTTCAACATAGTCGTGGGAGGTCTTCAACATAGTCGTAGGAGGTCGTAGACATAGTCATGGAAGACCGTAGGAGTTCGTACACAGTCGTGGAAAGTCGTAGGAGGTTGTAGGTTACTGCGAACTTGATTTTTTTTTAGGTTGTTTAAGGTCGTCAGAGGTCGTAAATTAGGTCGTGAAAGTGGGACGGGGCTTAAGACAGCATCTGTGGAAAAAGAGACATAATTAATGTTTTGGATCAAAGATCTTTCAGCTGTGAACTGTTCAGGCGTTACAACATGTGGAGGAAGGAACTGCAGATGCTGGTTTATTCCGAAGATAGACACAAAATGTTGGAGTAACTCGGCGGGTCAGACAGCATCTCTGGAGAAAAGGAACATAGATAAATAGAAGAAAGGTTTCGGCCCAGAAAGTTGCCTATTTCCTTCGATCCATAGATTATGCCTCACCCGCAGCACTTTTGTCTACCTTCGCTTTTCCAGCATCTGCAGTTCCTTCATAAACAGAAACATAGAAAATAGGTGCAGGTGTAGGTCATTCGGTGCTTCGAGCCAGCACCGCCATTCAATATGATCATGGTTGACCATCCAGAATCAGTAGCCTGTTCCTGTTTTCTCCCCATATTCGTTTATCCTGTTAGCCCGAAGAGCTAAATCTTAAGTGCCTGGTCCCACTTGGCTGTCTTTCGCGCGCCATTTACGCGACCTGCTGGCGTGTGGGTGGCGTGTGGTAGCGCGTGGGTAGCGTGTGGGTAGCACGTGGACGGGCGCATGGAGTGATGTGGAGGAGTGTGGAGTGGCGTGGAGGAGTGTGGACTTCGTCCTGCGCAAAATCTTCGCCCGCCACCGGCCTGTCGCGTAACTGACGGCCAAAGTGGGACAGGCCCAAGACCTTGGCACAGCGCAACGTCTCACCTCCAACAGCAGCAGAAGCAGACAAACGATCGTCGAACTCAGCCTGGGGCTCACGGCCATTGCGGTCCAGATCCGCCCGCACTCCTACTCCCAGAGCGGGGCCAAGACGATTGAAGATAGACACAAAATGCAAGAGTAACTCAGCAGGACCGGCAGCATCTCTGGAGAGAAGCAATGGGTGACGTTTCAGGTCAAGACCCTTCTTTCAAACTGAAGAAGGGTCTCGACCCGAAACAACATCCATCCCTTCTCTCCAGAGATGCTGCCAGTCCCACTGAGTTACTCCTGCATTTTGTGTCTATCTTCGAATGACGTCACGCGCTCCAGACGGCTGTGTGGGCGCATGATGACGCGCGCGACTGTCACGGGACGGTCGCGCTTCAACGCTACGATGAGGTCGCGTAATTAGCATGCCAAGGGCACGTAAGTGGGACAGGGGCTTAATTCTTTCTTTTGATTTTCAATTGAATTTTATTTCAATATTTTTCAACCAACATTTGCTTCCAATTAGTGGATTTCAGGGATTTGTATCGGAGGCTGGGATGAGTATTTGATCTGCTCGTGTTAAAGCCAGAATCTCTGCATTCCTATTTTAGATAAATGATTTAAGAAAAGTGGATTTTTGATTTTTATCCAAGAGAGAACTGTTGGCTCGTGGTCCAAAGGTGAAAAGGGTAATCAGCACATGTGAGAAACAGCTGTTTTCAGGGTGGAAATGTACACTTAAAGTAAAGTGCCACGCTGTGGTTATAGATATTCTTCCTAATACGGTGAATACACTATTCACTCATGTTACATTTGTTGGAAATCAATTATTACATTCTTGTCTTGGAGCAGTAGCCTGTATGAATTTATGGAGGTGTCCTTTCTGGCAGAGTACAATAGTCAAAAAAGCAGACGACTATTGGCAGAGCTCTTATGCACTTTTCTGCCATCCTGTAGTCCGACTCAGCCTATGTGATCTCATGGGGGTGCCAAACTCTTTAACTCCCCTGTGTGAGGCCAAATTTGATTGGGGGAACAGCATCTCACATTTTGCTTGGGCAGTTCCCTTGCATTCCTTCTCTCCATCCCTCCCCCACCCTAGCCATCATACTTGTTTTACTGTCGTCCTGTTGAGTTCCTCTGTTTATTCGTTGTCACCTATCCGACACCCCACAATGGCATATCGTGTGCTCCACCTTTCCTTGATTATCGGTGGTTTATGCACATTTATTCTTCCTAAGTACCATCTAGATCTCTCGATTCTCTTTCCCCTGACTCAGTCTGAAGAAGGGTCTCGAACCAAAATGTCACCTATTCCTTTTCTCCAGAGATGCTAGTCGACCTGCTGAGTTATTCCAGGTTTTAGTGTCTGTCTTCAGCATTCTGATAAACTACCTCAGCACTCTTTCTTAAACATCTTCTAACTCCTTCCTGTATTGGAGTAACCAGAACTGCACAGAACATTCCAAATGTGGCCAGAGCAATGTCCGATAAAGCTGCATCATGACTTCCTTGCTCTTATACTCATTCTCCCGACCAATGAAGGTAAGCATACCATATACCTTCTATACCACTCTACCTACTTGTGTTTCCACTTTCAGGGTATCAGGGATTTATGGACTTCAACCCCAATATCCCACGGTACATCATTGCTGTCACGGGTCTGGCCATTAATTGTATTTTTTTTCCCCTTGCATTCGACCCCTCCCCAAAGTGAACACTCACTCTTGCTCAGATTAAACTCCATCTGCAATTTCTCTACACATTTCTTTAACTGATTTCTATCCCACTGTACACTTTGACAACCTTCCTCACAGTCTGCAACCTCAACAATCTTGGTGTCATCTGCAAACTTACAACCAACCCTTCTATGTTTATGTCCAAGTCATTTATATGACATGAGTAATCTTCCCACTGATGGTTAGCCTCACCAAATGCATTCCAACATTGGAGGATCATATGGCATTGCATCATTCACTGTTCTTTATTTACGCTGATTGTAAAAGAAGGAAACAAAAGGAATATATCCCCTAATTCACAAATCCTGCCAAGACAGCACTGGAGATAAGTGGAGTTCTTGCAATGTGAATATAAGGATGAGCAGATAGAGGAATTTCCAGCTAGCTGATGACACAATTAATTATCAGTGAGCCACACAACGTATGGACCTGAAGTATATTATTGAGTGAAATATAATATTTTCTGACTGTAACACTTGCCAGCACTAAATCACATCTTTTAGTATGATTTATCAACAGGCATCAGACTTTAGCCAAGTTTACAAAGAATCAATCTTTAGAAGATACATTGTGATGTGCCTGTTTCAGATACTCGTACATAAACTGAGATCACTCAAGCAGTTATTTGTTTTTTTTTAAACAGTATTCCACACTTCATGAGTGTATTGAATAGTGCAGTCTTCTCTACTCTCTGTTTAGTGGGCACAGGTGCTTTTATTCCTTTGGCAAGAATTAAAAGGAATACATTTTAACTGGTTGTAAAGGAGAATGAATAAGCAGCATGACTCAATGTCCCATTGATTGGCTTTGCGAATACTTAACTGCAAAGCAAATGGAGGGTTCATAGCACATGATTCAAGATAGGGCTGCAAGCTCTCTTTAATCCTCTACCAGGAATTTCTGTAAAGCAGGAGTTCAAAGTGATGGGTGCCCCTTCCACAGGGAGGCAGCCAGAAGCCACCCAGTGTTTGATTTTTAAATGGACTCTCTGACCATTGTAACTTGAGCTCTGGTCTTTACCAAGTGAGGAGAGATAGCTGCTTTGTAGGAAGCGCCACCTGAGAGCAGGTTGCTTTTCTTCAGGAAGAGAGAAGCATCAATTGGCCACTTCGAGCAGCAGACTGCAGTCAGGCTGGAGTTCACTGTGTTTGTCATTATAGATCTGGAGAGGATGATGGCGGTGATGTCATCTGCATCACATAGATCACCAGCCTGTTGGGCGGCTGGTCCTGACATAACAGCCCATTCGGTGGGTGTTTCCTCAAACAACTGGCACAATGGAGTTCAAAAGTTCAAAAGCTCGCCAATGCTCTTGCATATACCCCACAGCCAGCCATGCAAGATATCAACAAAATGAGTAGTTATCAGCAGTTCCTTCTGAGGGTAGATCTGGAAGAAGAAAATGTTTCTGCAGCCTCATTGCAACCAGTGGAAAATTGAGTCGAAATATAGAAACAAAGAACTGCATATGCTGGTTAATAGATAAAAGGACACAAAGTGCTGTAGTAATTCAGAAGGTCAAGCAGCATCTCCAGAGAACATGGACGGGTGACATTTTGGGTCAAGACCCTTCCTCAGACCCTTTCAGTCTGAAGAAATCCTGAAATGTCACCTATCCATATTCTCAAGAGCTGCTGCTTCACCTGCTGTGTTACTCTAGCAGTTTGTGTCTATTGAGTAGAATAGTAGGGCTGTGGGCTAAAATGGAAATCTGCCACTCAGGAGAAACACAATGGCTAATAGATCACACCATTATACAGTTCGAAAGATTGCTTTGACTTTAATGGTCAGTGACTTATTTTAATTTAAATTATTTTTCAAAATCAATCCAATCTAACAACTTAAATAAAATGAGCAGATGGGATGTGGAGGAAGGTTACAGATAGATGGAGCTCCTTGTCCTGCTTAAAACATTTTTTTCCTTCCCTGTTTTTGCCAGTTTCTGATCAAATGTCATTAACCTGAAATATTATTGTCTGAAATTCGGAGTACTTCCAGCATTTTTTGTTTTTATTTCACATCTTTGACAAAATACTTTTATTCAATGTGTGCAAACACTGTGAGGGCTTTATCGTGTATTTTTCCAACAACAAAATGGAACTGGTGCAGCTTACAGTAGCCTCCTAAGTCTCTGGATTGCCTCCAAAGTTTGCTGCAACAATGTGCAGATGTGACTGAATAGGTCTTTAAGGAATATCATTTCTAATGAAGTGCCATGAAAACATAGTTCTCCGTCAGGGGCCAATGATGTTTCCCAACAGAAAACATGACCTAATTTCAGCTGCAAATTGTCCAAATGATGTGTGAGAGATTATGACAATCTGTGTGTTTTTTTCTGTGCCAAATATCTGCTTGGTACTGGTGCATACCACTCACAGAAATACCAACTTACTTAAACTGTTCAATCTGTGCAAATGTATCACATTCCTGACACGTACATTTAAAAACAACAACATTCAGTTCCAAAGCTCTGGAAAACAGCTCTGAAAAACATCTCTATACTGTATAACGAACCCCAGAAGTCTAGATATCCTGTCTAAAACACCACACCACCTTGAAATAACCCATCCCATTATCCTTTAAGAATGTGTCAAATTTCCTAGGCAGATTATTCAGTTCCACTAATTTAACTGCCTGACATTTAGCAGAGCTTTTATTATACACACAAATTAACTTAACCCATAAGGGGCTGCTGCAATTCTCTTAGCACAACCCAAGTGTATAAGCTCTTTCTGTTCCTGTCAACTGGTTGCCACAAGGAAGAGATAATGAGACCTAAATGTATCTTTTGAATAGGGACCTGCATTATCATCAAAAGCTGTTGTACCACGTAAAAGGAAAATCTTATTTCCAAGGTAAAATCCTGGTTTGATAATCTCTATAATCATTGTTCAATCTATTTAAATAATGCTTTAATTTAGAGATTCAGCGATCAAACAGGCCCTTCAGCCAACCGAGTCCACACAGACCAGCGATCCCGGCACACTTACACTACCCTACACACACTAGGGACAATTTACACTTATACCAAGCCTATTAGCCTACCAACCAGTGCGTCTTTGGATTGTGGGAGGAAACCAAAGATCTCGGAGAAAACCCACATGGTCCACACATGAAAACTCTGAAAACCAACATGGTCCACACATGAAAACTCTGAAAACCCACAGGTTTTATTTGCCCTTAATTAAAAATTAACAACAGTAACTTTTTGTTAAAGATATTTTTAAAAGTGTGTGATGGAGTTGAGAAAGATCAATTACTGCCATAGCGTTGTAAAATCAATAGACAATCTCCAGTTTTCTAGTATATTTGTAGGTGAGGTTTCTCAAAACATACCTGTTAGTGAATTAATGACAGTAATTATCAACAGATTATTAATCAAATCCTGTTAATCCATGACTCTTTCATTTATGAGTAGATTTATTTGTAAGGTACCAATATATTGCATTCCACTGAGTAAATCAGACTCAAGTTACTGTATGTTGCCAGATGTATATTGCACTGTGAGCAGCAACAATAGAGTACTGTGTATATATTTACCAGCCAGTTACATTTTAAGGTGGGGGGAGTATGGCACAGAAGATCAACTTCTTATTACCATTTAGCTTTAAAATACCCAGAAGAAAGTTTAGTGCTGCATGAGTAAAATGTTACACTGATGTACTTGGTTTATATACTTTAGTTAACCAATTGTTAACCTGATAAATTTGCTTTTGCTTGATGTGCCTTTTAAACTACATAGCATGAAAATATTTGAACAAAAACGTAGTATCTGGCGCTATAAATATGTTTTTATTTTATTGCAGCAGGCGAAGAATGGATTTCCATTGAATAAAATGGAAATGGAAGTATGGGAAGGACAATAGACACTAGACAATAGGTGCAGGAGTAGGCCATTCGGCCCTTCGAGCCAGCACCGTCATTCAATGTGATCATGGCTGATCATCCCCAATCAGTACCCTGTTCCTGCCATCTCCCCATATCCCCTGGCTTCCCTATTTTTAAGAGCCATATCTAGCTCTCTCTTGAAAGCATCCTGAGAACTTTCCTCCACCGCCCTCTGAGGCAGAGAATTCCACAGACTCACCACCCTCTGTGAGAAAAAGTGTTTCCTCATCTCCGTTCTAAATAGTTTACTCCTTATTCTTAAACTGTGGCCCCTGGTTCTGGAGTCCCCCAACATCGGGAACATGTTTCCTGCCTCTAGTGTGTCCAAACCCTTAACAATCTTATATGTTTCAATAAGTGCCCTCTCATCCTTCTAAACTCCAGAGTGTACAAGCCCAGCTGCTCCATTCTCCCACCATCCCGGGAATTAACCTTGTAAACGTACGCTGCACTCCCTCAATAGCAAGAATGTCCTTCCTCAAATTAGGAGAAAGAATTACCAAATGAAGGGGAGAGAAAACTACGGAGTACAGGAAGGAGATTGAGAACTTCGTGTCCTTGTGTTGAGACAACAATCTTTCTCTCATTGTCAGCAAGACAAAGGAAACAGTGATCAACTTCAGGAATGTAAGTGGTACACATAGCCCAGTTTGCATTGATGGTGCCGAAGTAGAGATGGTTGAAATTGTAAATCCTCGGAGTAAATATCACCAACAACTTCTCTTGGACCACCCATATTGAAGCAACAACCAAGAATGATTCTACTTTCTTAGAGGGCTTAGCAAGTTCGGCATGTCCCCTACAACTCTCACCAACTTCTACAGAGGCGCCATAGAAAGCATTTTATTGGGATGCCTCACAACCAGGTTTAGGAACAGCTCCATCCAAGACCGCAAGAAGTTTCTCTCCCGTCGGGCAAAAGGAGTAGAAGTGTGAAAGCGCACACCACCAGATTCATGAACAGTTTCTTCCCAGCTGTTATCAGGCCAATGAAGCATCCTACTACAACTAGAGAGCAGTGCTGAAACTACCTCATTGGAGACCGTCGAATTATCTTTGATCGGACTTTGCTGGGTTTATCTTACACTAAACGTTATTCACGTTATTCCTTTTATCATGCAACTGTACACCGTGGATGGCTCGATTTAAATCATATATTGTCCTTGCCCTAGCACGCAACAACAGCTTTTCACTGTACCTCGGTACACATGACAATAAACTAAACTAACCAAAACTAAAAAAGGGAAATTCCAAGTGTGCCCAGACTGAAAATTAACCCACACTAGGTCTAAACAATAAATAGTCACACAGTAATATGAAAACTTTATTGCACTCTTTCTACAAAATATATAATGCAAATGGAATTATTCTAGTAGATGATTTTGTGCAGAATGTAAGATTTGATGTTGACTGAAACATCTCAAGGTGGGAGTGCAGGAATACACTCTTCATGCAAAAAGGCAGAGCGGTGGAATGCCATGGAAGTGTTTGCAGATTTGCCATCTGCAGATAGTGTTAATCCTAGTTTTCCTACTCAAAAGTACAAATGCAAATCTTTAGTAATTTGTTTTCCAAAGAAAGACTAAATAAAAAGAGGCATATTGAAAATAGTTAATTCCATATCATGCCTGCAGGTAGAGAGGATGGATGAGAATATGTGGCAGAAACACTTCATATTGGCTGAGTTTTGAATGAAAGCACACATCGAGGCATCATTGTTAGGCAAATCATTGTGAAGAAAGAAATGAGAGATGCTTTGAAGCATATAGATGTTCTCATATGATTGAATTAACTGCTGGGACATGATAAGAGCAGTTCCTGAGGAGATTTAGGTTCACAGGGAGTATTGATATGATACCAAGTCTGAGAGGAATTGCAGGACAGCCAATTATCTGCCATACAATACCTTTCTTGAAGTACAGCAGTCACAACAACATTAATTCCAACAGAAACATTCTGAGCACAGTTGAAAGAACTCTTGACCAGTTACTTTATGGTGTAGTGCTCTAATAAAGAGGGATCTGTTTCCTTGTATTTCACACATCTTGCTGAAGTATGCACAGCCCTGAAGCCAGTAGCAGACCAGAAACAACACCAGAGAAAGCCGACCCATGATGATCTAATTGGTGAGATCTGTCAATGTCACTGTTTTTTCGTGAATTATTAGTTCATGTGGAACATGGAATGAGGAAAAAACTGTGTTTGTTAGAACCCCTGTTCCAATCTCATCTCCGCTCCTACTCCCATCCCCAACTTCTGCTTCCTTTACATCTTTATGCTTCTGCTCCTCTGTGATTTGTTTAAAAGGGGCCAGCAATGCCCCTCCTTCCATTTCTGTCTATATTTACTGTATATCACATATATTGAAAAAATCTGGACAAATTTTATTTTTAGCCTGAAAGATTAACTCCACTGATGCTGCCTGACATGCTGAGTCGAGGCATAGTCATAGAGCCATGTAGTGTGGAAACAGGCCATTTTGCCCAGCTTGTCCACACCAATCAACATGCCCCATCTACACCAGTTCCTCCTATCTTCATTTGACCCATATCCCTCTAAACCTATCCTGTCCATGTACCTGTCCTAATGTTTCTTAAACATTGTGATAGCACTTGATAGTGATAGTACTGAACTATCTCCTCTGGCAGCACTTTCCATACATCCACCACTCTTTGTGTAAAAATGTTGCCGCTCTGGTTATTATTAAACCTTCCCCCCTCACCTTAAGCATATGCCCTCTGGTTCTTGATTCCCCTACTCCAGGTGGAAGACTATGCATTTACCCTATTTATCTCTCTCTCTCTCTCTCTCTCTCTCTCTCTCTCTCTCTCTCCTCTCTCTCTCTCTCATGATCTTATAAACATCTATGAGATAGAAACATAGAAACATAGAAATTAGGTGCAGGAGTAGGCCATTCAGCCCTTCGAGCCTGCACCGCCATTCAATATGATCATGGCTGATCATCCAACTCAGTATCCCGTACCTGCCTTCTCTCCATACCCTCTGATCCCCTTAGCCACAAGGGCCACATCCAACTCACTCTTAAATATAGCCAATGAACTGGCCTCAACTACCCTCTGTGGCAGAGAGTTCCAGAGACTCACCACTCTCTGTGTGAAAAAAGTCTTTCTCATCTCGGTCTTAAAGGATTTCCCCCTTATCCTTAAGCTGTGACCCCTTGTCCTGGACTTCCCCAACATCGGGAACAATCTTCCTGCATCTAGCCTGTCCAACCCCTTAAGAATTTTGTAAGTTTCTATAAGATCCCCTCTCAATCTCCTAAATTCCAGAGAGTATAAACCGAGTCTATCCAGTCTTTCTTCATAAGACAGTCCTGACATCCCAGGAATGAGTCTGGTGAACCTTCTCTGCACTCCCTCTATGGTAATAATGTCCTTCCTCAGATTTGGAGACCAAAACTGTACGCAATACTCCAGGTGTGGTCTCACCAAGACCCTGTACAACTGAAGTAGAACCTCCCTGCTCCTGTACTCAAATCCTTTTGCTATGAAAGCTAACATACCATTCGCTTTTTTTCACTGCCTGCTGCACCTGCATGCCTACTTTCAATGACTGGTGTACCATGACACCCAGGTCTCGCTGCATCTCCCATTTTCCTAATCGGCCACCATTTAAATAATAGTCTGCTTTCCTGTTTTTGCCACCAAAGTGGATAACCTCACATTAACCACATTATACTGCATCTGCCAAACATTTGCCCACTCACCCAGCCTATCCAAGTCACCTTGCAGTCTCCTAGCATCCTCCTCACAGCGAACACTGCCCCCCAGCTTAGTGTCATCCGCAAACTTGGAGATATTGCCTTCAATTCCCTCATCCAGATCATTAATATATATTGTAAATAGCTGGGGTCCCAGCACTGAGCCCTGCGGTACCCCACTAGTCACTGCCTGCCATTGTGAAAAGGACCCGTTTACTCCTACTCTTTGCTTCCTGTTTGCCAGCCAGTTCTCTATCCACATCAATACTGAACCCCTAATACCGTATGCTTTAAGTTTGTATACTAATCTCTTATGTGGGACCTTGTCGAAAGCCTTCTGGAAGTCCAGATATACCACATCCACTGGTTCTCCCTTATCCACGCTACTAGTTACATCCTCGAAAAATTCCACAAGATTCGTCAGACATGATTTACCTTTCGTAAATCCATGCTGACTTTGTCCAATGATTTCACCACTTTCCAAATGTGCTGCTATCCCATCTTTAATAACTGACTCTAGCAGTTTCCCCACTACCGATGTTAGACTAACTGGTCTGTAATTCCCCGTTTTCTCTCTCCCTCCCTTCTTAAAAAGAGGGGTTACATTTGCTACCCGCCAATCCTCAGGAACTACTCCAGAATCTAAAGAGTTTTGAAAGATTATCACTAATGCATCCACTATTTCCTGAGCTACTTCCTTAAGTACTCTGGGATGCAGCCTATCTGGCCCTGGGGATTTATCGGCCTTTAATCTATTCAATTTACCCAACACCACTTCCCGACTGACCTGGATTTCACTCAATTCCTCCTTTGACCCACAGTCCCCTGCTATTTCCGGCAGATCATTTATGTCTTCCTTAGTGAAGACGGAACCAAAGTAGTTATTCAATTGGTCCGCCATATCCTTGTTCCCCATGATCAACTCACCTGTTTCTGACTGCAAGGGACCTACATTTGTTTTAACTAACCTCTTTCTCTTCACATATCTATAAAAACTTTTGCAGTCAGTTTTTATGTTCCCTGCCAGTTTTCTTTCATAATCTATTTTTCCTTTCCTAATTAAGCCCTTTGTCCTCCTCTGCTGGTCTCTGAATTTCTCCCAGTCCTCTGGTATGCTGCTTTTTCTGGCTACTTTGTACGCATCATCCTTTGCTTTGATACTATCCCTGATTTCCCTTGTTATCCACGGATGCACTACCTTCCCCGATTTATTCTTTTGCCAAACTGGGATGAACAATTTTTTGTAGTTCATCCATGCAGTCTTTAAATGTCTTCCATTGTATATCCACTGTCAACCCTTTTAGAATTAATTGCCAGTCAATCTTGGCCAATTCACGTCTCATACCCTCAAAGTTACCTTTCTTTAAGTTCAGAACCATTGTTTCTGAATTAACAATGTCACTCTCCATCCTAATGAAGAACTCAACCATATTATGGTCACTCTTGCCCAAGGGGGCACGTACAACAAGACGGCTAACTACCCCTTCCTCATTACTCAAAACCCAGTCTAAAATAGCCTGCTCTCTCGTTGGTTCCTCTACATGTTGATTTAGATAACTATCCCGCATACATTCCAAAAAATCCTCTTCCTCAGCACCCCTGCCAATTTGATTAACCCAATCTATATGTAGATTGAAGTCACCCATTATAACTGTTTTGCCTTTGTCGCACGCATTTCTAATTTCCTGTTTGATACCATCCCCAACTTCTCTGCTACTGTTAGGTGGCCTGTACACAACACCCACCAGCGTTTTCTGCCCCTTAGTGTTTTGTAGCTCTACCCATACCGATTCCACATCCTCCAAGCTAATGTCCTTCCTTTCCATTGCGTTAATCTCCTCTCTAACCAGCAACGCTACCCCACCTCCTTTTCCTTTCTCTCTATCCCTCCTGAATATTGAATATCCCTGGATGTTCAGCTCCCAGCCTACGTCACCCTGGAGCCATGTCTCCGTGATCCCAACTATATCATAATCATTAATATCTATCTGCACGTTCAACTCGTCCACCTTATTACGAATACTCCTTGCATTTAGACACAAAGCCTTCAGGCTTGTCTTTACAACGCACTTACCCCTTATACAATTTTGCTGAAAAGTGGCCCTTTTTGATTTTTGCCCTGGTTTTGTCTGCCTGCCACTTTTACTTTTCACCTTGCTACCTATTGCTTCTACCCTCATTTTACACCCACCTGCCTCTCTGCTCTTGTACCCACCCCCCTGCCACATTAGTTTAAATCCTCCCCAACAGCACTAGCAAACACTCCCCCAAGAACATTTGGTTCCATTCCATTCCAGGTGCAAACCGTCCTGTTTGTCCCACCTCCCCCAGAACTGGTCCCAGTGCCCTAAAAATTTGAATCCCTCCCCCTTGCACCACTTTTCAAGCCACGTATTCATTTGCAATATCCTCCTATTTCTACTCTGACTGGCCCGTGGTACTGGTAGTAATCCGGAGATTACTACCTTTGAGGTCCTACTTTTAAGTTTATCTCCTAGCTCCCTAAATTCACCTTGCAGGACCTCATCCCATTTTTTACCTATATCGTTGGTGCCAACATGCACCACGACAACTGGCTGTTCACCTCCCCCTCCAGAATGTTTCTGCAGCCGTTCAGTGACATCCCTGACCTTTGCACCAGGGAGGCAACATACCATCCTGGAGTCTCGTTTGCGGCCGCAGAAACGCCTATCTATTCCCCTGACAATTGAATCCCCTATTACTATTGCCCTTCCCCTCTTTTTTCCCCCCTCATGTGCTGCAGAGCCACCCATGGTGCCATGAACTTGGCTGCTGCTGCATTCCCCTGATGAGCCATCTCCCTCAACAGTATCCAAAATGGTATACCTGTTTAGGAGGGAGATGACCGCAGGGGACTCCTGCACTACCTGCCTACTGCTTTGCTGGCTATTGGCCACCCGTTCCCTTTTTGTCCTCTTACCTTTTGCCTGCAGTGTGACCAACTCACTGTACGTGCTATCCACGACTTTCTCCGCATCGTGGATGCTCCAGTATGAATCCAGCCGCAGTTTCCAATCGTTCAATGCGGTCTGCCAGGAGCTGCAGCTGGACACACTTCCTGCAAACGTAGTCACCAGGGACACCGACCATCTCCCTGATCTCCCACATGTTGCAGGCTGAACAAACCACGGGGCCAATCTCTACTGCCATACCTTACTCCCAAATTACTCTGTATTAAATATTAAAAAAACACAAAAACTTATCCTTTAAACTTTACTACTAAATACTGAATCCTTAACTCCCAGAATCCCTAACTCCCAGAGTCCCTAACTCCCAGAATCCCTAACTCCCAGAATCCCTAACTCCCAGAAGGCAGAAATGTAAAATTGTAAACCCGGGGTTTCACCCAATCAGCTGCTTCCTCGGGTCCTCTTCCACCAATCAGCGGCTTCCTCAAAAAACCCACTTCTCCAAATGGAATGTTACGGATTTTGGTAAGCCTCTGAAAAAACAAGCCCCGCGCTAGATTTTATAGCTTACCGGTCGGGTGTCGCTCCTCCCCCTCCTCCTCTTCCAACGGCTCCTGATCTTATAGGCCTCTATGAGATCACATCACTCTTCTCTGTAATTTCCTGCACTCCAGGAAATAAAGTCCTAGCCTGCTGAACCCCCCCTTATAGCTCAGCCAAAGAGTCCTGGCAACATATTTATTACTCTTATCTGCACCCTTTCCAGCTTAACAACATATTTCCTTTCACAGTGTGACCAACCCTGAACACAATATTCTAAATGTGGTCTCATCAATGTCTGACACAACTGTAACATGACTGCCCATCTTCTATACTCAATACTAGGACTGATGAAGGCCAATGTGTCAAAAGCCTTCTTGACAACCCTATCTACCCGCAACGCCACTTTCAAGTAACTAGGTATCTGCACTCCTAGATCCGTCTGCTCTACAATACTCCCCAGAGCACTGCCATTCACAGGGAAGTCTTGCCCATGTCAGACTTTCTAAAATGCAACACCTTGCAGTTCTCCATATTATACTCCATCAACCATTCCTCAGACACCTGCTGAACCGATCAACAATTACAATTTTTGACAACCATCTTCTCTATCTACAATACCACCCACTTTTGTGTCATCTGCAAATTTACTAATCATGTCTTATATGTTTTATCCAAATCATTGATATAGATGACAAACAGCAATGGGCCAGCACTGAACCGTGAGGCACACCACAAGGCACAGGTCTTCAGTCCGAAAAACAACCTCCCCACCATCACACTCTGCTTTCTTCCTTGAAGCCAATTTTCTATCCAGTCAGCTATCTCTCCATGGATCCCATGTGATCTAACCTTCCAGCGCAGCCTACCATGTGGAACCTTGTCAAAGGCCTTGCTGGAATCCATATATACAACGTCTACAGCTCTGCTCTCATCAACCTTTATGTTCACAACTTCAAAAAACTAAATCAGATACATGATTTATTGCAGGTTCTACTGCAGCTGTACAGGGTCTTGGTGAGGCCACACCTGGAGTATTGCGTACAGTTTTGGTCTCCTAATCTGAGGAAAGACATTCTTGCCATAGAGGGAGTACAGAGAACGTTCACCAGACTGATTCCTGGGATGTCAGGACTTCCATATGAAGAAAGACTGGATAGACTCGGCTTGTACTCGCTGGAATTTAGAAGATTGAGGGGGGATCTCATAGAGACTACAAAATTCTGAAGGGGTTGGACAGGCTAGATGCAGGAAGATTGTTCCCGATGTTGGGGAAGTCCAGGACCAGGGGTCACAGTTTAAGGATAAGTCTTTTAAGGATAAGTCTTTTAGGACCGAGATGAGAAAATTATTTTTCACACAGAGAGTGGTGAATCTGTGGAATTCTCTGCCACAGAAGGTAGTTGAGGCCAGTTCGTTGGCTATATTTAAGAGGGAGTTAGATGTGGCCCTTGTGGCTAAAGGGATCAGGGGGTATGGAGAGAAGGCAGGTACAGGATACTGAGTGGATGATCAGCCATGATCATATTGAATGGCGGTGCTGGCTCGAAGGGCCGAATGGCCTACTCCTGTACCTATTTTCTATGTTTCTATGTTTTTATGAGGCACAATCTCCCACATACAAAACCATGCGCTGACTATCCCTATTCAGCCGCTGTCCATCTAAATTAATATCTTATTCCTCAGAATACTCGTAACTTACTGAGCACAGATGTCAGACCCACTGGCATGTAGTATCCCTGGGCTTCCCCTGCAGCCCTCTTAAATGGAGAGACAACATTTGCCACCCTCAATTTTTTCCAGCTTGCATTATTTTCTATTAACTTTTGATATCACCCTTCTGTATCAAAACACAGACCCTTCCATTCTTTTGCTATCAACCGTTGATATCACTCTTCTGTATCAAAACTGCAGACCTCCATCTTGCCGCCGGTTGTCACTGCTCTAGTGTACCTCTGATCGATCTCTTTCATCCCCTCCCCATTGAAAATGGTGTCATGAAACGTCTGCAGTCCAAATCTATTGCAACCCAAGGCCAGTTCACCCATCAACTCTGCCCTTGCTGATCCCTATTATCCCCTGGATAAGCAAGAAAACAAAAAGTTTATCTGGACAGTGGCAGTTTGTGTTTTCATTTGGCGTTGCTGTATTGATCTCTGTGGCATATGGCTCTGTTTGCTTGCTGCACACATACGACTGTGCTTGTCATACAGTATTTTCCCCAACTACCCACTTTTACGCTTTTGTTCGGCCATGTCTGAAATGCAGGAGAGAATTCTCACACAACGAGTGCATTGTCATTGTGGTGGCAGTTCTGGCCAGTCACTGGGCAATACCCACAGTCATGCACTACCTGCACATTAAGGGACAAGATTCACTATCAGTTCATGTACATGATGGAGTTCTCAGGAGGTATTACCACCCCTAACACCTCCCCAGACTAGTTCAGAAAGAGGGAATGTGCAAGGTGGATGGGGAGAGAGGGAGGGGTGGAGCATGGTTTGGCAAGTAAAGAAGATAGAGAATGAGGAAGAGAATGCGGAAATGAAGAGAGGGGGGCTTGGTCAGAAAAGGCAATGTAATGGATAAGGGAAACCAACAGCATCTTAGCCAATAAATCCTGTCAATGGGACTTCTGGTTTCCATTAGACATTCTATTTCCGTTCTGGCTTTCATTAGACTTCAACAACATTCCTGAGCTAAGATGTTGCTGGGAGAACGGGGCTTGTTGGTGGACTTATTGCTTCTGGATTTCAGAGGCATTATTGGCCCTGTTCCTACCTGAAAACCACCTTGTTTGATGGGAGAGTATGTGTTTTCTAGCTGTAATAGACTGCAGGAGATAAAAGCCTAGCTCAGAAACTGTGTCGGACCGATACATTCCTCAGTGACCTGAAATATGTATGTATGGATTTGTGTAACGTGGAGTACAAGGTAGTGTGTGCCTTCACCTCTAAACATCTTTCGCAATTGAACTAGGTTTTTGACTTAGAATACCTTCTCAAACCCAAAACACCTTCTCAAAGTAGGGAGCGAAGAAGAAGATACAATATGGCCCTTAATGATTTTCCTTAATCTGCTATTTGCGGAGGAGGGAACAAGGATGGAGATTCATGTCATCAAGATCCTGCTTTTAATTCTACATTCAACAAACATTTTGTATCTTAAACATTTCATATTTGAAACAGTAATTTGGCATCGCCATTTTTAGCACATTCAGACTAAACAGGTAATTTAAGAGGACTGTTTGTAAAGATCATACAAACCATGTTCTTTCTTGCAAGTCTGTCTTGAATGACAAATTCGCTCATCATTCTTATCTGTCTTACGCTAATATGGGCTGAAACCATGTTGAACGGCTCATAGAATTTAGTGTTATTTCCTCCCCAGAGACAGCAAAAGAGCAAATCCAGCCTCCCCTTATACCTCCCTCGGTTTCTTTAGAATTTTCCTTCACCTCTCTCATGGGAGTTACACTCTCTCTGTTAGCTATTTATAGCAAAGCTGTAATTGGGCATGTGTGAAAAATGTGTATGAAACATGTTTCTTATGAGTGTAAATGATTCCTCAGGCAATTGCATCCCTCCAGGGAATATCAGTAAAGTATTTGACTCTTGGAAAATTCACAAACAACCCACATTACTTAGCTGCCACATGCACAGACTTTCCAACTTGGACCATTGAATATCATCCTGGACCTAGAACCCCAGTTCATTTTTTTTCCACTGACTAGACATTCCGGTACTTCCAATTACCAGACATTTTTTCTGCTTAATTATTGATATGTTATTGAAACGTTAGGTGCAGGTTGATAGTGATAGCAACTTCCTTTGATACTGAGAAAACTTAAAGATCTAGAAATTCATCAGAGCCACGGAGCGATGTTAACTGTGAGCTGCGCCACTTGGTTACTTGGCCTGCCCTTAAGTATTCAGTGGTACGTAAGGTCCAGGGTGCTGAGTGCCGCACCAGTACCGTAAAACAAAGCAAGCTCTTTATCTAATGAGCTTGTATTCACTGGAGTTTCTTGTATTCACTGGAGTTTAGAAGGATGAGGGAGGATCTTATAGAAACATATAAAATTATAAAAGGACTGGACAAGCAAGATGCAGGGAAAATATTCCCAATGTTGGGCGAGTCCAGAACCAGGGGCCACAGTCTTAGAATAATGGGGAGGTCATTTAAGACTGAGGTGAGAAACAAAAATTTTCACCCAGAGAGTTGTGAATTTATGGAATTCCCTGCCACAGAGGGCAGTGGAGGCCAAATCACTGGATGGATTTAAGAGACAGTTAAATAGAGCTCTAGGGGCTAGTGAAGTCAAGGGATATGGGGAGAAGGCAGGCATGGGTTATTGATAGGGGACGATCAGCCATGATCACAATGAATGGCGGTGCTGGCTCGAAGGGCCGAATGGCCTCCTCCTGCACATATTTTCTATGTTTCTATGTTTCTATGAGCTGCAGCCGTGGTAAACACACAAAGAAAATTTGGTGAGGCTGGGAAGGACTGGTTCAATGAAGATCTGGGGAGAAATTGAACCAAGGAGAAATTGATCGGGTGGCACAGTGACGCAGCTGTAGAGTTGAAAACCCAGGTTTGAACCTGACTGTGGGTGCTGTCTGTATGGAGTTTGTACGTTCTCCCTGTCACCTGCATGGGTTTTCTCTGGGATCGCCAGTTTCCTCCCACACTCCAAAGACGTACAGGTTTGTAGGTTAATTGTCTTGGTAAAATTGCCCCAACTCTGTGTAGGATAGTGTTAGCATGCGAAAATCGCAGGTCGGCGCGGAGTCAATGGCTGAAGGGCCTATTTCCGTGCTGATCTCTAAACTAAACTAAACTAAATTACCAGGAATGGAGGAAGGTTTGACGTTCCAACATAAGAATTGAGTCCAGGGCATCTACTAGTAATCAGTGGTGGAGGGTCCTGCAGTCACTGGTCAGGATCGAATGTCAAGAGATCAGAGCCCAAGTCAGGGGTCAATCATTGATTGGGGCATGAAGCACTGAGTTGATGGAGGAGCTGTTGTAAAATCAAGCGTCAATCAAGTAATGGGGACAAGGTTTCTGAATCAGAGTGTGGTGATTGGGGGTGGAATTACTGGCATCAGGACATTGATCCAAGATAGGATTGCTGACTGAAGGTAATGAATGCGGACACAAGAGTTTTAGAAACAAAGAAACATAGAAAATAGGTGCAGGAGTAGGCCATTCGGCCCTTCGAGCCTGCACTAACATTCAATATGATCATGGCTGATCATCCAACTCAGTATCCTGTACCTGCCTTCTCTCCATACCCCCTGATCCCTTTAGCCACAAGGGCCACATCTATCTCCCTCTTAAATATAGCCAACAAAATGGCCTCAACTACCTTCTGTGGCAGAGAATTCCACAGATTCACCACTCTCTGTGTGAAAAATGATTTTCTCATCTCGGTCCTAAAAGACTTCCCCCTTATCCTTAAACTGTGACCCCTTGTCCTGGACTTCCCCAACATTGGGAACAATCTTCCTGCATCTAGCCTGTCCAACCCCTGAAGAATTTTGTAAGTCTCTATGAGATCCCCCCTCAATCTTCTAAATTCCAGCGCGTACAAGCCAAGTCTATACAGTCTTTCTTCATATGGAAGTCCTGCCATCCCAGGAATCAGTCTGGTGAACCTTCTCTGTACTCCCTCTATGGCAACCACAGATGCTGCTTTACCTTCTGAGTTCCTCTAGCAGTTTGGTTGTTGCTTCAGTGAGTTGGGGGCTGGGTTATCAAATCAGGGAGAATCAGTGGGATGGGTAGGTTCACTGAGTCGATGGATGTTTGATGAATGGATAATGTGTTTTTTAAATCAGGAGGCAGTAGGTGATAGGGGCAGAATTTTGGAGTCAGGGAAAATCGGTAAGTGGTGTAGTGTTGCAGAATTAGAGTGAATGATAAGTATCTGAGTGGTCACTGAAATGGCATGATCAGTACTTGGGGCATAGTTGCTGACTCGGCAGCTGATTGATCAGGAGCAAGCTTGCTAAGCAGGGGGTGATTAGTGAGTAAGTTGATAGTTACTTGGCTAGATCCAGTTGGTGAGTTGATAGAGTTTTCTTTGAATTGGGATGAAATGGTGTGGAAATGAGTGGGAGATTGAGGACTGGTCTCAATTGATTAGTGCCCAGGGATAAGGAGTTCAATGGATGGGCCGAACAATGGTATCCGTTTGGCTGAGTGAGATAGAACCACTTCAATAATGGTAAGTGGTTTTACATGTGATTCCTAAGGGAGAGAAAGTAAAGGGCCTGTCCGACTTGGCCGTCATTTGCGCATCATTTAAGCGTCATACGTAAAATTGGTCGACACGTCTTTTACGCGTGACGTCGCGTGCAAATCACGCGTCATCATGCGGTCTGGTGCGCGTGATGTCATTAGAATACCCTGTGGCGCGCAGCGACACATGGTTATGCACGGTGACGTAACCATGCCACACCACGCGATACACGTGAGACGTCGGGACGCCAGTGTGTAATGCCAATGCGTCAGTGTGCGTACCAAATGCGTCAGCGTGCGTAGGCGATACATCACAAAGGTGGTGCGCGAGGATTTCGTGCAGCACAAAATCCTGGAGCGCCGTGCAATACCGCGCGCAACTCCACACTCCTCCACGCCTCTCCATGAGCCCGTCCCACGTTACCCGTGCAGCACAACGCGACGACCACATTTCTGGAGGTCATGTAAATGGCGCGCAAATGACGGCGAAGTGGGACAGGCCCTTAAATTAGTGAATTCAGGAGAAACTCCCAGATCAGGTTTCTGATGATGACTTGGAATCTGCTCCAAGAGTGCCTCTTTGAATTGCATTACTGCCGCCATGAAAAAAAAAATTGGATGGAACGCGCCCAACAACAAGTGTACAAAAGATTGGTGAGACCATCTCAGAATATTGTGTTCAGTTTTGGTCACCCCATTATAGGAATGATGTTGTTAAGCTGGAAAGGGTGCAGACAGGTTTACAAGGATGTTGCAGGACTTGAAGGCCTGAGTTATAAGGAGTAGTTGGGCAGACTAGGACTTTATTCCTGAGAGCGTGGGAGGTTGAGGTGTGATTTTATAGAGATACTTAAAATCATGATGGGAATAGATAGGGTGAATGAACAGAGTCTTTTTTCCAGCATAAGCAAATCAATAACTAGAGGGCATCAGTTTAATTGAATTGAATTGAATTGAATTTTATTTTTGTCATTCAAACCTTTCGGTCTGAACGAAATGTTGTTGCCTTGCAGTCTTACATATAATAAAAATGACAAAAACACACAATAAACACAAATTTAACATCCACCACAGTGAGTTCACAAAACACCTCCTCACTGTGATGGAAGGCAAAAGTCTTAAAGTCTCTGTCTCTTCCCTCCTTGTTCTCCCTCTGCGCCGAGACGATCCAGGCTTCAGATGTTGTGACCCCACTGGGTGATGGTAAGTCAGTCCCGCGGCTCAACCGTGCTCCGCGAACGGGCCGGTTCAAACTCCACGGTTCGGGGCGGTCGAAGCTGCCGAAGCTGTCGCCCTCCAGACCAGTGGACAAAGCTGTTGTAGCGGCAGCTCGGAAAAACAGGTCAGCAACCTGTGACCTGCGAGCTCCCGATGATGTCGTCCACTGGGCCCGCGGCCGAGCCTCCGAGTTAGGTAATGTGAGAAAGGTAAGATTTAATAGAAACCTGGAAGGCAACTTTTTCACACTGTGGGAGACGGCTATGTGGAACGAGCTGCCAGTTGAAGTTGTTGAGGTAGGTATAATAATAACATTAAAAAAAAAATTGGACATGTACATGGATAGGAAAGGTTTAGAGAGATATGGGTCTGGCTCAGGCAAATAGAGTCACGTGATGTGGAAACAGGCCCTTCGGCCCAAAGCGTCCATGCCCACCAAGATACCCTGTCTAAGCCAGTCACATTTACCTGCATATGACGCATATAGTCTCACTGGACGGTACTTCAGCAATGCTATCTCGGATTGCTGTCAAAATAATCAATAAAACAACTCGTCCTCTCTTACCCCCACCCCTATCTCACCTGTCGCTCCGGTACCTGGAATATTAAGCTCCCAGTCCTGTCCCTCCCTTGGACAGATTTCCATAATGGCTATAATGTCCCAGTCGCACATACCTATCCACGCCCTAAGTTTTGTCTGTCTTATCTGTGTGGTTTCCAACATTTAATTAAATGCAATTTAAATGGGATTAAAATGGATGGGGCATGTTTTTCAGCATGGACAAGTTGGGCCTGTTTCTGTGTTGTATGACTCTATATTCTATATATAACCCTAATTGGTTCTTGCAATGAACACACAGTTTATTATTGATGCAACAACAAACCTTATCCAGAAACCACCAGTTGAATTTATGGAATGATGTGATTCAACTCGGTATTCCCGTTCCACTAAAAAAAATCATATGTGATACTCTGAAATAAAGAGTTATTTTATAGATATTTTTTAATGTGTGTATACCCTACAATTTTGTATGCAATAATTGTGCCCATGTGGCAAATATGATCATGTGGTATGTGGTTCTAGTCCCTGTATCTTCTCTGATATACATATACAAACATAAACAAATATGCATGGACACACATTCAAATGTTTTAATTACACACACGTCACACATGTGTAGATATACAGATCTGTTGAGAAACACATTCTTATCTAGACTTGTGTGCAGGAATATACAGACAAATATATACAAGTATGTAGGGAACACATACTCCTATCTATATATATATATATATATGTGTGTGTGTGTGTGTGTGTGTGTGTGTGTGTGTGTGTGTGTGTATACACACACATAGAGATGGACTCACATGTGAGCTGTACACATGAATGCACATGTGTAAGAATGCATATATAAACTGTAAATTGACATGGTCTGGAAAACAGATGGTAAATTATAAGTAAGAAAAATATTTTATTTGAGTGTATATATGCCTCTCATGTGGAATCTTGACAGTTATGGCCCTGTCTCACGGTGCGAGTTGACCCACGAGTGACCCCGAGTGACAGACTCGTGGTTGTGCACGAGATCCTAAGTTGATGTTCAAGTGTTTGAACCGAGTTCCCACGAGTATGGTATTTTGCAGTTCACTGCGATGTTCCAAGTTCATCTCCTGAGTTAACCAAGTTCGTCTCCCGTTTACTCTTGAGCTGACAACGTCTCCTGAAAAGTGACACAGTGTTTCTATTTGGACATGTTCTATTTGGACATTAAACTGACCTGAATATAGACGAAAGCTGAGAAAAGGGTTTGGGAAAAGCCTCAGGTGTAACCTGACGAGGCGTTGCACCTGTTGGGCAGTGGAACCCACCGATCACAGCCCGGGATCTGGACGGAGACCTCCCTCCAGCCTTATTTTAATCCACAGTCTGCACCTGTCTCTCATGCGGCAGTCTTGTTTATTATTTAAAGGATATTTTATGACCCTTTAATATTTATTTCAGTATGCAAAGGTTCACTTAGATTAGTTAGATTAGCGCGAAAACAGGCCCTTCAGGGCCACCGAGTCCGCACCGACCAGCGACCAATATACAATAGGGACAATTTTACACAAACACCTGTAATGTGCTCGATTGTAATAATGTATTGTCTTTCAGCTGACCGAATTTCACTGTTCCTCGATACACGTGACAATAAACTAAATTGAAAAGCCTTATTCCCTTTCCATAGGCACAAAATGCTGGAGTAACTCAGCGGGACAGGCTGCATCAGGAGGAATGGGGTGACGGTTCGGGTCGAGACCCTACTTCAGACATTCCTTCTCTCCAGAGATGCTGCCTGACCCGCTGAGTTACTCCAGCTTTTTGTGACTATGTCCGGATGTTGTACTCTGGGCCTTCATTGACGAGGTTCTGGATTCCCGTTGCCATTACTGGCTGCACTTCAATGTGATTTACACAGGTAAAGAACTGTGGTCTCCGAAAAGAGATGCGAGGATATTGTATAAATGTTAGCGTGTTGTGACTATGCAATGCTGAGAACTATATGCTGCACATTATATCTGTTCCTTTTCAGCTTGATTGTAGTTATCTTTGTTATTATTTACTTTAAGTGGACAGAATGCAAAACCTTTATATATGTGAAAATAATAAACCTAGAACTAAACCGTTTGGGACTGGAGACACTACTGCAGGTGGGGGTGGGTGATGAGGAGTGAGTGCCGGGGGTGGGAGGGGGGCGTATTGGGGGGGCGGGGGGTTTCTCATCCTCCGGTGTTTGTGTTCGTCCCCCGTGTTGTCCGTGATCCGAAGGGCCGCCTAGTACTGATGGTGGCCTCAGCGCAGAGACTTTTGGAAATTCTGTGAAGAAAGTAACATATCTGGAATATAAATCGATGACAATTTATCTGGGTGGCGTGCATCTTATTTCGTTGATAAATTCACTGCACTGTCCCATCACAAACGCTGCTGTGGCTGGCGGAGTGTTCCAGTGTTTACAGCAGCCGCCAGCGAGATCCAACGACGTGGGTTCTGCCTGTGAGGACTTTGTTCATTCAACCCGTCCCCATGTGCTTTACCCGCCTGTGCTCCGGTTTCCTGCCACTTCCCGAAGGTGCGAGGGGCTCTCGTTGTATTGGCTGCTTGATGTGACCACAGTGTAGGTTAGTGGGGGTGGAGGGAAGGGGGAATAGGGTAGGGTGAAGGGAGGTGATGGTACGAGCGTGATAAATGAGTGCAGGCAGTGGGGCAGATGGGAATACAGTGCGTGAGTGGCGGCACAGGGTTGAGACACAAGAGCCAGGAGATACTGGAATCTTGAACAAAAAACTAATTGCCGGACGATTCAACGGGTCAGGCAGCATCAGTGGCGGGACATGGATATTTCACGCTTGGAATCGTGATCCTCAGATTTGATGGATGATTGGCCTCTTGTATTTTGAATCGTGCGTAAAAAAGAACGAGCCTTCTCCTTGAAAAGAACTTGAATTTCCCCTTGTACCGTGCGGCCGTTGGTATGACTTAATACAACTTGATTGTACTCGCATACCGTATGATTTGAATGGATAGCACGCAGGCAAAGTTTTTCATTGTACATCGTTGCACGTGAAACAATAAACCAAATGATATCAATACCACCATGTTGTTGTCAGTTAGTGAATACCCCCAGTCCCTTCCCGACCCCCTGGGAAACTGAAGGGAGCGACAATCAACTGCCACGGACACAAATAATGACTTACACAAGAAAGGGCAGATGCTGGTTGACAAAAAGTGAAACACATGGGGCTGGAGAAATTTGGAAATGTCATCCTGTCACCCATTCCTTCTCTACAGAGATGCTGCCTGCCCGCTGAGTTAAAGAGTTCCCACGGTAGACTCACGAGTCACTAAGGTAAACGCACGGGCCGCTACGTTATTACAACGAGTTAAAATGTTTCAATTTTTAACTTGAACAGTAAATTTAACTCGTGGAAAAAATCAAACATGTTTGATTTTTTTCACGAGTTAACAAGTTTCCCGAGTACCTGCCGTTAGCGCCACGAGTCGCTAAGTTGCTCGCAAGAGTTCCGACGTTCCCGCTACGTTGATTGTACGTGATTACTGCGAGTGAATACGCGGGGTCACTTGTGGGTCAACTCTCACCGTGAGACAGGGGTTTTACTATCAGCAAGTAATGAGTTAACTTCCTACCAGCATACAGGGCAGAAAAATCTTCACATCAGATTGATTGCAAAAAACTTCAATAGGAGAAATTCTTAGCAGAAAACACAGTGGGTCAAGCAGGTGTTAATTGTTTACATGATTGGAGTGTCCAGACTCAATCCATATGTGTAAAGATTGCCTTTGTACTCAGTAGTGAAGGATCCTCATGATTTAGTGTAATTCTGAATGATGTGGTCATTTGTTTCTGTATAACTTCAAAGTTGTTAAGATCATATTTCAATGGGCAACAATGCCTGAGGAAGGAGTCAAGCAATATTTATCCATTATCAAGCTTGTAGGCAGAACTAATTGAAGGGCTGGATTAGAGCGAAGGTTGCAGCATGTTCCACAAACCAAGAATTTTATTTTAAACCATTAAATGTATTCACAATTTAATGTTCATTCAACTGTGTCTTGGAAATAAAATTATGTATTAGTTTCAATATTCATTGACATTTTATTCAGTTCTGGAGACCCAGGCTAAAACCCCTGTCTCACGGTGCGAGTTGACCCATGAGCGACCCCGAGTTATCACTCGCGGTAATCACGTACACTAAACGTAACGGGAACGTCGGAACTCTTGCGAGCAACTTAGCGACTCGTGGCGCTAACGGCAGGTAGCGAAACTTGGTAACTCGTGCAAAAATCAAACATGTTTGATTTTTTCCACGAGTAAAATTTACAGTTCAAGTTAAAAATTGAAACATTTTAAACTCGTTTATAACGTGGTGGCCCGTGCGTTTACCTTAGTGATTCGTGAGTCTACCGTGGGAACTCTTTTAACTCAGCGGGCAGGCAGCATCTCTGGAGAGAAGGAATGGGTGACGGGATGACATTTCCAAATTTCTCCAGCCCCATGTGTTCACTTTTTTCAACTAGCATCTGCCCTTTCTTGTGTATGACATTATTTGTATCTACAGTGCCTTGTGTCTTGGCAATTCATGATTCACACACACACAATGCTGGGGTAACACACACACACACACACACACACACACACACACACACACACACACACACACACACACACACACACACACACACACACAATGCTGGGGTAACTCACACACACACACAATGCTGGGGTAACTCACACACACACACAATGCTGGAGTAACTCACTCACACACACACACACACACAATGCTGGGGTAACTCACACACACACACACAATGCTGGGGTAACTCACAAACACACACACAATGCTGAAGTAACTTGCACACACACACACAATGCTGGGGTAACTCACACACGCACACACACAATGCTGGAGTAACTCGCACACACACACAATGCTGGGGTGACACACACAATGCTGGGGTAACTCGCACACACACACAAAATGCTGGGGTAACTCACACACACACACAAACAATGCTGGAGTAACTCACACACACAATGTTGGAGACACACACACACACAATGCTAAGGTAACTCACACACTCACACACACAATGCTGGAGTAACTCAGTGGGACAGGCAGCATCTCCGGAGAGAAGGAATGATGATGTATCGGGTCGAGACCCTTCCTTAGACCACTACCCAGAGATGCTGCCTGTTCCGCTGAATTACTCCAGCATTTCGTCTATCTTTAAACCAGCATCTGGACTTCCTTCCCACACAATAACCAATGAGATTCCCCACTAAACTTCCGTGTCCTCATTGTTCCCCTCTCTGTCTTCCCCAGACCTCGGCTGCAATGTCATCAATGGCAAATCCGTTCATTCTCGTTCTACTGCACCCGCTCCTCGGTGAAGCGGCTAACTTCATTCAAAAAATTGGAATGTCACGTTGCGGCGCAGCAGTAGAGTTGCTGCCTCACAGCGCCAGAGACCCGAGTTCAATCCTGACGACTGGTGCTGTCCGTATGGAGTCTGCACGTTCTCCCAGTGACCTAGAAACACACCTGTCCAACTCACCCGGAGTTTCGTTTGGTTCCAGGGTGCAGCCTTGCAACGAGGGGAAGAGCAGGTTCCATCTCGACCAGCATCAAAAACTCACGGCTGAGCCACAGTAATGATGATGCCCAGCCTGGAAGGTATCCCGATCCCAATGGGAGGCAGTCATGAGATAATGCCTGGCTGTTGTGCTCGGGGAGGGATTTGCTCTTTAAAAAATTTGATTCGAAATTATAGTGATCTACACACATGAAAGGGATAAGATGGTATAGTGTCTGAAGAACCGACCCGAAACCTCACCTATTTCTTTTCTCCAGAGATGCTGCCTGAGCCGCTGTGTTACTCCAGCTTTTTGTGTCTATCTTTGTTGTAAACCAGCATCTGCAGTTCCCTTCCCGCACAATATAGTATGAACATCGGGTTTCTAATCTGATACACAATAGATAGGGCACCATCCTTGGGCCAACCGCGTGTCAGGCTGTAGGAAGCAGCTGCAGATGCTGCTTTAAACCGAAGATAGACGCAAAATGCTGGAGTCACTCAGCGGGACAGGCTGCTGTCGTCCATATTCTAGTGACACGCAACACATTGGTGTTCCCATGCAGCTCTGCACCAGAACACAACATTGAAGAAGGGTCTCGACCCGAACTGTCACCCATTCCTTCTCTCCAGAGATGCTGCCTGTCCCGCTGAGTTACTGTCACCTAGTCTCATCTATCTGCGCTCAGACTGGAGCGTGGCAAGTGGGTTACTGACCCCAATCCCCTCCTTCACAACGCCAGACTCCCCAAACACTGTGAACTGAGCTCTCCCCCCACCCTGGGAAATACAGTATTTAAAAACATAATGCACCAAGAAATGCACTTACCACGTTATTGGTTACTGGAGGGAGCGCATTTTCCCTTTGTAAGTCATATCAATAGATGCGGCCGCGCTGAAATAAGTCAAAGCCACAGGATGGAGATGTCTTCTTTAACATTGTTGCTTTATTAAAACATACCTTCATTCACGAGTGACGGGAGAGGACTTGGTAACTCGGGAGAGGAAGTTGGAACATCGCAGGAATGCCATACCCGTGGGAACTCGGTTAAACACTTGATCATAAACTTGAAGTCTCGTACGCAACCACGAGTCGTTCACTCGGGGTACCTTGTGGGTCAACTCGCACCGTGAGACAGGGCCATTACAATGAGACAATAGCTGGGGTATAGTGGTGCGGCACAGTAGGGTGGTACAGTGGCGCAGCAGTAGAGTTGCTGCCATACAACGCCAGTGGCCTGGGTTTGATCCTGAGTACGGTATGGAATTTGTACGTTCTCCCTGTGACCGCATGAGATTTCTCCAGGTGCTCCGGTTTCCTCCCACATTCTAAAGATGCACAGGTTTGTAGGTTACTTGGCTTCGGTAAAATTGTAAAATTGTCCCCAGTGTGTAGGATAATGACAGTGTATGGGGTGGTCACTGGTTGGTGCGGACTCAGTGGGCCAAGAGGTTTGTTTCTGCGTTCTATCTCTAAAGCTGGGGATGCTGACCATGACTGCCTCTCTAGTGCAGTAATCCAACCCGCCAGCATCAAATTTATGGAAAAAAGAAGACATTTTGACAATTAAGATGTCTGAATGCTTTTGAAATCAAATTGGTCACCAAGAGAATTTTACTTTCAAATGAGGGAGAAACCCTTAAGACAATATTTGACACAATGCTATTTTGAGTTTCATGAAGAATAAGAAATAAAGTACTGGTAAAAATCAAAATGCCAAACTCAAAACTGTTACTCCAGTTTTGAGTTTGGCATCTTGATTTTTACCAGTACTTTATTTCTTATTCTTCGCCAAAAGAATTAGGTGAATGCCAGTGTGACTGGAGCAGGCGGTCTAATTCCCTTATTCAGGCAATATTTTTGCTCGTTTAACTCTCATGGATTCAGGTTTTTTCAATTTTGTTATTCACATGGAATGGATTAAATGCACAGATGGAACAGATCTGGTAAACACATTAAAAAAGTAAAACAAGACATAAATGGAGAGAAAGTTATATCAGCAGGAGATTCCAATGTCAACTAAGTTTATCTTAAACAGTCAATTTAAAGCAGGGCTTTTAAGAATAATTGTTAATAGATTATAATTTTGCTCCGACTCAAATTAACTTTAGTGTAGTTGTTATTAAATAAGAGTACTGTTGTTTAATCCTGCATCTGTATTTTTCTACCTCGATAAGATTTATGTGACAGCTTCATATTACTCCACCTGAGTCAAACAACAATGGCAGAGATGAAAGCTTGACTTTGTTGTCGCTCATAGAAAGTTTCTCATTTAATGCTATTCTCTTCTCTTTCCACATAACCATGGGTTATTTTTTCAAATTTTAATCTGATTCGCTTTTGTAAGCAAGTATGAACTTTGAATCTGTCATTCCTGTAAACATTTCTTCTTTTTTTCCAAATTCACTACTCCAAACTACAATGTTTAGGTGCAGACAAAGTGAGAGCTCTCTGGTCCCCACAAGCACTGTAGACTTTGGTCTACCTTGCAAATGTGGCTGAGTTTGTGCTTCAGATGAAATTGTGACTCCAGTGTAAACTGCACCCAAAATTAGAGATCTTAAACAGCTCATCAGAATTTGTGTTACAATCATAGGGTCATACAGCGTGGAAACAGGCCTTTCGGCTCAACTTGCCCACACTGGACTACACTAGTTTCACTACTGGCATTTGGCCCATATTCCTTCTAACCTGTCCTATCCACGTACCTGTCTAATTGTTTCTTAAACATTGCAATAGTCCCTCTGGCAGCTTGTTCCATATACCCACCCCCCTTTGTGTGAAAAAGTTACCCTTCAGATTCCTATTAAATCTTTTCCCTTAAACCTATGTCCTCTGGTTCTCGATTCCCTTACTCTGGGCAAGAGACTCAGTTTGTCTTTCCGATCTATTCCCCTCATCCTCCTGCTCTCCAAGACTCTCCAGAGCAGTCTTGAGTACCAGCCTGCTCAACCTCTCCCTGTAGCTCAGAATCTTGGGTCCAGGCAACAACCTTGTAAATCTTCTCTGTACCCTTTCCAACTTGACAACATCTTTCCTGTAACATGGTGCCCTGAACTGAAAACAATACTCTAATGTGGCCTCACCAATGTCTTATATAACTGGAACGTGACCTCCCAACTGAATACTATGACTGATAAAGGCTAATGTGCCAAAAGTCTTTTTGACCACTCTATCCACCTGTAACGCCATCTTCAAGGTGTTCTGCGGTAAGCAATGATTAAATCATACCTTCCCCTCTTGGGTGCAAGCTGTGATTGCCCACAAATGTATGTGTACATTTTGACCATTCAGGGCTACATATCAGGTTGAAACATGGTGGTCCTGATAATAACTAATTCAAAACACACAACTGCCAATGCCAATGCTCCAGCCCTCACAAGCCATTTACTCTAAGCCAAACTACAAAATAGAAAGAGAAAATGTTGGAAACACTGAGGTGGTCAGACAACATCACTTGCTTACTTTGAAAAAGAGAATGGAAGGTCGTGTCATTCTTACTGAAGCTGGCAGAGATTACAGAAGGTCCATCAATCCATCCTTCCCATCTTTGCTATAAATTAAAACAAACTTGTTTTCTTTCTTTTCTCATCTGACAGAGGTATTTGACATGAAACTGTCTGTAGAATCTTCCAGTCTGTGAAATTATCTGCCTCAGAGGGCGGTGGAGGCAGGTTCTCTGGATGCTTTCTGGAGAGGGCTAGATAGGGCTCTTAAAAATAGTGGAGTCAGGGGATTTGGGGAGAAGGCAGGAATGGGGTACTGATTGGGGATGATCAGCCATGATCACATTGAATGGCTCGAAGGGCCAAATGGCCTACTCCTGCACCTATTGTCTATTGTCTATTGTCTATTGAAACTGTAACTGTTTCTCTTCCACAATTTCCAGCATTTTCTGCTTTTGTTTCAGATTTCCGGCATAGAAACATAGAAACATAGAATATAGGGCAGGAGGAGGCCATTCAGCCCTTTGAGCCAGCACCACCATTCATTGATTCCACTAACCCCTAGAGCTCTATCTAACTCTCTCTTAAATCCATCCAGTGACTTGGCCTCCACTGCCCTCTATGGCAGGGAATTCCACAAATTCACAACTCTCTGGGTGAAAAAGTTTATTTCTCACCTCATTCTTAAATGGCTTCCCCTTTATTCTAAGACTGTGGCCCCTGGTTCTGGACTCGCCCAACATTGGGAACATTTTTCCTGCATCTAGCTTGTCCAGTACTTTTATAATTTTATATGTTCCTATACAATCCCCCTCATCCTTCTAAACTCCAGTGAATTCAAGCCTAGTCTTTTCAATCTTTCCTCATATGACAGTCCCGCCATCCCAGGGATCAATCTCATGAACCTACGCTGCACTGCCTCAATCACAGTCCTTCCTCAAATTAGAGACCAAAACTGGACACAATACTCCAGATGTGGTCTTACCAGAGCCCTATACAACTGCAGAAGAACCTCTCTACTCCTATACTGAAATCCTCTTGTTATGAATAGCTTTCTTCACTGCTTGCTGTACCTGCACGCCAACTTTCAGTGACTGGTGTACAAGGACACCCATGTCTCGCTGCTCCTCCCCTTTGCCTAACCTAACCCCATTGAGATAATAATCTGCCCTCTTGTTTTTGCCGCCAAAGTGGATAACCTCACATTTATCTATATTATATTGCATCTGCCATGCATCTGGCCACTTACTCAACCTGTCCAGGTCACCCTGGAACCTCCTAACATCCTCTTCACAGTTCACACTGCCACCCAGCTCTGTGTTGTCTGCAAACTTGCTAGTGTTGCTCCTAATTCTCTCTTCCAAATCATTAATATGCATGGTTAATATGTGGCCCCAACACCGAGCCTTGCGGCACTCCACTCTCCACTGCCTGCCATTCTGAAAAGGACCCGTCCACTCCTACTCTTTCCTCCTGTCTCCCAAACAATTTTCTATCCATGTCAACACCCTACCCCCAATTTTAGTCACCAGTTCTCTTTCCCGGTTGTGCGGAATGACATCAACTGCCAGGCTTTCTGAAATTCATAGTCCCCTTTGTTCAACTGCATCACTGACATTTCCGATTTAACGTTCTCCTTCTCAAATTGCAGATTAAAACTAATCATATTATGATCACTACCTCCAAGCGTTTCCTTTACCTCGAGTTCTCTTATCATATCTGGTTCATTGGACAACACTAAATCCAGAATTGCCTTTTCTCGGTTCCATTACAAGCTGCTCTAAGAATCCATCTCTGAGGCACTCTCCAAACTCTCATTCTTGGGGTCCTGAACCAACCTGATTTACCCAGTCTATCTGCATATTGAAATCCACCATCACCACTGTGGCGTTATCTTTGTTACATGCCAATTTTAACTCCTGCTGCAACTTACACCCTACATCCGGGCTGCTATTTGAGGGTCTGTAGATAACACCAATTAGTGTCTTCTTGCCTTTGCAATTCCTCAACTCAATCCACAGTGACTCTACCACATCAGTCCCTATGTCTTCCCTCGCAAGGGACTGAATTCCATCCGTCACCAGCAGAGCTACTCCCCCTCCCCTGCCACCTGCCTGTCCTATCTATAGGATGTATAACCCTGAATATTAAGTTACCAGGCCCGATCCTCATGCAGCCACGTTTCAGTAATCCCAACAATGTCATATCTACCAACCTGTAACTGCATATCTACCAACCAGTAATCCCAACAATGTCAAATGTCTACCAACCCTCAGGCTCATCCACCTTACTTCTTATACCTTCACGTATTCATATATAATACTTTTAATTCCTTACGCATCTCACCTTTCACATCGATCCCTATTACACTTGGCCATACTCTCCTATCCCTTTATGAGCTTTCTTTCCCATTAATTCTGGGGTCATTAACTATACCTTTACTCTCTTTTCCTTTAGCCCCATCCTTGACTATCCCATTTGACACCCCACCTCCCTTATTCAGTTTAAAACCACCCGTGTAGCAGTGGCAAACCTGGCTGCCAGAATGCTGGTCCCCCACCAAGATGCAATCTGTCCCTTTTGTACAGTTCCCCCTTACTTAAAAACAGATCCCAGTGGTCTATGAATCCAAATCCCTGCCCCCTGCACCAGTTCCTCAGCCTCACATTCAGGTCCTGTATCTCCATGTTCCTGCTCTTGCCAGCATCTCGTTAGTTTTTATTTTTTACACTGTTGGAAAATAACTTTGAAGTGTTCTGAGTTATATTGACTCCAAATACTAACAGCTTTAATATACACACTTTTCAGACCACATATAATGCATTTGGGCACTCTCCACTTACACTCCCATTTCTTCAGCAACTCTCACTGTTTTACCCCTTTCTTAGCAATTCATACTTCACAGATGTGTACTTCACAAACACACATATATCAGAAGTCAAATCATTGCAAAACGTTAAAAATAACTCTACCTACATTTTCCAGGGTACAGCTGCTTTCACAATAAACTGGAGAGGGATTTTCCTGATGCTGAATGTTCACCAGTCTGATAAATGGGTTGTCATCCTCACAGGGATTTGGAGTAATTTGGGCAAAAACCCATTCTAGAGTTGAATTTGTCTATCTATTTGACTTTACAATGTCATCTTCCCTCAAAGAAACAAACGTGTTATCTACAGTATATGTGTATGTTTTGCTGGCCATGTTGCCCTGCACAGCCCTGACTCACCATCTGTTTCAGCCTTTACCCATACAGAATCCCAGCTGTGTCATCTGCATAGTGTACTCCAATAAGACCAAAGGGCAAGGGAGGATAATGGGCCAGAAGTACAAAGGGAGTAATTGTGTATAATCTGACCTTGATGCAGCTAATGACTGATAAAGAACCAGCACAAAACAGGTGCATGTGGATGCATCATCTGATCTGTTCAGATTGCAAGAGGTGTCAAGGAGCATGGGAATGCATTTGATCAGATAGATCAGACAATGTACACACAGACTCCTAGCTATGAGAGATACAGCAGGTTAACAGGGCCTTCAGCCAACCAAGTAAGTGCTGAGATCAATTACCCATTTGCACTAATCCTACATTAATCGCTTATACTCCCCACATTCTCATCAAGGGTAGCACAGTGGTAGAGTTGCTGCCTTATAGTGCAAGTAGACCTGGGTTTCATCCTGACTAGGGGTGATGTCTGTATGGAGTTTTACATTTCCCTCGTGATCACGTGGGTTTTCTCCAAGATCTTCAGTTTCCTCCCACATTCCAAAGACTTACAGGTTTGTAGGTTATTTGGCTTGGCATAAGTGTAAATTATCCCTAGTGTGTGTAGGATAGTGTTACTCTAACTAAACTCTCTCTACAATGGTGAAATGGTTCAATGGAATAAGTAGCCTCCTACGTTGGTTCCTTTTAAAGCTTTTACCATACAATGATGTAGACATAGTCACTTTGAAATTGTTGCTGTGTGTTTAAAAACAATTTCTGCCTCTTGACCAATGAGTTGGTTTGTCAGCTGATCTTGTGGCTGCCCACAGAGTGAATGGTGATTGGCTGACCTATGGGAGGTTTGGTGGCTCTCAGCTGACTTTGAGATGGATGGCATCAGGGATGACTACAGTCAATGTTTAATGCATCAACACTGATCTACCAAGTTCACTGATAGGCTCAAAGTCCCAACTGTTGCTGCTCCATCTGGCAAGTTATCCTTCTGGATTCCCTGCTGGATCCTGATCACTGATCAAATGCTGAGCAACCAGTTACTGAGTTTGTTATGATGTAAGTTTTGGGATGGAGGATAGAGTTGCAGGTGCAAAAGTTAAGTTGTCCGTCCAATAACTGAGTGCCTGACAGCAATAGTTCTCAGGGCAATATGCTTTAACTCCTTGTGTAATGGGTTGACAAAGAGTTGTACATTTGAAGTGGAAAAGCCGTTTGTGTTTATGCAGAGATTTGGGTTCAGAAGGTGTGTTTAATTTTCACATATGCAAATTCTCACCCCCTCGTTCTTCAGGCAGTCCCTTTTATTTAGGTGGACAACATCGGTGACCTCCAAATTGCAGTGAAGTGAAGAAAATAGGGCATTCATTTGCTGCTGCCTGGAATGATCTGGGAGGTAGGAATTTCAGAATGGCAGAGTCTTTCCATCAAACCATAATGGTTTTGACAAATAAAAGTAGAAAATATTGGAAATGCACGGCAAATTAGGCAACTTCTTTCAAAAAAGAAATGTATAGTAGTGAATGTTTCTGGTTAAAGACTTGAGACTTTCTTGAACTTCTTCAGAAAGTCTCAAGCCTTGCTGATCCATCTGGTAAGAGTTGGGAGCATGATTCTTTGAGCACTATTAGTAGACAGGATCTGTGAGCCCGAGTCCTTTCTACCTTCTTCCTAAGCGTCTCAGCATGCCTTCCCTCCCTCTGACACCTACCCTTTGATTCCAGTTCATTCCATAAAACAAGCAGTACCAACCTTGTTGAAAAGTATTTTGTATGCCTCATCCAGTTACTGTGATAAATCACAGCAGTCTCCCGGACAGTGGGAAGCCTCTAGAGTGGTTTCCATCAGATTGCATTATTAAGCTTTGTGTGTTGAGTGAATCTTTGAGTTGCATATTACACCTGAAAAGATACATTTTTCAGCTTGTGATCTTAGAAACATAGAAACATAGAAATTAGGTGCAGGAGTAGGCCATTCGGCCCTTCGAGCCTGCACTGCCATTCAATATGATCATGGCTGATCATCCAACTCAGTATCCTGTACCTGCCTTCTCTCCATACCCTCTGATCCCCTTAACCACAAGGGCCACATCTAACTCCCTCTTAAATATAGCCAATAAACTGGCCTCAACTACCCTCTGTGGCAGAGAGTTCCAGAGTCTCACCACCCTCTGTGTGAAAAAAGTCTTTCTCATCTTGGTCTTAAAGGATTTCCCCCTTATCCTTAAGCTGTGACCCCTTGTCCTGGACTTCCCCAACATCGGGAACAATCTTCCTGCATCTAGCCTGTCCAACCCCTTAAGAATTTCGTAAGTTTCTATAAGATCCCCTCTCAATCTCCTAAATTCTAGAGAGTATAAACCGAGTCTATCCAGTCTTCCTTCATAAGACAGTCCTGACATCCCAGGAATCAGTGTGGTGAACCTTCTCTGCACTCCCTCTATGGCAATAACGTCCTTCCTCAGAAGCTGTACGCAATACTCCAGGTGTGGTCTCACCATGACCCTGTACAACTGAAGTAGAACCTCCCTGCTCCTATACTCAAATCCTTTTGCTATGAAAGCTAACATACCATTCGCTTTTTTCACTGCCTGCTGCACCTGCATGCCTACTTTCAATGACTGGTGTACCATGACACCCAGGTCTCGCTGCATCTCCCCTTTTCCTAATCGGACACCATTTAGATAATAGTCTGCTTTCCTGTTTTTGCCACCAAAGTGGATAACCTCACATTTATCCACATTATACTGCATCTGCCAAACATTTACCAACTCACCCAGCCTATCCAAGTCACCTTGCAGTCTCCTAGCATCCTCCTCACAGCTAACACTGCCCCCCAGCTTAGTGTCATCCGCAAACTTGGAGATATTGCCTTCAATTCCCTCATCCAGATCATTAATATATATTGTAAATAGCTGGGGACCCAGCACTGAGCCCTGCGGTACCCCACTAGTCACTGTCTGCCATTGTGAAAAGGACACATTTACTCCTACTCTTTGCTTCCTGTTTGCCAGCCAGTTCTCTATCCACATCAATACTGAACCCCTTATGCCGTATGCTTTAAGTTTGTATACTAATCTCTTATGTGGGACCTTGTCGAAAGCTTTCTGGAAGTCCAGATATACCACATCCACTGCTTCTCCCTTATCCACGCTACTAGTTACATTCTCGAAAAATTCCACAAGATTCGTCAGACATGATTTGCCTTTCGTAAATCCATGCTGACTTTGTCCAATGATTTCACCACTTTCCAAATCTGCTGCTATCCCATCTTTAATAACTGACTCTAGCAGTTTCCCCACTACCGATGTTAGACTAACTGGTCTGTAATTCCCCGATTTCTCTCTCCCTCCCTTCTTAAAAAGAGGGGGTACGTTTGCTACCCGCCAATCCTAAGGAACTACTCCAGAATCTAAAGAGTTTTGAAAGATTATCACTAATGCATCCACTATTTCCTGAGCTACTTCCTTAAGTACTCTGGGATGCAGCCTATCTGGCCCTGGGGATTTATCGGCCTTTAATCTATTCAATTTACCCAACACCACTTCCCGACTAACCTGGATTTCACTCAATTCCTCCTTTGACCCGCGGTCCCCTGCTATTTCCAGCAGATTATTTATGTCTTCCTTAGTGAAGACGGAACCAAAGTAGTTATTCAATTGGTCCGCCATATCCTTGTTCCCCATGATCAACTCACCCACTTCTGACTGCAAGGGACCTACATTTGTTTTAACTAATCTCTTTCTCTTCACATATCTATAAAAACTTTTGCAGTCAGCTTTTAAGTTCCCTGCCACTTTTCTTTCATAATCTATTTTTCCTTTCCTAATTAAGCCCTTTGTCCTCCTGCTGGTCTCTGAATTTCTCCCAGTCCTCTGGTATGCTGCTTTTTCTGGCTACTTTGTACACATCATCCTTTGCTTTGATACTATCCCTGATTTCCCTTGTTATCCACGGATGCACTACCTTCCCCGATTTATTCTTTTGCCAAACTGGGATGAACAATTTTTGTAGTTCATCCATGCAGTCTTTAAATGTCTTCCATTGTATATCCACTGTCATCCCTTTTAGAATTAATTGCCAGTCAATCTTGGCCAATTCACATCTAAGATTGACTTGCAATTAATTCTAAAAGGGTTGAAATTCTTGGATTTGATATTTTCTGATTATCACACAAACACTTAGATTTTTAACTTCCGTATTGCTCAGCGGCAGGGCGCTTTATGATCCAATTTCTACACCATTATCTTTTGCACAAATCATTTGTATATTTTGTATTCCAACTATGAACTAGCCCAATGTTTGGATTACAAAAGGGTACATTTTGTTTTAAAAATATTCCTTGACATTGTTAAGAGAACTAACTTGATAAAGTGTGATTTAATACAGATGAATGTGCATTTATCACAAAAGTATAAGCATGTTAAATCATAATGCTAATCCATAATCTGTAAAGAATGTGAAGTTTGTCATTACTGGTTGTGGAGGTTGGGTTTGAGAAAATGAAGACAACCAAAGATAATTATTTGAAGTTTTGTTGCTATCTGAGGAACTTGGTATTTATGACATTTCTGTTGGGTTTTTATCTGAATTTCAACTGAAGATACAATGGAAGATCAGGTGAAATTCATGGAAATTCAGGACATGTTTGTTCTCTTTTATACATTTTAGCCAAAACAAATGAAACTGCAGACGCTGAAATCTGAAACACAAACAGAAAGTCTGGAAGGTCTCAGCCAGAGTCAGCATCTGTGAAAGAGAAACCAGTTGACATGTTTGTTCAATGATCATTGACCCAAAATGTTGATTGGTTTCATTTACCACAGATACTGTTTAACAACTGGCTGTTAATATATAATATATTTAGATGAGCTGGATTATTATACTAAACATATACTGTATATGTTTAGTATAATAATCCAGCTCATCTAAATTTGAATCAAAAATAATCTTGCTACTGGAATTTCTACATATGAAAAATCAATAAGCATTATCTTCTAATTTAACTGCACTAAAATGTTGTGAGATCTTATTGGTTCAGTTTATAGCAATTATTTAACACACTGTCTGCAGTACTTTATTATCTTAAAAGTTAAACTAATGTAAGAATCAGATAACAATCTTTCCACTAAAAACATGACGTAATTATTTTGAAGTTTGAAGACTTTTGGTGGGGCAAGTTGAAGGGGGTTGTTGAATAAGTACTTCAGAGAATTGTGCTTGGAGCTTGCTATGTCTGATTCAAGTATTTGCAGATTTGTACTTTTCATTCATTCACTTCCGTAGACATAATATCCAGCAGGAACGTTGACCTCCACCACGGGCAGATCAAATGGATACAATATGCCCACCTCCAGCAACGTTCATTAAGAAACAACAAATATTTCCTACACAGCAGACATTTCCATCTACCTTCACAAGGAAAACATTAAACATTCCTAAATTCTTATTCTTACTAAAGGTGTTCCAACCATCGTGCAGTTTGAGCAGCCATTCATGAGAACATTGAAGGAGGTTTCCTACATGTGCTTCTCATTAATGTTTTTCTTCTGGTGGGTAAGTTTGTACCTGACTGCAGGACAAAGTACTGATGTCATGCTGCTTGCTGTATTTTTTTCTATTGTATTACTCAATCCCGCTGCTCATTATCCTTCTCAGATTTCCAGTTTTGTCCCTGTGGTGTTTATTACACTCGTTCAGTTACATTGAGAATTCAGTATTCTGCATTTATACAACAAGAATATAAAGTTGATTTACTCACATTGTATACTTAGTTTGTAAAGATATGTAGTGTAACATGCAAGTGTGTATGTGTGACAAGCTATTGCAGCAGTCATATGGAAGATGTTGAGTACTTTATTATTATGGGTAATAAAACTTAAGAATGATTCATTGAGTTAACCAGATTTCAAACTTTATTATGGTTCCAGGCCCATGATTTACTGTACTATTTGAAACAGTTATATTTTATTTCTGTACTTACGCTCAAATCATTTCTCTCTTGCAGTTTGGGAATTTGTCCATTCCACATTTTGCAGCTTAAAGGGAGAACAGGTCTCTGGTAGGAGACTTATTCCCAGACTTCCATCGATAATTGGTCATGGGGAGGTCTGTAAAAGCAATCCACAGAGACTTGTTTCAGAACTTTACCTCTCTGTATCTTGCAGAAGCACAATGTTTCTGTACTGTCCTTTGCAGAAGCTTTCCAGGCATAGAGCTTCAGGATCTCATCCCGCAGGGGCCAATACAATGTGATATTCACTTCACCAGTTTACTAGATTTCATTACCACACAGTTATCATGATTGCATTTTGCATCTGGATGGAACTATCAGTTTCCATTACAATGTTCTTTCAATCCAAATTTTAAATCTGATCCAGATATGTATTGTAGAAACAATACTAATAGTAAGATTAAACGAGAACTTACCTGTTCGAAGTTTGATCTTTATTTTATGAGGAGTGACATAGAAACATAGAAACATAGAAATTAGGTGCAGGAGTAGGCCATTCAGCCCTTCGGGCCTGCACCGCCATTCAATATGATCATGGCTGATCATCCAACTCAGTATCCCGTACCTGCCTTCTCTCCATACCCTCTGATCCCCTTAGCCACAAGGGCCACATCCAACTCACTCTTAAATATAGCCAATGAACTGGCCTCAACTACCCTCTGTGGCAGAGAGTTCCAGAGACTCACCACTCTCTGTGTGAAAAAAGTCTTTCTCATCTCGGTCTTAAAGGATTTCCCCCTTATCCTTAAGCTGTGACCCCTTGTCCTGGACTTCCCCAACATCGGGAACAATCTTCCTGCATCTAGCCTGTCCAACCCCTTAAGAATTTTGTAAGTTTCTATAAGATCCCCTCTCAATCTCCTAAATTCCAGAGAGTATAAACCGAGTCTATCCAGTCTTTCTTCATAAGACAGTCCTGACATCCCAGGAATCAGTCTGGTGAACCTTCTCTGCACTCCCTCTATGGCAATAATGTCCTTCCTCAGATTTGGAGACCAAAACTGTACGCAATACTCCAGGTGTGGTCTCACCAAGACCCTGTACAACTGAAGTAGAACCTCCCTGCTCCTGTACTCAAATCCTTTTGCTATGAAAGCTAACATACCATTCGCTTTTTTCACTGCTTGCTGCACCTGCATGCCTACTTTCAATGACTGGTGTACCATGACACCCAGGTCTCGCTGCATCTCCCCTTTTCCTAATCGGCCACCATTTAAATAATAGTCTGCTTTCCTGTTTTTGCCACCAAAGTGGATAACCTCACATTTATCCACATTATACTGCATCTGCCAAACATTTGCCAACTCACCCAGCCTATCCAAGTCACCTTGCAGTCTCCTAGCATCCTCCTCACAGCGAACACTGCCCCCCAGCTTAGTGTCATCGCAAACTTGGAGATATTGCCTTCAATTCCCTCATCCAGATCATTAATATATATTGTAAATAGCTGGGGTCCCAGCACTGAGCCCTGCGGTACCCCACTAGTTACTGCCTGCCATTGTGAAAAGGACCCGTTTACTCCTACTCTTTGCTTCCTGTTTGCCAGCCAGTTCTCTATCCACATCAATACTGAACCCCTAATACCGTATGCTTTAAGTTTGTATACTAATCTCTTATGTGGGACCTTGTCGAAAGCCTTCTGGAAGTCCAGATATACCACATCCACTGGTTCTCCCTTATCCACGCTACTAGTTACATCCTCGGAAAATTCCACAAGATTCGTCAGACATGATTTACCTTTCGTAAATCCATGCTGACTTTGTCCAATGATTTCACCACTTTCCAAATGTGCTGCTATCCCATCTTTAATAACTGACTCTAGCAGTTTCCCCACTACCGATGTTAGACTAACTAGTCTGTAATTCCCCGTTTTCTCTCTCCCTCCCTTCTTAAAAAGAGGGGTTACATTTGCTACCCGCCAATCCTCAGGAACTACTCCAGAATCTAAAGAGTTTTGAAAGATTATCACTAATGCATCCACTATTTCCTGAGCTACTTCCTTAAGTACTCTGGGATGCAGCCTATCTGGTCCTGGGGATTTATCGGCCTTTAATCTATTCAATTTACCCAACACCACTTCCCGACTGACCTGGATTTCACTCAATTCCTCCTTTGACCCACAGTCCCCTGCTATTTCCGGCAGATTATTTATGTCTTCCTTAGTGAAGACGGAACCAAAGTAGTTATTCAATTGGTCCGCCATATCCTTGTTCCCCATGATCAACTCACCTGTTTCTGACTGCAAGGGACCTACATTTGTTTTAACTAACCTCTTTCTCTTCACATATCTATAAAAACTTTTGCAGTCAGTTTTTATGTTCCCTGCCAGTTTTCTTTCATAATCTATTTTTCCTTTCCTAATTAAGCCCTTTGTCCTCCTCTGCTGGTCTCTGAATTTCTCCCAGTCCTCTGGTATGCTGCTTTTTCTGGCTACTTTGTACGCATCATCCTTTGCCTTGATACTATCCCTGATTTCCCTTGTTATCCACGGATGCACTACCTTCCCCGATTTATTCTTTTGCCAAACTGGGATGAACAATTTTTGTAGTTCATCCATGCAGTCTTTAAATGTCTTCCATTGTATATCCACCGTCAACCCTTTTAGAATTAATTGCCAGTCAATCTTGGCCAATTCACGTCTCATACCCTCAAAGTTACCTTTCTTTAAGTTCAGAACCATTGTTTCTGAATTAACAATGTCACTCTCCATCCTAATGAAGAACTCAACCATATTATGGTCACTCTTGCCCAACGGGGCACGTACAACAAGACGGCTAATTACCCCTTCCTCATTACTCAAAACCCAGTCTAAAATAGCCTGCTCTCTCGTTGGTTCCTCTACATGTTGATTTAGATAACTATCCCGCATACATTCCAAAAAATCCTCTTCCTCAGCACCCCTGCCAATTTGATTAACCCAATCTATATGTAGATTGAAGTCACCCATTATAACTGTTCTGCCTTTGTCGCACGCATTTCTAATTTCCTGTTTGATACCATCCCCAACTTCTCTGCTACTGTTAGGTGGCCTGTACACAACACCCACCAGCGTTTTCTGCCCCTTAGTGTTTTGTAGCTCTACCCATACCGATTCCACATCCTCCAAGCTAATGTCCTTCCTTTCCATTGCGTTAATCTCCTCTCTAACCAGCAACGCTACCCCACCTCCTTTTCCTTTCTCTCTATCCCTCCTGAATATTGAATATCCCTGGATGTTCAGCTCCCAGCCTACGTCACCCTGGAGCCATGTCTCCGTGATCCCAACTATATCATAATCATTAATATCTATCTGCACGTTCAACTCGTCCACCTTATTACGAATACTAAGTATGAGGGATTACGTGAAGAAGCCCCGATGAGGGATTACGATGTGGGATTACGTGAAGAAGCCCCGCCAGGCGCATGCGCGTCATACTTCAAAGCAGCGGCGTGAAAAACACAGAAACCAATAGCCGAAGTAAGATAGTAAGGCTTACAGAAGACTAGAACTACCAGATGATCGTTTAGATTATGAGGGTCGGGAGCGGAGGGCACGTAATCCCTCATCGTAACCCCTCATAAAATAAAGATCAAACTTCGAACAGGTAAGTTCTCGTTTAATCTTACTATTTTACTTCGGAGTCACGTGAGTGACTACGTGAAGATTTTGAAGCTCTGTGATTTTCATGCCGTTCATTCCATACGACACACTGCTTCAGTTGATACAGTAGTGAGTAAATAATATTATTGAACATTGCTTGAATTATTCAATAACTATGTTAATAATAATAATACCAATGAAAGTAATAACCCCTCTATCCCAGGGGAAAATTACAACAATGATATGAAACAACGATATGAAACAAAGCAAACAAATTGAACAGAACACAACATATCATGTGCAAACCCTGACACTGTGAGAACAGGTTTATCATAAATCTAGAAGTTACTTCTTTAGACCATCCTGCGGCCTCTAGAATTTGGTCGAGCGGCATGTCCTGTGCCTTCGCTGCGGACATTGATGCCGCCCTTGTAGAGTTGAGATTTAACACATGAGTGTGAACTCCAGCTAAATACAGAACCTGTTGTAACCATCTAGAATAGTTTATACTGTCACTTAAAAAAATATATATATATGAGTAATGAGCATTGGTGTCTCACAATCTCGGAGACTCTTAATTACTTTAATATATTGAATCAGACGCTTACCACACACAATGTTTGGTCAACAGGATAGGCTTTAAAGATTACCTTGGTTTCAGCCTTCCCTGGGTTGCTTTGCTTGCTTAGATCATAGACATAAAAAGTAATTTTATCTACAGACAACTGCATACAATCTAAGTGCAATATTTGTAATGTTTGTACTCATTGTGCTGATACTAATGGCATGAGCATAACCACTTTAAATATTAAGTACTGAAAAGGCAGTGACGTAATTGGAGCCCACTGCTGAAGCAATGTGAGAATTATACTGACATCCCAGATTTCTGTATATCTGGGTTTGGTAGGATTTTATTAAAATTCCTCTCATAAATCAGGATATTAACGGATGAACCCGATAGATTGTCATTCTGAAAATTGTCCTAAATAGGAGGACAAAGTACTCCGAGCACTATTAATGGCACTATATCTCAGGTGCAACATAGCAAGGAACTCCAATACATCTGATATGTTTGCAGTATGATAAAATATATCTAACTGTATATAAAGATTTCCCATTTCCTTATATGAGATATATATTGTTTCATGGTGCTATCTCTCCAAGCTGCAGTTATAACATCCATTGTCCTATCCGACAGTCCATCAGAACCTGCAGATTAACAATTAATACGATCATGTAATGGATGACGTCTCCTGTACTGGATGTACCAACAATTACTGCAGCTGGGGATTGTCATGAATGGCTGAGTCATCATTCTGAGCACCAATGGGAACTGGCTGTGTAGACCAGTTTGGAACCAACAAACGCCTGCGGCGGAGTCTTGCTCTATTTTGGTGATATTGCCTAATCAGGCAAAATGGGGAAACATAGAAGATTATACTTCCCCAATGTAGCGAGAATGCATCCGCCGCTACTGCTCCTGGGTCTATCTCCTATGACATATTTAGGCAACTGGAGATTTAATCTGGACGCAAATAGATCAATATTTGGTACCCATACCAACTGACAATCTTTTTGAACTTCTGGATTTACCATCCATTCTGTATTGTTATTGAACTTCCGTGATCTGTTGTCTGCCACAATATTGTCTCTCCCACAGCTGTGGTATTGTCTACTTGTAATTGAACATATTCATTGTAGAACAATAATCTATCAATGCATAAAACGCCCCCCAATAGCTCCAAATAATTTATACCATGTGTTAGGAGAATTAATCATCTTGGACAGTCCATCACCACCTCAACTGGTGAGCTGTCCTTACCTCCCCATCCGAGAGCGCTCCCAAGCGTTTGTAATACCACTGAAGGTTGCTGACCAAAATATATTCTAGTAGCTTGTGCAACATTGAGAATCCACCATTGCAATTCAGCTAAGCTTTAGTTGGTAACTGCATGGACCTATCAATGACCTGCACGCTTTTTATTTTATTTTTATTTATTTACTTTTTTCATTTAAAATTTTATTTATTTAGTATTGTTTTATTTTATTTTTTATTTTTTTATTTTTTAAAAAAATGTATTTATTTTTACTTTTTATTTTAAGTGCTTGTCCTCTGGCTCTCAGCAGACTTTGATAATGTAGAGGTCCAAACTCAACAGCAGGAATGCTGCTACCATTTACCAATACCCGTAGCTACTTCTCAGGTGGAGGGATAAGGTCTCTCAGCGAGACAAGTACCGACATTTGTAATATCCCCAACCTTATCTATTAACAAGTTACTGACATATCATTACTGAATTAATGACATACCCCAAATAATCAATTGTTTGGGATGGCTGTAACTTAAATGTAGTTGGATAGACCAGTTCTTCAGCTGTCTCCTGAGTGGCATTTACAATTAACATATCCTCTAGATAAGCCATTACAATGTGATTCTGAGCCCTCAGTAACACCAGTGCTGGTTTCAATAATTATGTGAACAGTCTGGGAGCTGAAGTTAACCCATTAAGTAATTCTTTAAATTACCTCAGCTGACCCATCGAATTAACTTAAAGTACCTGCGATAATGATGCATTGATACTGAATAATAAGGGGTTTTTTTGTTTTTTTTTACGTCTATAGTAACCATATAGCAGCCTTGTGATAACAACTGTGTTTCAGTGTTGAAGGTGTACTTTATTAAATGCCTATACTGAACATATGAATTAAGTTTGTGAGGTCCAGAATGATTCTGCAACCCCCATCTTCTTCTATCTGGGATATATTTTACCTGACGAGTTTCTGGAGTAGCAAACACCAACCCGATCAATATTATGTAGCATCATTCATTATAAAACAATTGTAATCTTACACCCAACCAGAGGTTGTACCCCAGAAGTTCTATGTGTGATGGAATAAAGTTACTGTACCTCCGTAATTGAACTAGAATTGTTTTGGCAGATTTTCACCAATAATTAATCTGGTTATTGTTTGTCCTACATAGTCCTGCATTTTTGAGTATAATGTTGGCCAAATGGCAATTTTCATCATACAATTAGGTTCGAATAGGCACTGCAGAGTAATGCAAGCCTGTCTTATAAGTTTTGGACATTTATCGACCCTTCTATGTCTTCCCCAAATGCAGTGATGCCAACTGAATATCAGCTAGAGGACATGCTGGAAACATATTTCCTGCCCTCGCATCGTAACACTCATGGGTGCCCAAATTACTGAGTTTACTGTTGGCACCCTGAGCGAGGCACAATAGACAGGTGTTAATATATTTACTGTTTCAGTCATAACAGTTCTTCGAGCAGGTGAGAAACCAAATAATGTTGGCAGCCAGGTCTCATCCATAGGCTCACCAGTCCATACCGATATAGCAAACGATGCTACATCGGGAACACCCGAAGAGTGGCTCTTGTGCTCTGGTGTATACACATAAGTAGGGACACCAGCTTCAGGGTCAGTCTCCTCCTGCCCTGATACGCCCGAGTCTTGCTCTGGGAGACCTCATCCCGACCTAAACAAGGCACTGGAGAGTCAGATTCCCATTAAAACATTCTTTTTTAACAGGCACCATACTCAGTGTATGGAACTCCTTTGGTCTGCCTGGGAATCTCTGGGTCTTTGGACCCTTGACTGATTAAAGCTTAGAGCATTTTAGTCTTGCTCTAGGGAGACCTCATCCAGACCTAAGAAGGCACTGGAGAGCCAGATTCCCATTTTTTACAGGCACTGTACATAGTGTGTGGAACTCCTTTGGAGGCTGCCTGGGAATGTTTGGGTCTTTGGACCCTTGACTGAGTAAAGTGTGGAGCATTTTCTCCATTTCTTGTCTCCCCCACATTCTTGTCCTTTTTTGGAGGAAAGTAACTTTATTTACATTTCCTTGTGTATTTGTGCATAATCATATATGTTCATGTTAAGAATTATAGATTCTGACAGGCATATTCTACTTGCAGAATATTTATATTACTCTCAGTTTTACACAGTTCTCCCAATATAAGGGTTGATGTGGCTGTATTGGGTATAATACTTTGTACCCATCTCTCTGTCTCTGCTGGCCCCAGAATCAAACCTTTGTATTTACCTGCTTGTTCTCTCAGAGCAGGGATGAAAGTTTAATAATGCTTATATCATACACATCAAACTAAGGAACTGCATCTGGTAACACATACTCAGAGCAGACCTTGTATGCTTACCTATCATTGTGGCCTCAGCCCGAATGACCTAGACCAGCTGGAGGGTATTACCTACGGAATAATGGCCACCGGTATCGGAACCGGCTCCGCACTTATCTATTTTCCCGATTATTGCGATGGGACCGCAATAATCGTGGCCCATGCTTGCTCCTCCCGCTGAACAGGCTCCTGCTGACTCACAAGCCAGCCTTATGGAGCTTAAATCTCGCTGGAAGTTTTAAAACTTACCTGCGAGGTTTCTTACTTACCCACTGGTGGAGCTGCGCTCTCCAGCTCCGTTCAGTGCGACATGTGTCGACGTAATGACGCGCATGCGCCTGTCGGGGCTTCTTCACGTAGTCACTCACGTGACTCTGAAGTAAAATGTAAAATACAATGTTCTTCTGAACCGATTCAGTTTGAAAGAGGTGAGAGAAAGGTTGTCTCCATGACTAAGCTACTGCCTCAGTTCTGAAGTAGCCTTAATTATCTGTTCCTACCACTTGTGTAAAGCTGCAGCACATTATTGAAAATACATATTGTTGGCAGACCTTGAAAAGTTATCTGGCTTGGTTAATTAAGAAGCCGCAAGGGTAAAAAGACCCTGATGTATATTAGATACAGGCCTCAGAATAATAGTCAAGATGTAGGGCACAAATTACATCAGGAAATAGAAAAGGCATGTAAGAAAGATAATGTTACAGTGGTCATGGGAGATTTCAATATGTAGGTAGATTGGGAAAACCAAGTTAGTACTGGATCCCTAGAGAAGGAATGTGTAAAATGCCAAGAGGTGGCTTCTTAGAGCAGCTAGTGGTTTAGATCATTAGGGAAAAGGTAATTCTGGATTTGGTGTTGTGCAATGAACCAGACTTGATTATGGAGCTTTAGTTGAAGGAACATTTACAGTAAGAAGCAATGATCATAGTATAGAATTCAACCTGCAGTTTGAGATGGAGAAGCTGAAATTGGACTAATCAGTATTATTATTAAGTAAAGGTAACTACAGATGCATGAGGAAGGAGCTGGATAAAGTTGATAAGGACTCTAGCAGGAATGACGGTGGAGCAGAAATGGCAGGAGTATCTGCGAGTAATTTGGAAGATGCACGATCTTTTCATCCCAAAGTGGAAGAAACATACCAAGGGATAAATTAGGCCATAGTCACTGACAACAGAAGACAAAGATAGCATAAAAGCAATGTAACATGGTAAAGATTATTGGGAAGCTAGAGGATTGGGAAGTTTTTAAAAACCAACTGAAGGCCTCTGAAAAAAGCAATAAGCTGAGAAAAGACAAAAAATCATAACTCAGAATGCCTTTATTTGTCATTGTAAGCACTGTATACAACAACATTGTTATTGCTACTCCATTGGTGCAGAATATACAAACATAAAAACACAGGACACAATTTAAAGGAACATAATGTAGGATTCAACCTGCAGAATGAAGGTAAGCTAGCCAATAAGAGAATGCCAAAAGTATTTTCGTAGATATACAAAGAGTAAAAAAGAGGGAAGAGTGGTCATTGGAACACTGGAGAATTACAACAGAGAAATAGTAATGGGGTTAAAGGAATAATAGTTGAACTGGGGAAGACACCAGCCATGTGCCAGAAATTCAAGGGGCAGAAGTGAGTGCAGTCGGTATTACTGAGGAGAAGGTGCTTCGGAAACTGAGATATCTGAAGGTGGATTAATCACCTGGACCAGATGGACTACACTACGGGATTCTGAAACAGGTCACTGAGATTGTGGAGACATTAATAATGATCTTTCAGGAATTACAGGTCAGGAATGGTTCCAGAGTACTGGAGAATCACAAATGTAACTCCAATGCTTAAAGGGCCTGTCCCACTCGGGCGTAATTTGCGTGTCATTTATGTGACATCCTAAAAATTGGTTTGCGCGACGTGATGCACACATAGCGCGTGGTGCGGCGTGGTGGCCTATGCCGTGACGAGCGGTAACGAGCGGTGCCCTAGGATTTTGGAATGCTCAAAATCCTTGTGCGCCACCTGCATGACGTAGCCCTTACGCACGCTGACGTACTGATGGCGTACGCTGACATACTGACAGTGTACCTGTAGTGTGTGGTGACGCATGGTTACGCACGGTGATGCAGGAACATTGCCTATGCTCATTTATTATGCGTCACTGTGCGTCAATGTCCGTAACCATGTGCCGCCCGTACGCCATCGACGCGCCATTTGCGCGTAATTTGAGCGCCGCACCACGTGACCACCCAAGTATAAAGTACGCATAGTTTTGACATTTTTTCACAGGGAAAATCCTTGCCACGGAGATCAAACTAAGTACGAACGACATCGCAAATGGCTCCCAAAAGAAGCAGGGCCCTCAAGAACACTTGGCGCGTGACTGTCGTACTGCTAGACGATTTCCGCGCGACTGTCGTGCGTCAGTCACTACCGGCCTGTCGCGTAAATGACGCGCAAGCGGGATAGGCCCTTAAGGCAAAAGAAAGGAAATTATAGGCCAATTAGTCACTTGGTAATATTTTAGAGTCCTTTACTAAGGATGAGGTTCCCGAGTACTTAGAAGCACATGAAATAGGCCAAAGTCAGCATGGTTTTCATAAGAGCAAATCTTTCCTGACAATTCTTTTGGTAGTTTTTTGAGGAGGTAACAAGCAGGATAGAGAAAGGAGAGTCTGTGGATGTTGTTTACTTGGATTTTCAGGCCTTTGATAAGGTGGCACACATGAGGTTGCTCAACAAGATAGAAGGCTATGGTATTGGAGGCAAGGTCTAGAAGATTGACTGACTGGCAGTGGACAAAGAATCAGAATAAAGGAGGCCTTTTCTGCTTGGCTGCCGGTAACTAGCGGTGTTCCGTGGAGATCTTGATGGGCCCACAACTTTTCACGTTGTATGTCCATGATTTGGATGAGGGAATTGATGGCTCTTTGGTCACGTTTACAAATGTTACGAAGATAAGTGGAGGGGAAGGTAGTATTGAGGATGCAGGGAGGTTGCAGAAGGACTTGAACAGATTGGGAGAGTGGGCAAAGGTGGCAAATTGAATGTAGGGTAGCAAATTTTACAGTCATGCAACTTGGTAGAAGGAATAAAGACGTAGACTACTTTCTACATGTGGAGAAGATTCAGAAACTGGAGGTGCAAAGGGACTTGGAAGTGCTGGTGCAGGATTCCCAAAAGGTTAATTTATAGCTTGAGTCAGCAATAAGGGAGGTAAATCCAAAGCTACTTTTAATTTTGAGCTGACTAGAATACAAAATCAAGGATGTAATACTGAGGTTTTATTAGGAGCTGGTGAGGCCACATTTGGAATATTGTGAACAGTTTGGGGTCCCATATCTGAGAAGGGATGAGCTGGCTTTGGAGAGGATCTGGAGAAAGTTTACGAGAATAATCCCAGGGATTATTAGTTTAATGTTTGAGGTGTGTTTGAAGGCTCTGGGCTTGTACTCACTGGAGTTTAGAAGCATGAGGGGGGACATCATTGAAACTAAATAATGAAAGGCCTAGATAGAGTGGACGTAGAAAGGATGTCTCCAGTAATGGCTGAGCATTTACATTATTGTAGAGTCCATAAAATGGCCAAGCCATCAGAAAAATGTCTCCGTCTTTCTTTTGAAAGAACCGTGCATCTTTAATGCACCCCTGAGGCCAGATGTGAGCTTCACTTAATATCTCATTCAATAGATAATCTATCTGACAGTTGAGCACCCCACCCTTGGTTTTTATGTCAAGTTTCTGCAGTGGGGATTGAAATTTCCAACTATCTAGACTTCCTCAGGCATGTGAAGGTAAATAAATCTCCCAAGCCTGATCAGATATATCCAAGGATACTGTGGGAAGCAAGAGAAGACATTGCAGGAGTCCTGGCTGAGATATATGAATCATCATTAAACACAGGCGAGGTGCCGGAAGACTGGAGGATGGCTAATGTTGTGCCTCTGTTTAAAAAGGGCTGCAAGTATAAGCCTGAGAACTATAGACGTGATCCCTAACATCTGTGGTAGGCACGTTACTGCAGAGGATTCTGAGGCATAAAATATATATGCGTTTGGATAGATAAGGGCTGATTTGGGGATAATCAGCATGATTTTGTACATGGGAGATGGTATCTTACGAATTTGATTGAGTTTTGAAGAAGTAACTAAGATGGTCGATGAGCATAAATTCTTAGATGTTGTCTGTTGGGCTTCAGCAAGGCATTAGATAAGTTACTGCATGGTAGGCTGCTCTGGAAGGTTAGATAGTATGGAATCCAGGGAGAGCTAGCCAACTGGATATTGAATTGGCTTCTGATAAGGAAGCAGAGAACAATGGTGGAAGTTTGTTTTTCAGACTGGAGGCTTGTGAATAGTGCCGTGCTTCAGGGATCGGTGCTGGGCCCATCGCTGTTTGTCATTTGTACCAACAATTTGGAAGAGTGGACTCCGACTGTTCTAGGAGTGCAAGTATATGCTTTCCTGAAAGTGGCATCATATAGGGTGGTCAAGAAGGCTTTCTGTATATTGTCTTTCATTAGTCAGGGTATTGAGTACAGAAGTTGGGATGTTATGTTACAGATGTTGGACGAGGCTGCATTTGGAGTATTATGTTCAGTTTTGGTCACTCTCCAAAGGAAGGATGTTATTAGGCTGGAAAGAGGGCAGAGAAGATTTATGAGGTTGTTGACAGGATTTGAGGGTCCATTAGTGAGAGGTTGGACTGGCTAGGATTTTATTCTTTGGAGCACAGGTGGTTGAGGGGTGATCTTATAGAGGTGTATAAGATCATGAGGAGAATTGATAGGGTGAATGGACAGAGTCTTTTACATAAAGTAGGGGAATCAAGAACTAGAGGACATGGGTTTAAGATGAGAGGAGAAAGTAATGGCAACCTGAGGGGCAACCTTTTCACGCAGAAGGTGGTGGTATATGAAATAAGCTGCCATAGGATATAGTTAAGACAGATACAACAACAACATTTAAAAGACAATTGAATAGGTACATGGATATGAAAGGTTTGGAGGGATATGGGCCAAACGCAGGCAGGTGGAACTAGTGTAGTGTAGCAAATTGATTGCATGGCTGAAGGGCCTGTTTCTGTGCTGCAATGACTCTTTATGACTCTACGAAAAATTCAGTGAACAGGATAGGCGGGATCGTGGCAAGGAATGAAGCAAGGCTGATGGATTAAACAGCATTTGTTGTTAAGTTATTAGAGGGGATTCTGAGAGAAGGGATATGCATACATTTGGAAAAACAATGAGTGATTAGGGGTAGTCAGATAGACACAAGGAACTGCAAATGCTGGAATCTTGCATGAAACACTAAGTGCCGGAATAACTCAGGGGGTTAGACAACATCTCTGAAGGACATGGATAGATGCATTTCAAGTTGGCATCTGTGTTCAGATTGATTGTAGCAGGGGCAGAAAGCTGGAAAAGAGGTGGGGCAGGTCAACCTTTGGCAGGTGGATACTGGTGAGAGGGGTTTGTTTGGCAGATGTGTGGACAAAGGGTAGGGTTGAATAGGAAACAAAATAAACAAAAGGAGACAAAAGAATGTTGGAAAAGGAGAGAAGAGAACCTGTAAAGCCAGAGGGAGGGATATAGGTAGAAGGGGAAGATGGGGGGTAGGGAAGGAGGGGCAAGATAGTGGGAGAAATGGGTGTGCACTGGGATTGGGGGGGGGGGGGGGGGTTAGGATATATGCGTATTGCTTCCATGTTGTATAGATCTGTGACTATTGTTTCAAGGAAAAACTCACCACATACAAATAAAGAGAATCCCAAATCTCCACAGGAATACATTTGCAAAGCATTTTTACTAATCATCTCAGGTGAAGAGAGGGTTAGGACTGCTCGAGAGGCGGCACGGTAGCACAGCAGTAGAGTTGATGCCTTACAGCGCCAGAGGCCCAGGTTCGATCCTGACTACGGATGCGGGCTGTACAGAGTTTGTTTGTTCTCCCCGTGACCTGCGTGGGTTTTCTCTGAGATCTTCCGTTTCCTCCCACACACCAAAGACGTACAGGTTTGTATGTTATTTAGCTTGGTATAAATGTAAATTGTCCCTAGTGTGTGTGGGATTGTGCTTGAGTACGGGGGATAGCTGGTCGGCACGGATTTAGTGGGCCGAAGGGCCAGTTTACACGCTCTATTTTAAAAAAAACTGAAAAACACTATTATTCCAATTTAGTAAAATCCTCAAAACAAATTGAACTGTATTTCTCAAGATACAAATTTTCCTTTCTCACAAAGGTACATAAATTGTATAGTTAGCAAATTGAATTCTAACATCCAGATTCTCAGTAAGTTCAAAAGAATGCTTTTTCAATTTCTTGTTTTTGACATTGTCCTTCTTATGTATTGGCCTGCCTCTGTGCCATGGAAGCATTTGCAGACCACAATGAGCTGCTTAATCTAATTGCTGTTTAGTGAATTTCCTGGAAGAAAGTCAATAAGGGCAGCCTGTGTCATGGACATTTCAGAATTGTTTTTCTTTCATTTCCACCTTTTCTTACATTTTCCTCCTTTTGGAGCCGTGAAGTCATGGATTAAAAAGTTTATTATAATTAGATTCATATTTATTCCAAAACATTTCAAATTGGTAATTTGAGGTCTCTTTAATTGCTTTCTGGCAATGATACCCCTGCAGCAAGCAAATGAGTATGGCCAAGTATAATACAGAATCCACACAAGGAATGGCTGGAAGTCTGCTTCTAATGAAAGTCCAAACATAATTACTTTTGTTATTGGTTACTGTGTAAGACTGCCATTTGTTATGTCTAAAAAGCTGGGCATATCTTTTAACAGTGCCGGACAATTAATTAATAGATGAGTAAAGAGTTTTGGATTTTGTTTTGTAGCCATGATTAATCAAAGTGAAAAAAGCAATGTTTTGTCTCCTATTACAGGGAAAGCTATTTTTATGTTCAGCATTAGTCTGGAGGGGAAAATCGAATGGGTTATAAAGCTGATATACTTTTATCCGAGTTTCACTGCTGAATAAGACCGATTAAGCTCCAAGTTGTTTTAAGTAAAATGTAACATCAAAGATGAAAAGCAGCATGTTGAAACCTATGAAGGACTAGAGTTTGGATTCAGATCCAAATACCATTTATCTTCATGCTCCATAATGCTGGAAACATTTATTCAACATCTTTCATCCACTCTGAGACTGAATAATAATATCCACTATTTTTATTTCTCTACTCTCCTATATCTAATAATGACAATTGGCAATTAATGCTTATTGGGAATTAATTCTAACATATACCCGAGATTCAGTTATGTATTTGTTTTGAAAGTCATTTAATTCTGTTATGTGAGTTAAGAATTTGGTGGAAAAGTCAGATACAATGGCATAACACCCATTCTAACATAACCACCGAATTTCAATATAATGACAAGCAATGAAAGGATAATAAAGGCAAAGCTGAAATCCATATATTCATATTACAATTGTGCAAGTAAATTAAGATTTTGAGAAGAGGATTAGTAATCTGCAAGACTTGTCAAACCTGAAAATGGTTGTCTTCTACATTTTAAATATTTACTAAGTAGCTCTTTGACTGAAATTAGTTTTTAATTCTAATCTTGGTTTGATGCACTATTTTGTTATGGTCTTCAATATATATGATTCATGCTATTGATCTCCTTTGAGCGAAGGAAGTGCAGGAGGAAAATATGTATGACAGATTGTTTGTGCCAATCTGAGTCTTTCTCTTCATTTGTCCACCAATAGATTATGACAAATATCTTTTCAAACCCCTATATCAGCTGATATGCAGTTTCGCAGACTAATCAGGCAACATTTTATTCACAATCTTCCATACATATAGAAATATTGTGGTATAATGTATATATATATCATTTTCCAGGGAAGCCACTGAGCACGCAAAATAATGTTACATTAATGCAGAAAATTAACACAAAGGTTCCATTCCCTTGGTTTATAGCTGTCTTTCTCCCCTAACAATGTCTCAGAGAGTTCTGATTCAAGAGGCAACGGATCAGTAGTAAAGTTTAGTAGAGGTTTGAATAGTTCGTCAGTCATGCTACCAGGGATGAATATATTAAATTTTCTCAGGACAATTCATCAAAGCATTTGGCAATGTACTAATGGTGAAGGGTTCTGTAAAGTTTCCAAAAAATAGAGAGCAGTCCTTAATTGAATGGCCTCATTTATTTTAGTATCATCTTAATAGATTAAGGTTTCAATAAGACTTGTCTGGAATATAACTTCACTAGCTCTATTAATACTTTAACTAATAATACTAAATATATTCAGCATATGTTGGAATAAAATCAGACTGTCTTACAAGAATTTATCACACAGAACCGATGTGCCACTTTGAAACATGTAATCAGTGAGTAACCTTGTGCAAAACCCATGATGACTGCTGCCGAATTAAACAAAATCTGTTGGCTACATTGCAATCACCAAATAGCTTGAACATTCAAGAATATTGCAATGTGAGGTGCAACGATAACAGAGCACTTGCAGGATTCCTTTTGATCACAAATTGTGTCAATTAATCTCACTTGTTAACTTCATTAGGAGAGCTTGTGGGTCCAGAAATTGGTATTCAATCTGATAACATCATTCATACTGTTATCCCAGTTATCCTGTTATCCCTGTTATCCCAATTGTCTTTTGCTAGGAATATCCTCAGAGTATCCCAATGGGAATTCCAAGGCCTTTAAGTATGAGATGAATCCCAGAAACCTCACCATAGCTGTGGCACCTATTTGGGAATATTTAGGGAAGAGAGGCAAAATCATTGGTGAGGGTTGTAAACAGACAGCGAAACAGTAGTGGTGATGTTGATGTCGACTCCGGAGCTCCGGCTGCGGCCTGACTCCGGGGCTCCAGCTCCAGCTCCAGCCCGACTCCGGAGCTCCAGCTACGGCCCGACTCCGGGGCTCCAGCTCCAGCTCCAGCTCCAGCTCCAGCTCCAGCTGCGGCCCGACTCCGGAGCTCCGGCTGCGGCCCGACTCCGGAGCTGCAGCTGCGGATTACTACCGGTGGACTATCGGGATATCGGGAGCTCGCGGCTCTTCGGAGCTCCCGCAACGCGGCTTCTCCTGCCCGTGTCGTGGGGTTGGAACGACCTGGAGCGGGGCCGTACATTGCCCGGCGCGGCTTTAATGGCCGCGGGACATTCCAGTGCCCGCCGAGGGCTCCAACGTTGTGACTTTTGGGCCTAGAGCGGGGCCGTACATCGCCCGGCGCGGCCTCAATGGACGTGGGACTTAACATCGCCCGCCTGGAGCTTCGACATCGGGGAAGAAATGGTGCGGGGGAGAGTGAAGAACTTTGCCTTCCATCACAGTGAGGGGGAGACTCACTGTGATGGATGTTTGTGTGAATTGAATTGTTTGTGTGTGTTTTTTTTTTTTTTTTTGAATTGCTCTGTATGGTTTGTAGAAACAGAATTTTGTTCGAGCCTCTCTGAGGTGCGAATGACAAGTAATAAAATCTAAAAAAATCTAATCTAATCTAATCATGGTTACAAACAACAAACTAGAGACACGGTGATATGAATACATCTCTAATTATGCATGACCAATCTTCATCTGGACTGAGCACAGTAAATGAGTGAAAGTAATGTAAGAGTAGGAATACATGAGTACATTTGGCTTTTGGACCAATATATTAAGAAAACAACTAGATAAATGGGCATCTTAGGCAGTGTGCTATGAGAAAAGATTAATAAACAATGTTTTTTCATGAAGGGTCCCTTGGAGAAGACTAAACACAAGATGAAATAATTCATAATTGGGATGGATGGTGAAAGAGTTGATTCTGAGACAAAGATCCTGAATTTAACAAGGTATTACTCCCAGACAAGCTCAATCCATTATATGCATGCTTCAATAGGCAGAACATTAATGAATGGCAGACTAGATTTGTTTATCTTGGCATTATGCTTGGCACAGACATTATGGGTTGAAAGGCCTGTTCCTGTGCTGAATTGGTTACCTCTTCAATCTCAACATATCCACATGCCTATTTAAAAACTTCTTAAACACATGCTCTGAAATATGTGTTCGATTGATGAACATTTGAAAAGAGAGAAATCACAATCACCAGGAGTTGGGTGAAAACTTTCCAAACTGAGTTTAGTTAAGACAGTTGTAGTTAGAAAACATGGGAATTACATGCATCAGCTTTGTTTTGATTTTGTCTGTAACATTAGTTTTAATGCTGTTCTAAAATGACAAAGGTAGCAGAATGGCTGGTTCTTCGGATAAAATTTGAAATTCCTTAATATACATGGCATGGGGATCAGGCTACAAATCCAGATCCAAGCTTCTGCAAGTAAAAAATAATAGTCTACATAATCTAGCTTTTGTTTCTTGGTCACTTCATCCAAATTAGAGTTTTTGATAAAGGGGTTTGAATTTTATCTGAACTGGTTTAAACCAAGACAGCTATGGCTGAATAGCTAAAGGGCCTGTCCCACTTTCATGACCTAATTCACAACCTTTTTTACTCGTAGACATTTTTCATCATGTTGAAAAAACGCCCCGACCTACTTGAGGTCATGAGTACCTACAACTAGCATCACGATCTACCTACGACCTCCTATGACCTTGTGATGACCATGCTGCGAGTATGACTCGAGGGCAAACTCGGCAAAGGTCATGAATTAGGTTGTGAAAGTGGGACAGGCCCTCAAATTGGATCATTAATAAACATTTATTTATTTTTCAGTATTTGGGCTCTGCTGGCAAGGCAAATATTTATCCCTAATTGCCAAAAACTGATGGTGGTGAGAGACTTTCTTGAACTGTTACGTTCCTCCAGGTGGATGTGTTCCTATGTTGTTGCATCCAGTGTGCCAGAGATTAGACCCAGCAATGTTGAAGAAATTAGACCCAGCAATACATCTCCAAACAGATGTTGTGGGATTTGGGGGAGTTTAAGCAGATGTTGGTGTTCCCAATTGCCCATATCCTCCTTTTGGATATGAAGATTAGTTTTCGTTTTTTTTAGTTTTTAGTTTTAGAGATACAGCGCGGAAACAGGTCCTTCAGCCCATCGAGTCTGCACTGAGCAGCCGTCTCCGCACATTAACATAAGCACACACACACTCAAAACAATTTACACTTATGCCAAGTATATCACCCCAGCCAATTAACCTACAAACCTGTACGTCGTTGGAGTGTGGGAGGAAACTGAAGATCTCTGAGAAAACCCACATGGTCACAGGGAGACCGTACAGACAGCACCCATAGTCAGAATCTAACCCGGGTGTCTGTCATTGCACCGCTGTAAGGTGGCAACTCTACCACTCAAAGATGTGCACTAGATTTAATGCTTTCTTCAATCCTTGCATAGAATGGATTGCATGCATAGAATGGATTGAGCTTGTCTGGGAGTAATACCTTGATAGATGCAATCCATTATTAGTGGAACAAAGCTTTGCCTGACTGATTACATTTTCATCCTCAACATCTTACCATTGTCTATCTGCAACAACAGCAACTCCCTGCAATAATTCAGAATCATGTCCCTGTGCTCAGAGCTTTCATTAAATGTCTACAATGTATTTTATGTGCAGAATACTAGGAAAGACCTGAAGCAAGTTTTCAACATTCTGGTAACGATCTTGGATCAGCAGGAATAGTTTAAAATGTTTGCCATGTCTCTGGCAATTACTAATACATCTGCTAAAGAGTTTGTTTTTTAATCCAATATATCATCTTTGAGATATTTTAAACTAGGGAACTGATCGACGTTCCTTAAAATATCGAGTGCTGATCCACCATACAGAAAACACCCAACTGGTCACAAAAATGTCTTGCACATTTAATCAAAGACAGTGGAGGATTTGTTCAAGTATCAGCCTTGAGGCTGCCAATGAGCAGAAGTACATTTTTGTTTAGTACTTTCATTGAACGCAGCTGCAATTGTGACGAATCCTCAAGACTATTTTGGAAGTTTGATGTCGATGGTGATTGAAAATATCTGTACTTATGCATGTCACAACTAAGATACATTAAACCAGTTTGTCAAGAAATATTACACAAATCAGGAATTGAATTAAATGGAGTAAAAATGCATTCAGTGTAAAGCTGGGTCAGTTTGAGACACTGCTTCAGGGGATCTGACAAAGTATTGAAAACTACTGGATTCAGCTGCTGTTATTCTTGCGATCTCTATGACAACAGGAGGCGGGATGGATGTAGACTAGAAGGTTCAAGAGTTTCCTCCAGGGCCAACAACCAAAGTTCTTTTCAGATCTTGTGATTACTAACTGTTTCAAAATCAAAGTTCTGATTGTACCTCCAATCCCCCCCTCATCACAATTTCCTCACAAGCTTTGTGATCTCACCAACCTTCCCAATATTCACCTCAGATTCACTCTCCCTCAACCTCCATGTCCTTTCTGCCAATTTCATGTCTCTCTAACGTGTATTGAACTTATAGAGTCATACAGCATGGAAACAGTCCCTTTGACCCAATTTGCCCAAGCTGACCAACATTTCCAACTACATTAGTCCCACCTGCCTGCATTTGTCCCATATTCTTCTAAACAAATCCTATCCATGTACCGGTACTTGCCCAAACATTTTTTTTTAAACTTTCTGATAGTAACACAACATTAAACATTTTTTTATTAAATCAGACCTGTCACTTGTCTGCCATTTCTGCTCACTTATACATATCCTATTGCAGTTGATGGGTATCATCTCATTGTTTGCCATACCCACATGTTGGGTATCATTATCAAGCTTTGCAATACAATACTTTAAACAAATCCAAGTTATTTATATATATTAAGAAAACCAGTGGGCTTGGCACTGTTATTTAAGGAACATCACTGTCTTCCAAGATTACATTCGCAAAACAACTGTTTGTTTAAACAGCCAGAGGTATAGTTGAGGAAGATGATAGTATTTCAGCATTCAAGCTGCTTTCCTGCTGCCACACAATTTCTACCCATTGAAGTTAGACAGAGGTAATATGTCACCAATCACAATATCTAGGCTAATACACTTTAACAATCTCATGTTTTGTAAACTGGTGGAAGAGCTTTAAAATGTTGCTTAAAGATTGGTCTTAAAGGTTTGGCTTTGGTAATTGTCCAACCATGGGATGAAGGCGGTCCTATACTGATTCAGTATGAGCAGCCAATCCGCCAATCTATGTAGGTGAGGTGGTGGGTATGTCGGTGGAAGTGAAGCTGGAATTTCTTTATTAAAGAACACCAAGAGAAATGGCATTACACTTGAAAATCTCCAAGAAGTGGGGTGAAGCAATTTTGCAAATGGAGCTAGTCATTATTGGGATCCAGTGGCATGTCCCCCCTGAGTCCTCCCTCCAGTAATTATTTTTGTATTTTCTATCCCTCTGTATACCAATCCACATTTATTTATTCTTCTTAGTTCTGCATTAATGTAAATAGCTATATTAAATAATTTTTACAATGTTTTGCATCAGTATACATATAAATAAATGTATTGTATTTCAGCATGGCTCTTTTTAAACGATTCACTGCATTAGTTGGAGTGACCGCTTTGTTGCTCATGGGCACCTGCACTATGGACAATACATTACTTTTTTTCAAATTAATCATAATTCTTTACAACATAGTGTGAGGAGGTACAAGAAAGGTAGGGTCTAGTGGCGTTTCTGAAGAAAATGCAAGGGTGGGTTCAATGTACCACAATAGAAGGGAAACCTTCAGATGTCCAGGAATGAAAGGCCCGCTCACCTGGTCCTCACTTTCACCCTACTAGCCTCCGCACCCAGCACATCATCCTTTGTCACTTCTGCCAGTTTGAAAGGGATCACACCGCTAGTCACATCATCCCCTCCCACCCTTTTCTGCTTTCCGCAGGGACCATTCCCTCTGTGACACCCTGCTCTGCTCATCCCCCCCTCTACCCACCTCTCCCTGACCCCACTCCTCCCCTGCAACCCCAGGTGCTGCAACACTTGTTGCTACATTTCCTCCCTCGCCATCATCCAGAAATGGAAACTGCCCTTCCAGGTGAGACAATGATTCATGCGCACTTCCTCCAAACACATCTAATGCATTTGGTCCTCCAGATGTTGCCTCCTCTACATTGGTGAGATGGAGAGCAGGCCCCTGTACCTGTGTGGACCAGCTGGCAGAGTATTCATGGACATCTTTAAACTCTCCCTTCTCCAATCTGTTTTCTACCTGCTTTGACCACTATCATTCCAATGCCAAATAAAAACAACGTAATGTGCCTTAATGACTACTGCCCACTGTCATGAAGTGCTTAGAGAGGTTGGTAATGGGGCACATCAAATTCAGTCTCCCATTGTAACCAAGCATCACTCACACCTCAGTCATTCTCTCTTCCCTCCCTCCAGTCGGGCACCAGATACAACAGCTTGAAAGCACGTACCATCAGATTCCTTAACAGCGTTTTCTCCACTGTTATCAGACTCTTAAATGGATCCCCCATTTGCTAAGGATCTATCACCCAATGTACCTCATCGTGGTCCTTGTACCTATTTTTATCTCCACTCTCTCTGTTACTGTAACTCTAAATTCTGAACTCTGTTCCCTTTCTCTTTTTGCACTTTCTGTTGCAGTCCTGCATGGTATGATTGTCTCCTGCATGGTGTGATTCGCCTGGAGAGAATGCAAACACACTCTTTTGGTACACATGTCAATAAATAAACCAAAACCAAAATATCGCCCAGATGCCTGTTTTATACCTCTATTCCGCTCAACCCCAACTGGCTCAACCTGCTCATCATCCTTCACCCCATCATGGTCCACATACCACCTACTGGCCCCTGACTCACCCTGCCGCTCTCCTCTTCTAAACTGGTTATTTTCCCTCCTCACTCTCAGTCCTGATGCTGGGTCTTGACTCAAAATGTCGACAGCTATTTTCCCCCCACTAATGCTGCTCGACCCTCTGATTTTCCCCAGTGGTTTGTTTTTTTGTTTTCTATTTTTATACACCATATTCCCTGTATTATAGGTGATTGAATATTTAATCTACTAATTACTAGCTGTATCTGTGCACCAACCTTGAGTGTTTCAAGTAGTGGGAATCACAGATGCTTTTTAACCACATTTTACTATCTTATCCCATTTAAATATATATTTTAAAATATATTTTTTTAATTCTTTCTTCCAAAGTGGATAACCGTACAATATTCCATGCTATATTCCCTCTGCCAAGTTCTTGCTCATACACCTATCTACATTATTATGCAGGCTCTCTGTGTCCTCCTTGTAACTTGCCAACCCACAGCAACATTTGGTACAATATGCTCAGTCTCCCTTAATGAAGTTATTAACATGGGTTGTAGGTAGGCTGCAGGACTCATCCTTGTGGCAAAGCATTAGTTCTAGACAGCCAATCTGCAAATGATTCATTTATCTCAACTCTGTTTTCAGTGTTAGTTTGCCAATTTTTTAATTCTCTCCGTATTTATCACCCGACCATGCAGATTTAGTACTATTCATTTTGCATGGCACCTTTTTCAATGCCTTTGCTGTTTGTCTTAGGAAGCTAGTAATTCGCTGATGCATTCTTACAAAATGTATCTATCATTTAGCAATGATAATAGTTCATGTAAAACAATGTTACATTAACCAGGTTAAGACAAGACTATCATTAAAAGGGTGTGAAGGACAAATTTAACATTCTATTACACTTTTGTAGCAATACCAAACAGCATGATTTTATTGTGCAGGCATATTAAACCATAGATTTTTTTTTTGTATGAAGTAAGTTAATGATATGATAGACTGATGCATCATTAATAATAGGCTGATAACTATTAGAAAAGCAGTAAAGCTACAATTCATCATTCTGACCTCATCATTCAATAATAATCTATATAATTGGTTGGGAAACCATCCAGAAGATTAATTTATAACAGAACAAAATAATTAATTCATTTAAATCAACTTGCAATACTGTGTAGTATTTATGCTGTGAGTACAATCAGCATTGGCACAAATCAAGCTCCAGTTAATTACAGGTAATTTTATATTTTATTTTGTCATGTAATCATTTTAACATCATTCATGAATTATCAATAGACAATAGGTGCAGGAGTAGGTCATTCCGCCCTTTGAGCCAGCACCACCATTCAATGTCATCATGGCTAATCATCCACATTCAGTACCCCGTTCCTGCCTTCTCCCCATATCCCCTGACTCCGCTATCTTTAAGAACCCTATCTAGCTCTCTCTTGAAAGTTTTCAGAGAATCGGCCTCCACCGCCCTGTGAGGCAGATAATTCTACATACTCACAACTCTCTGTGTGAAAACGTGTTTCCTCGTCTCTGTTCTAAATGGCTTACCCTTTATTCTTAAATGATCATTTACTAAGCAAGTTCAGAGTTGCTGTACATAGAATATTTTAGTCAGAAACTGAGGTTTGTATTTGTACTTGTTCCATCATTTTCTTGTTAGAAATTACAAGGAAAAATAACCAATGCAGGTCAAGATAACTGTGACACCAGAGAACGCAGATGCTGGATGACTAGCAAAAAGCAAATTGTTAAAAGAACTCTGTAGCTCAGTTAGCATCTGTGGTGCGAAATTGCCAGACAACTTTCCTACTCCACTCACTCAATCTGAAGAAGGGTCTTAAGCTGAAACAGCATCTGTCCATTTCCCTGTCAGATGCAGCCTGACACCCAGCAGTTTGCTTTTTGAATAAAGTTAATAGCCTTGAGTGCAATTGTATTTTAATTATCTTTTCTTTGCACTCAAAGAAAAGGTACAAAATGTAACTAGAAATTTGGCACAGCTGAGTAGTCTCTAAGATCCCTTGGGCAAAGCTATGGATGAAACATATTGGATAAATTTTGCCTTTGACATCACTAGAAATGAAAATTTGGACAATTGGTCCAAAGCCCAAAATAACTATGCTGGGACCATGGAAACTCAGAAGCACAGGGAGAAAAGGTCATATGAACCATATGATCGATGCCTGATGAAAGACAGCTTTATGGCAATATGATATTGACTTTTATAGGACAATTTAATTGACCTATCTGGGACACGTTACAATAAACTCTCTTGACTTGACTTGACTTTTGAAATAGCTCAGACAATGTAGAGGTGTTTGGAAATGCCATTTTATAAAGAGCTTATGTGATGAACAGGAAAATATGACCAGGTGGCAATATAATTAATAACTCTCAAGCCTGAGTAAGTAAAAGATTTGTTTTGTATATTTGGTCTTTGGTTGAGTGACAGCTTGAAATTATTGACATTAGAGACATAGGTCTTCAGCTTATTTTACAAGAGTGAAGGAAAAATCAGTCCAAGATATTGGTAGCGGCAACCCAGAATCAAACATTGTAAGGAGAGCCCAGATTTTGAAGCTCCGAAAAGCTATCCCCAGCAGCAGAATTAATCTGGCTATTCATTCACATAACTAGTTATTTTGTCCAAGCGGAGAGTGTTATGATTTAGTTTAAGAAATGATAAAATGGAACGGTAAATCAAATGTGAGATTATTAGAGGGTACACAAAAAGCTGGAGAAACTCAGCGGGTGCAGCAGCATCTAAGGAGCGAAGGAGATAGGCGACGTTTCGGGTCGAGACCCTTCTTCAGACTGGTCAGGGATCAGGGAAACGAGAGATATAGACGGTGATGTGGAGAGATAAGGAACAATGAGTGAAAGATATGCAAAAAAGTATCGGTGATAAAGGGAACAAGCCATTGTAAGCTGTTTGTGGTGTGAAAATGAGAAGCTGATGCGACTGGGGTGGGGGAGGGAGATAGAGATAGAGGGAATGCCAGGGCCCGAGGGCTGAGGGAGAGGTGGGAAGGGGAGGAGACAGCAAGGGTTAACAGAATTGAGAAAATTCAATATTCAAGCCCAAAGGATGCAGACTCCCCAAGCGGAATATGAGATTATTAGAAGTCAGTGATTTGCATACATGCTTAAGTAACTTAATAAAGATCAAGTACTACATTTTGGTCTGGAATATTTTCGTCCAACGCGTCAGTTGATGCCCTAATGAGGTATTAATGTTGACATGCTGCATGCTGCTGGATGCTGTCGTTAGCATAGGACTGATTGATTTTATCTGCCAGGCTTCATGCTCGTGTGACTGGCAGAACTAGTCAATCCTATCAGCAGTGGACACCAGTTTTCCACAAATGTACGTCATTTTTACATGTGAATTCACCCCATAAATGAAGATTGTATTTATGAATTTAAACACTGTGTCTACTTTCATGTTGTTGGATGTTTCAAACAGTTGAGGCAAGGGTGAAAGGTTAATCTACATTGGGAGAGTCCAGAACCAGGGGTCACGTTTAAGAATAAGGGGTAGGCCATTTAGGACTGAAATGAGGAAAAACCATTTCACCCAGAGAGTTGTGAATCTGTGGAATTCTCTGCCACAGAATGCAGTGGAGGCCAATTCACTGGATATATTCAAAAGATAATTTGAGTGGTAGATATAGCTCTTAGGGCTAATGGAATCAAGAGATATGGGGAGAAAGCAGGAATGGAGTACTGATTTTGGATGATCAGCCATGATCATATTGAATGGATGTAATGGCTCGAAGGTCCAAACAGCCTACTCCTGCACTTATTTTCTGTTTCTATGTTTCTATTCCCCTGCATCTCTCTGGGGCTGATGTTACCAGAGGTCAGAAATCAATTGTTTTGCTCTTGAAGAAGAAAACACTGAACAGTTGTTATGGCTGACACTGTTATGACTGTAAGATGTTTAGAGATACAGCATGGAAACAGTCTATGTTGACCATCAATCACTCATACACTCATTCTATATTATCCCATTTTCTCATCATACACTCTAGGGGCACTTTACAGAAGCCAATTAACCTAGTAAGCTGCACGTCCTTGGAACGTGGGAGGAAACTGGAACTCCTGGAGAAAACCCACATGATCACAGGGAGAATGATCAAACCCGGTATGGGCAGCTCCCGAGGTCAGGATTGAACCTGGGTCTCTGGCGCTGTGAGGCAACAACACCACCACTGCTTCACTGTGCATGAGATGCCCCGAGGAGTATGGAAGGTAAAGAACTACAGTCATGATATTTTGATGCAGCTGAGAATAGGTCTTCTTGTATGGAGGAATAGCAGCACAATCATTTGACAAACCAGCCACTCTTATTCCTTGAACAGATAAATTGATTCACCTCCATGATGAAGACCACTTGCAGAGAAGAACTGAATGGAGCAATGCCTTAAAATGTTTTCTGAGTGGGAAGATATCATAATTCAGGGGAAAGTGAGGATTGCAAGGATTTCCATTGTGTAACTCAATAGAGTTGCAAATTAAACCAGCTGAGTCACAGTCACATAGTACCAAGTCCATGCTGATCATCAAATTTACACTACCACCACGCTCACCCTCATCCCATTTTATTCTCTCACATTCCCATCGATTTCTCAGAATCTACCACTCACATACACATTGCAGAATATACAGTGGCCAATTAATCTACAGCCAGCATGTCTGTGGTATACGGGAGGAAACTAGAGCACCTGGACGAAGCCCACATAATCACAGGGAGAACAATTCTTCACTGATATCTCCCAAGGTCAGGATTGAGCCTTGGTCCCTGAAACTGTGAAGCAGCAGCACCAACCATTAAACCACTGTATCACCTGCTGAATAGTGTGAAATACAAGGCTAAAACAGTTGATACCAGTATGCTAGAAATGCCAAGGAGATCTTTCTTAAGTTTCTCCTTTAACCCACACCAACTTCAACCAATCTGTCCTGTGTTCTCAAGAAATAGTTGGCAGCACTTGGCGTAGTCAGTTATGTGCTTGACTATTGATATATTACTGAAGAAATTGTTCCTAAAGTAACTTCAACTGTAGCTATGCTGTTGTAGTCCAATTTTAACACAGATGTGGAAAATTACCATAAAGAGTACAGAATTCTTGTTGAGTTTATGTTTAGAGGGTCATAAAAATAGTGCTGGTGATGTATGTGCACGCCATTTAAAATGACAGTTTATTGAAAAAAAAAAGCCTGTACAATTAGATGCATAGGCTACAAAGGCTATGAAAAGCTAAGTTTGTATAAAAGTGTACATTGATCCCACTAGAATATTTAATCCAAATCCAGGTATGGTTGTTTAGAAAGTCTATGAAGAGTAGGGAGAGGGCAATGGAAGGGTGTAAAGATAAGTGCTGCTTTTGTCAGGGAATAGAGTTGCAGGATTAGAAGCTGGATTTGCTCTCCTTAAAGCATTGATGATTGAGACAGGTTGAGATTTGAGGGGCGGCACAGTGGCGCAGCAGTAGAGTTACTGCCTTACGGCTCCTGAGACCGAGGATCGATCCTGACTATCTGTACTGTACAGTGCTGTCTGAACAGAGTTTGTATGTTCTCTCTGTGACCTGCCTGTGATATTTTTCCCAATGCCGTTTATCCAGCAGGTTAGATGAAAGTTGGACATCCTGATTTCTGACTTTAGTACTATGTTGGGTCTCAGTTTCATAATAAGCTATCTTTCCATTCCATTCACAAGGCTTCAGTGAAGCTCAGTGGTAGAGTTGCCAGGATATTCAAATAATGAGGGAGAGTTTGTGTATGAGACTTGTTATAGGGGGATCATGGGCAGGATGAAACATGCTTTGTGATATACCAAATGATTGAATGGGGTAAATGTACCTGTAACTGTAAACACCATATCACATATTATTAAATGAAGGAGGAGAAAGAAAATATCATGCAGGATAAATCTCTGCCTGTTATTGAAATCTGATTGTTTATTGAGCATACTGCCACCCTACAAATTCTTTCATAGCAGGGCACAATTTCTGCATGGTCTTCCTCAGAAAGTATTAGCTTTATCTTGGAATTCTCTAAGTTTGTGTACACATGCCAGTCTCTTGCGAAATTAAGTAGAGAGGCGAGGAAAGGGAAGGTAATTCAAAAAAATCATATACACACCACGCATTCAAAACAGCTCTTTGGAATTGAGCTAATGGGAAACCAGTCTTCACTAATACTCTACACATGTTATAGCCATACTGTAGAAATGTGTCCACCAGTGTCGTACTCCTGGCTATGTTTCTGGAACTAGACACAAACCTAGAGGATTGAATTCACCGTCATGTTCCATGATTCTCTTGGTGTCTAGTCACAGTATCTGACCACTCACTTCAGATTCTACCAGTTCTGTGGTGCCAGGTCTGGCCCAGTTCCTGGCACCAGAGAATAGATTGCATCTGAAAGATTGGTCTCTCATCCAGGTCCAGACAGCTCCATGGTGCCAGGCACTGTCAACTCCCTGAGACTGCACCCTAGGACATTCAAGCGTGACTGAACAGGTATCAGATTACCCATGGGGACCTGGACTGGCTCTGGGTCAGTCGCAAAGATCGGGCTTGGCATTGAGAGGGTGCTCAAGACCTGACAGGTGATGGGTGGAGTTGAGTGCTACCTCAGGATCTTAGTCACAACCTCCTCTACAGAGCACCTCCAGTCACTATGCACTTCTAACAGTGCAATGACTATATTTGGCCATAGTTTCGAGCTAGGATGGGCCTCTCTACACCAAATCCACATATTATTCTATGGCTCCATTGACATCCCATGTCAATGTCACATAGAGAAGCCAACTGTCCTTTTCAATATACGAGAGTTATTCCATCCAGAATTAGGGCAACATGGCTCTTAAGATGTCTGCCTTCTACCAAAATGATGGTGGATACAAAAAAATGATCCAAGATCTGTTAAGAGGACCAAGGCATTCTTTTTATAACCTTCATATTCTCCTTTCCTGCATTGTCATTGCACATGTTTCTGCAGTTTCAGTTAGAAGCACCAATATACAACACTGTCACGATGGTCAGATCAGTAAAGTGATTGCAAAGACTTCTTATGGAGATCTCTTGGATACCAAGGTATGTGAGGGAGGCTACTCTTTAACTGTTTTGGTAGCCAGCTGATTTTATTTCATTATTTCTCTCTGACCAGCCTTTAACAAATTGTACAGTTCAGATAATGTGTCCTCTGTAGTCCTCTTGTCAACATTCCCATGCTTGGAGAGCTCGGCACACCTCTTTACAGCTCTGTACAGCTGGGATTGCAGTGGATGGCGCACCCTGTGTTCACTCAGCTGTGGCGAGAATAAAGGACGGAATATTTTATCACAAATGACCTGTGGGAAACAAATAAACCAATTAGTCAAGCTTAACCAAGTGTTTTGTGCTGATACACCCATTGTGGGGACAGGAAACCATTGGCAACACATTGCAATACGATTATAAAATTGTTGTGGGTTACAAGTACATATTCAGCCTTTGCTAGTTCCTTGTAGAGCAATTGATTCAGTACCCTTCATCTGTTATTTTCCCACAGTCCTGAAAATTATTTCCCATTAGATCTGCAACTGTACCTGCTGAAATCCCAGAGTTCGGTTTCACCATCCTGATGGGCAGTGAGTTTCAATTGACAACCACTGTATATCAGTGTTTCTTCACTCTTCTCCTCCCCTTTGTCCATCACTTTTCATCTGTTTCCCCAAGTTGATCAATGATATGTTAATTGAAACAATTTTATTTTCTATCCATTCTATCCTAATCTATTTTACTACATTGCTTTTACGGGAGTAGGGGGGTTAAAATGGTTAGTAACCGGGAGGTCTGGGTGGACCAAGTGCAAGTGCTCATCAAAAGTCAACTAGTCTATATGGTCTCACCAATAATTGTCTGCCCATTGTGGCAGCTATCCTGTAGCATGATGCTAAACTAAATAATCCATCTGCCTGCACGTGGTCTGTACCCCTATTTTCCCTGCTTGCTCATGTGTCTGTCTGTAGGCCTCCAAGAGGTTGTTATTGTATCTGCTTCTACCACCTCCTCTGACTGCACGTACCAGGCACCTGCCACTCTGCCACTCTGCCACTCTGCCACAAAACACTTTACACAATAAAATTGCCAAAATTCAAGACTCAAAATTCAATATTCCTGCGTTTCTTTGTCAGCAGTATCCAGCTGCTACCTCATGTACAAGGTGTTCTTCACACATAAGCCTTGCCATGATCTGGACGATTAGGCATTTCAGTTGAACATCAATTGTTGTCTTTGCCAGACTTCATGGTCCACCCCCCCCCCCAAGGCAGCCTTTAGATGATCACTGAGGCATGGAGCACAGATCATACACTCAAACGCATTAAATCAAGTCTGCAAACAATCGGGGAACAAGCAAAATTGTCCTAAAAAATATTTTGATCAGTGGAATACGAGTTGGGCAGATGTTTTTATCAATATATCGACCTCAGACAGGAATACATTTAATCCATCTCTTATTGGGGATTTCAAAGCTGTGTGCAGGTAGTACTTTTATGATAAAAGAAAATCATTTATTGTAGGTCTGGGGTCTGATTTATATTGACAGGGATGAAAGTAGGAGTTGTGAGAAAATTGGAGTTATTAGGTATGCTCGGAAAACTTTAGACAGCCTAAGTAGACAACAGATGTATGCACCCAATTGGTAGTTTTCTTCTCAGTCTATAATTAGGTGAATAAATGTGATTGATGGATATTTAAAATATTCTGATTTTCTGCATGATATTTAGTATGTAATGTATTATGTACACATTCATGACAATGTGATTATAGTAATTCATGACTTTCAATTCTATTGAATACTCCATGATGTTTGACTTCGCAGTAATTTTTTTAAATTCCTTTAATATTGTCAGCCCAAGATTCAATGGTTCTATGTGTAGTCCATGTACAGTTATCCATAAATGTACTTACGCTTGCAATAATAAAGCTGATGAGAATTATCCATCAAATTCTAGTCCCCCTTTGATCATGTAAAATGTGCAGCCAGTCTCGCCAAGCCATCCCTGCTCCAACTCCCAGCCATCAACATCAGGGATACTACTCCACCTTTTAATAATTAAGGTTGACTGATTAATTACAAGGAATGATTAATTTGGACTGTGGACCTGTCTGGTTCATACATCAGACTAAATATCCAGGGCAGAAAATTGCCCTGGATCCATGCTTCTTTCGGTAGACTTGTTAAATGCCCCAAAGGGATACTGACTTCCTCCTCCTCTAAGGGAAGGCATTTGGGAAACCACTGATCAGTAACGGTTTCAATAAATTTCTGTGAATGGATACTTGGAAATCCTTGTGAAATATAGGCAAAACAAATGCAGGAAAATAAATAATAAGCAAGAAGAAAGATTGAATTTTGGGGGACAGAGAGGGGTGAGAGAGCTATATATTAGACATACTGGAAACGTAAGAAGATATAAATAAATCATCATCTAATACCCATTATTCTCCCAAATAAAAGGGTTAACAATAATGTCAACAATTTACTGTGGACAGAGAGGCGGATTTGCCTTTTATTAAGAATGTTGCCAGACTTCACTTTCTGTGACAAATTTAAAAGACAACACGGCACAATTCCAACAAGATCTTAATAGTCATCAAAACAAAGCTGACTGTACAAAGCAAAAGAGTAGCAGAAATTTCCCAATATGTTTTGGAGTTGTGGTCTACTTTTTAATCGTCTAAATGTTCAGACTGATTTATATATTAATAACAGAGTGCACTATTAGCATACCTGATTTCTACAGCAAAATCCTAGTTCAGTTTTATTCTTCTCAAGGCCAATGATGCAGCCATCTGCTTCAGTTTCAACTTACTGTTCATTAATAGCGTAACACTACTAACTGTATGATGCTGACTACGTAGCCTTCAATAGAATTTCAAATGCGTACATAATAGGGGTTCCCCAACTTAGATCCTTACTGTTTAATATCAATTTTATACGCTATGTAAAGTTCATGAGATTCATCATCTTTTAATTCAGATCTTTGAACATTATAATTATTCTATATTCATAATAATTTGCAAACAACTAACAGATGTGAGCTGGAAACATTTTCAGGAAACAAGGTAGTGTGTGGCATTCATCATAAATCTATTTCCCATCCTGTTCCACCAGACCAATAAGTTACTTTGTATCGCATGCAAAACTAATTTATTTTAAAAATACAATCATTAAAGTATCTTTTAAATTAAAGATATGATAAAATATGGAAAGTTTCTTCAGGGAATATTCATTCATTCTTTTACAGTCAAAAGTTTCCATGAAATATTGAGTGAGAAAGCTTGAGACATCCATAAAAGTACATTTGTGGATCTGACCTAACATATTTGGTGAATTGGTCTGGGCCATATTGGTTTCAGTCTCTGCGTGCACCCAAAACTAAGATTCATATTTCCCATCACTCACCTATGTCACCCGAAGAAAAAAACATGATGTCTAATGAGCCCTGTAATAAGTCTGCATTTAGAGGTCATGGACGTTGCTTGCTCTAAGCTGGCATCGATGATGGCCAGGAAGTGCAAATGAATGCACAATGAACGGCAAATGCTGGGATCTTGAGCAAAACACAAATTGCCGGAAGAACTCAGCGGATAGAGCAGCATGTGTGGAGGAAATGGAGAGCTGACCTTTCAGGTCATGACCTTTATTCAGACTGTTTGCAGTAGGGGAGAGAGAGCTGGAAAAGGAGTGGGGGGTGGACAAAGCCTGGCAAGAGATTAATGGATACAGGCCGGGGGTGGGGGGTGGGGGGGGGTTGACTGTCTGGTAGGTAGACAAAGATGTACCTTTAGAAGGACTTGAGGAGGCATTTCTTTATCCAGAGGGTGGTGAATCTGTGGAATTCATTGCTGCAGCTGGCTATGGAGGTCAAGTCTATGGGTATTTTTAAAGCGGAGATTGACAGGTTCTTGATTAGTAAGGGTGTCAAACGTTACGGAAAAGTGAAATATAAAGCCAGAGGAGGGATATAAGTGAAAGGGGGACAGGGAAACAGGAGCAGAATAGTAGGAGAACAGGGTGCACAGCAGGGTGCTGAGGCACAGGAAAGAGAGAGAGGGTATGGGGTGCAAATGAACATGTGGATGGAGACATGTTGGAAAAGGGCAAGAATTGGATTCTTGAGGCTAAATGGTTAGTCCTGTGCTGAGAAGGCTGGTACTTGCAGAGGATGAATACATCTCAACAGGGCCAAGTCCAATAATGTGAGCGCGCGGTTTGCTGGTGATATTGGAGAAGGTTTAAGGTAGCCAAAAAAGTTGGAGAAACTCAGCGGGTGGGGCAGCATTGATGGAGCAAAGCAATAGGTGACTTTTCGGGTCGAGACCCTTCTTCAGACTGATGTCGGAGTGGGGGGGAAGGGGGGGGGGCGGGAAAAAGAAAGGAAGAGGCGGGGACAGTAGGCTGTGGGGAAGCTGGGAAGGAGGGAGAAAGCAAGGACTATCTGAAATTGGAGAAGTCAATGTTCATACCGCTGGGGTGTAAACTACCCAAGCAAAATATGAGGTGCTGTTCCTCCAATTTGCAGTGGGCCACACTCTGGCCATGGAGGAGGCCCAGGACAGAAAGATCAGATTCGGAATGGGAGGGGGAGTTGAAGTGCTCAGCCACCGGGAGATCAGGGTGGTTATTGCGAACTGAGCGGAGGCGTTGGGCGAAGCGATCGCCAAGCCTGCGCTTGGTCTCACAGATGTAGAGCGGTTGACACCTGGAACAGCGGATGCAGTAGATGAGGTTGGAGGAGGTGCAGGTAAACCTCTGCCTCACCTAGAAAGATTGCTTGGGTCCTTGGATGGAGTTGAGGGGCGAGGTAAAGTAACAAGTGTAGCATTTCCTGCGGTTGCAAGGGAAAGTACCAGGGGAGAGGGTGGTTTGGGTGGGAAGGAACAAATTGACCAGGGAGTTACGGGGGGGAACGGTCTCTGTGGAAAGCAGAAAGGGGAGGAGTTGGGAAGATGTGGCAAGTGTGAGATCCCGTTGGAGTTGTTGAAAATGTCGGAGGATTGGAGGGTTTTATGCGACGGCTGGTAGGGTGGAAGATGAGGACAAGGGGGACTCTGTCCTTGTTACGAGTGGGGGGGATGGGGAGTGAGAGCAGAGCTGCGGGATATAGACGAGACCCTGGTGAGAGCCTCATCTATAGCAGAAGAGAGGAACCCCCATTCCCTAAAGAATGAGAACATCTCTGATGCCCTGGTTTGGAACACCTCATCCTGGGTGCAGATGCGGCATATACGGAGGAATTGGGAGTAGGGGATAGAATCCTTCCAGGAAGCAGGGTGGGAAGAAATGTGGTCCATATAGCCATGGGTGTCAGTGGGTTTGTAGTAGATGTCGGTCAGCAGTCTATTACCTGCGATGGAGATGATGAGGTCTAGAAATGGTAAGGAGATGTCAGAAATAGTCCAGGAAAATTTGAGTCCTGGATGGAAGCTAGTGGTGAAATGGATGAAGTTAGTGAGTTCTGCATGGGTACAAGAGGTAGCACCAATGCAGTCATCAATGTAGTGGAGGTAGAGTTTGGGGGTAGGGCCACAGTACGCCTCGAACAAGGATTGTTCAACGTACTCTACAAAGAGGCAGGCATAGCTGGGGACCATTGTTTAAGTGACAGAGTCCATTGTGGTCCATGGTCTAACAGAACAGAATATAATAGAATAGAATAGAATAGAATAGCTGAAGATTAGTCAGTCTAAAATTGAGTATGGGAAAATCGTTGGGAAAAAAGGTTTACATGAGTTTAGCTGGGTGGAGGTGAACCTCAAAGCACCTTTAAATGGGAGAGCATCAAAAATGAGGTTGGGTAAATGACCCTGGAAGATCTCTATCCTCTAATTCCTCTAATTTAGAAAGCAGAGTGAAAAAGGCAGTGGAGAAAGAAGCTGTTGTATACATTTGTATATATAAGGAAGTCTAAGGAAGAAACGTGATGAACTGACGATATTGATAGGTGCATGGGAGTATGACATGATAACCTTCATTGGATCATGGCTTTATGTTGTACAGGATTGTTACTGGTAAATCCGAGGAGATTTGGTTGGAGGGCTGCTTTAATTAGAGAGATACTGGTTTGTCAATGACAAATAGCGTGGAATATGATGTGTTTGGATGATTTCCCTTTTTGGGGGATTAGCAAGGACCATTGATGAGGGCAAAGCATTTGATGTGATATATATTGATTTTACTTCGGAGCCACGTGAGTGACTTCGTGAAGACCCCGCCAGCACGCATGCGCGACATATCGTCGCTCGCATTTGCTACCGGCATGCTGGGGGTGGGGGGGGCGGGGAGGGGTGGGGGGGAAGTGCGCTCTCTCCACAGCTCCTTCAACGGGACCAGGAAAAGTTAAGTTTACTTACCTTAAGCTGGTTTGCAGGTAGGAGTCTTGTTGTTTCTGCCTGCAGGTAACGATGGACGGACAAGGGAAAGGTCAGCTTTCCAAGCACCGCTGGACTTCTGGTCGGCGGGATTCTTCTCCGGAGCTGTTCTCAACACCGGCGGCGTCCGGGAAACAGCCTGGTGAAAAGGTGCGGAAGTCGGGCGGGTTTGTTCCTCCAGCGCCCGACACGTCTCCAGAGGCGGCCGCACAGGTGCAGGGTATGGGAGACCCTGACTTCGTGTCTCCGTTCCCCGGGGGGGGGGCACGCAGGTGCGTGGTGTAACTCGCACCCCGGCGATGGCAACACCTTGTCTTTCACAGGTCCCGCGAGGGCCGAGGGGGCGAAGACCGTGCCGACGTCGAGCCCGCAGTTAAAGCAGGACTCGCGAAGCCGCCGGCGTCTCCCGACTTAGAGCGGGCCGGTAGAGCTGCTGCGGAGTCGAGCAGCCGTGCAGGAGCAGGTGCTGCCCGCATCACACCGGGGTCTGCTCGAGAGCAAGCTGGTGGCAGCCACATCCGGTCGCTCAGTTTGCCTGGGGCTGCTGCCGACCATGCACCCCTACCGAGACATAATGTCAGAGGTAGGGGTAAGCCTGCACGGACTCCGGGGAGCCAGGCGCCAGGGGGCCGGCACCGACTATTATCCGCTGCCTTCCCACCAGGCACACGGACCGCCACAGTCCGCTCGTGGGCAGACTAGCGGAGAGTCTGTGCGGGAGTCGTATGGGCCTGCAGGAGCAGGTGTTGACGACCTCCTGCCACCAGATCGCACTCAGCATTTCATGGGGGTAAGATCTGCCGGTAGAAGGCCCAGCAACATTGCAGAACCTGGGGACGTCGGCTTGTCGGCTACGCGCAGTAGCGACGGTCGCATGGACCGGTTGGAGCAAATGGTGGAGCGCCTCGTTCAACAAGAACAGGACCGGGAAGAACGTTGGTCCCAGGCATCGGCTACCCACGGCCGTCGGCTGCCGAGAATCTCGCTTTCCTCCGTTGGGACTGCCAGGGGTCTGGAGGACGTCGAATTCGATGCCGCGCCAGCCATGCCGGAGGTCGATACTCCAGAGGTGGATGAGGACCTACTGGATGTCGTGGGTAAATTTCCGACTGCGCCTCCTTAGGGAGGGCCTCTACATGCCAAACTGGCAGGAACGATTAACCTTCTCACCTCCCACCAGCTACAGGCACGTGTCCTCAGTGACACCATGGATAAGTTCAAGCCACCGGAGAATTGTGTTAATCTCCATGTTCCCTTGGTCAATGCTCAAATTTGGGGGAATTTGAGCAACACTGCCAGAGCACAGGATGTACGCCTCCAACAAATCCTGAAACTCCTCTCAACGGGAATAACAGCATACGCCAGGACCCTCGATGGGGAGAACGTGTCTAGTGAGCAGCAGGATGCTCTAGCTTTGAGATTAATTGTCTCAGGATTAATGCCCAGTTTGAGATTAATTGTCTCAGGAAAAGCTCCATCCGGCCCACGCTCAACCCTAAATTTGCAGGGTTGTGCAGCACCTCCACCACTCCACCACCACATCAGCTGTTCGGGGCAGACCTGCCAAAAAAGGTAAAAGAGATGGACGAGGTAGCAAAAGCCGTCGGCCTCATGAAGCCGCCTTCATCCCGGGCTTACGCCTACCGGCAACCACAGTTTACCGCTTGGAAACCTCGCCCACCGGACAGGACACCTCGGACCAATCCACCGCCTGGGAAATGCGGCCTCCACCTGGTCAAGCCACACAACGTCCCCCCAAACCACCGTACACCAGGACCCGCCGTTGCCCTTGGAGGCAAGGGGGTCTGGTTCTACTAAGCAAGTAGCAATGGTGCCCTCCCAAGTAGGGGGACGGTTGCGGGTTTTCAGTGGTGCCTGGGATACATAACTACTGACTATTTTATTTTACAAAGTGTTCGGGGTTATGTCATAGAGTTCATTAACGGTCACCTTCCCCCTACTCAGCATGTCCCTCATCGCACCTTTGCGCTCTCTCAAAAAGAGATCGAGCAAGGACATGCAGAAATTTTACGTCTCGCAGCCAAAGGGGTGATAGGGAAGACGACGCATGAACCCATTGAGTTCGTGTCCACCATCTTTACTAAAACCTAAAAAGATGGAGGTTGTCGGATCATTGACCCAACTCAGTTGAACACTTTCGTACGATATACCCATTTCAAAATGGACCCTTTCAAAACTGCTAAGCAGCTTCTGTCTCCAGGGTACTTTATGGCTTGCATCGATCTCAAAAATGCATACTCTGCAGTCCCCATCATACAATCCCATAGGAAATTCTTGAAATTTGTCTGGAAGGGACAGTTATGGAAATATGAAGCTTTACCCAATGGCTTAACCACAGCCCCTAGGCTATTTACCAAAATAGTCAAACCGATTCTGGCTATCCTACGGTGACAGCATTATATCGTCATGGCTTACCTAGACGATATCCTTATCATGGGTCCAAATTCAAGAATTTCCTATGGGATTGTATGATGGGGACTGTAGAGTATGCATTTTTGCTCCAATTGGCTGAGCTGGCAGTTACAGCAACCAAAAATGTATTTGAGACGTTAGGGTTTGTTACCCATCCAGACAAATCAAAATTGGCCCCATCTCAAATCATGGACTATCTGGGCTTCACTATTGACACGACCCGCAAGATAGTCACTATCCCACCCAGCAAAGCATCTGATATAAAAGATGCATGTACCAGCCTTGCTTGCGCCAGGGTGCCGACCATTCGACATACTGCTAAGGTGATTGGGAAACTGGTAGCAACATTTCCAGCTGCACAATTCGGCCCACTGCACTATCAAAACTTGCAACGGGCAAAGATCTCCGCGTTGAAAGCCAATGCTGGGCACTTTGACAGGCCCATACGGCTACCAATTAAGGCTAAATCTGAGCTACAGTGGTGGGTTGACAATATTAGTGCGTGCTACAAACCCCTGCTTGATAGCAACCCGTCAGTGGTGTTACAAACTGACGCAAGCGCCCAAGGCTGGGGTGCGATTGACACCACGTCCAGTTGTGGTGGCAGATGGGATCCTCACGAGTCTACCCTCCTTCAGTCGCACGGGATCAATCATTTGGAGATGCTTGGGGCTTTCCATGGTCTGCGGGCATACTGCACCAATTTACAGCATTTACATGTCCGTCTTCAACTAGATAATACCACGGTGGTGGCATATAAATCATATGGGTGGTATCAGGTCGTTATCTTGTGATGAATTGGCAAACACAATTTGGCACTGGTGTATTGAAATAAATATTTGGCTCACAGCGACCTATTTACCAGGGAAGCTCAACACAGTGGCAGACACCAGGTCACGTGTGTTTAATGATAACATCGAGTGGATGTTGGACCCCACATATTTGCACAAATTATAGCTCATTTTGGTACACCAGATATCGACCTCTTTTGCGTACAGGTTGAACCATCAGATACCAACGGATGTGTCTTGGGAACCAGACCCTGGGGCAGTGGCTATGGATGCGTTTTCACTCCATTGGGGAAATGGTTCTGCTACACATTTCCCCCATTCTGCCTCATCAGTCGGGCATTGCAGAAAATACAACCGGATTCTGCTTCTGGCATATTGATCATATCTGACTGGCCTACACCGCCATGGTACCCGGTGGTTCTCCAAATAATCATACGTCTGTGGGTTCAAATTGTTGAACACCCCACTTTACTCACTAACTCCGTTACGGGGGAAAGTCACCTGTGCCAGGATCACTTAAACCTGTTGGCTTGCAGGTTCTGAAGAGGCCGCTCCTGGAGGCCGGCATATCGGCCGGAGCTATGGACCTCATTTCAGCATCGTGCAGAGTATCAACCCGGCAGCAGTACCTCACCAGATCAGGAAGTGGGAGGCCTCCTGCTCCCGAACACATACCACCTACAACTCTGCCACGATCCCTGACATCCTGGAATTCCCAGCGGGCCTTCATTACGATGCGGGTCTCAGCTACAGTGCCATCAACAGCGCCAGGAGTGTGCTCTCCTCATACCTGAATATAGGTGTGGGCACGCACCATCTGGTGTCTAAATTCGTGAGGGGAGTGTTCAACACCAACCCTCCACGACCCCGATACAACATCACTTGGGATGTGGGTGTAGCACTTACACTACTGAGAAGCTGGTCTCCTATGACAGGACAACCTCTTGACAAGCTCACCCTTAAAGTGGTGATGCTGATGGCATTCACTTCAGCTCAATGAGTCCAGGCCTTGCAGCAGCTTCAGCTGGACCGGATGGTCTTGACTCCTGCAAAGGTGACCTTCTTTGTCAAGGACCTGCTGATGCACCATAGACCTGGATCTTCTGGGCTGCAGTTGGAATTCTGGGCGTACCCCACTGATGCCGCCCTCTGCATAGCCACCCATCTCCGCTATTACATCCGTACAACCAGAACCATCCGGAAGATGGAGCAGGGGCTCCTCATCAGCCACAAACAACCACATCATCGGGTGCCAGTGCAGACCATCGCCAGGTGGCTCAGGGTGGTGTCGGGTGCCGCTGGTATCGATACTAACATTTTTCATTCTCACTCTACCAGGGCTGCATCCCCATCAGCGCCGAGGGCCATGGAGGTGCTCATGGACCACATCCTCGCCACCGCGGGCTGGACCAGTGAATCGACTATCCAGAGCTTTTACACTAAACCGATGGTCGCCCCCCCGCTACATTCTCGGATGCTGTGCTGCGAGCCGCTCCGTGAATGTTTACTCCCCGAGTAGGGGTTTTGCTTTGTTGTTCTTTGTTTTAATAACTCTGCATTATTTTTCAGCCTGTTCAGTCTGGAATACATTAACAACCTTCCTCCATTAGTATTGCGGCAGTGTGATAGCATGGACGTTGTCCAGGGCGTGTAATCACAGAAGCTTTGAAGTCTTCACGAAGTCACTCACGTGACTCCGAAGTAAAATAGTAAGATTAAACGAGAACTTACCAAGTTTGAAGGTTGATCTTTATTTTATGAGGAGTTGCGATGAGGGATTTCGTGCCCTCCGCTTCCAACCCTCTCTCATAAGGTCAACTGGTATGTTCTACTTTGTTCAATCTTACTATCTCCTTCCATGATATGTTCTGTGATTCCACACCGCTGCATGTTGCGCATGCGTGCTGGCGGGGTCTTCACGAAATCCCTCATCGCAACTCCTCATAAAATAAAGATCAACCTTCAAATTTGGTAAGTTCTCGTTTAATCTTACTATTATAGCTAAGTCAACAAATACTTTCATACAGATTGACTCAGAAGTAAATGCCTAGGGAATCCAAATAAAACTAACAATTTGCATTAAAAATCTATTAGTGGCAGAAAGCATAGTGTAATTGAGCTAATTATCAAAGGTACAAAATAGTGCATTTTGAGTCATTGAATTACAGGTAATGAATATGTGGATGTCTAATACTGGTTGAATATCTATACATTACTAAAACTCTCATCTTGACCACTTCCTGCCTGCGTTGTAATTAAATTTGCCCAAAAACGATCCCTCATAGTGCTACGATTTTTCGCCACCTTACTCACCATTCTCCTCTGCTGTAAGCCAAATAGGTTTTGTTCCGATCGGTGAAATAGTACAAAGTTATGAAGGTTTTGAAGGTTTCCCCCTCTCCCCACACCCCCTCCCCATACAAGATGCAGTATGGAATGAAGCATTTTAGTTATAAGACTGGACAGGCTGGTATTATGAGGGGAGATCTAATGGAGGCTTATAAAATCATGAGGAGCATGTATAGGGGAGATAGATACCATCTATTCCCAGGCTGGGGGAGTATAAAACCGAAGGACATAGGTTGAAAGTGAGAGGTAAACTACATAAAGAGAATTTTAGGGACAGGTTTGTCACACAGACAGTGGTGGACCCTTCTGAAGATGGGTCTCGACCCGAAACGTCACCCATTCCTTCTCTGCAGAGATGTTGCCTGTCCCGCTGAATTACTCCAGCATTTTGTGTTATTCTTCGGTATAAACCAGCATTTGCAGTTCCTTCCTACACATGGATAGGAAAGGTTTAGAGAGATATGGGTGAACACAGGCAAACAGAATTAGGGTAGACTTGTGATCAATATCAACAAGACGAGCCTGCTTCTGTGCTGTACGACTCTAAATCTTTCACATACTTCTTGAAGGAACCCAGAATTGGACACAATGGTCCACTTGTGGTTGAACTAGTCCTTTATGAAAAATCAGAATATAATTTCCCTTTTATGCACTCTGTGCTTCTTTTTATGTTCCAGGATCCCTTATTGGCTCAACATGTCCTGCCATTTTAGATATTGTATGCTCATGTACAACAAGGCCCCTTTGTTTTGCATCCCCTTTGAAACTGTCTTTTAATCAAAATTTTCTTTCCTTATTCTGTCTGTCAAAATATATTACTTAACACTTTTAGTTGTTAAACTTAATTTGTCACTTCTCTGTTAATCATGCCAGCCTATTCTTTAACAATCTTTCCTTATCTCTGTACAGTCCTCACCCCCAGAGGAACAACTCCAGGACTGTTTAGAGTCTGTAGACTGGGCAATGTTCAGGGACTCGGCAACAGACCTAGGCATTCAGGTTTGGAGATACAGAGGTCTACAAGAAGTCCAGATACAAACTTGATAAGGCCATCAAAAAGGCCAAAGGGGACCTGCTCCAAGCTGGAGGATGAGACGGATGTTCGGCAACGGCGGCGGGGCTTGAATAGGGAGAACACTGATGTGCCTTCCTGAGCCCCCATTCGCCGTGATGGTATTTTGGTCACAGTCACAGAGGCCAACGTCAGAAGATCCTTCAGCAGGCTGAACCCTCGGAGAGCGCCTGCACCTGATGGTATACCCGGGCGTGTTATTAAACCTGTGCGGACCAACTGGCTGGAGTTTTAACACGCATTTTCAAACCTCTCACTTCTGAGGTCTGAGGTTCCCACCTGCTTTAAAAGGGCATCAATAATACCGGGGCTCAAGAAGAGCAAGGTGACGTGCCTCAATGACTATCGACCAGTGGCACTAACGTCTGTGGTGATGAAGTGCTTTGAGAGGCTGATCATGGTGCAAATCAACTCATACCTCGACAAAAACCTGGACCCACTGCAGTTCGCTTACCGCCACAACAGCTCAAAGGTGGACGCGATCTCACTGGCTCTCCTCTCTGCTCTGGACCACTTGGACAACAAAAACTCATATGTCGGGCTGTTATTCATTGACTACATCTCAGCATTTAATACCATCATCCCCTCCAAGCTGGTTACCAAACTCACAGATCTGGGTCTCTGCACATCCCTCAGCAATTGGATTCTCGACTTCCTCATTCACAGACCACAGTCTGTCCATATTGGTGGAAATGTGTCATCCTCGATAACAATCAGCACGGGAGCACCTCAAGGCTGTGTGCTCAGCCCCCTGCTGTACTCACTCTATACTCATGACTGCGTAGCCGGATATAGTGCGAACTCCATCATCAAGTTCGCTGACGACACCACTGTTGTGGGAAGTATCACTGATGGGGACGAGTCAGAGTATAGAAGTGAGATTGACTGATAGACCAAATAGTGCCAGCACAATAACCTGGCTCTCAACACCAGCAAAACAAAGGAACTGATTGTGGACTTTGGAAGGGGTAGGATGGGGACCCACAATCCCGTTTATATCAACGGGTCAATGGTGGAAAGGGTCAAGAACTTCAAATTCCTGGGCATGCATATTTCCAAAGATCTGTCCTGGTCCCAGAACGCTGATGCAATTATAAAGAAAGCACATCAGCGCCTCTATTTCCTGAGAAGATTACGGAGAGTCGGTATGTCAAGGTGGACTCTCTCGAATCTCTACAGGTGCACAGTAGAGAGCATGCTGACTGGTTGCATCATGACTTGGTTCGGCAACTTGAGCGTCCAGGAGCGGAAAAGACTGCAAAAAGTTGTAAACACTGTCCAGTCCATCATCGGCTCTGACATCCCTACCATCAAGAGGATCTATCACAGTCGCTGCCTCAAAAAGGCTGGCAGCATCATCAAGAACCTACACCATCCTGGCCACACTTTCATCTCTCCACTGCCATCAGGTAGAAGGCACAGGAGCCCGAAATCTGCAACATCCAGGGTCAGGAACAGCTACTTCCCCACAGCCATTAGACTATTAAACACAACTTCAAACAAACTCTGAACTATAACAGCCTATTGCACTATATCTGTTTATTTATGTGTGGGTATATATATATATTCTTTGGTATATGGACACACTGATTTGTATTTATGCCTACAATATTCTGTTGTACTGCAGCAAGCAAGAATTTCATTGTCCTATCTGGGACACATGATAATAAACTCTCTTGACTTGACTCTTGTGTTAGTCAATTGGCAGAAGGACTGAAAGTGAAAGGAAAAAAAGCCTGGTACAATTGACACAGAAATTCTCACCACATTTATAAAGAGTCTGGCTAAGTTCTTGACAAGCCCTGTAACCTGCAGGGTAATGGGTCAAGAATTAAACAAAGCTCTCTTTTTGGCAGTAATGAGTTACAGTTAGAAGTGAAGATAGGACTGGAGAACTGATGTGTTAAATGATTTATTACTGGTGAGCAACAGTCAGAGAGCACAAGCAATAATTGTCCTATGCAACATTACACCAGATGCATGAACATTAAAGTTAAAGTATTGATGAAAATACATTCATTTAACTCAGTGATGTTTTTAACTAACCTGCAGGTTGTTATTTGAACGCTCTGCTCTGCATCTTTGAGTCTTTAAATTACAATGAGAGAGACAGTCAAAAAAATTGCAGTCTTCGTCATTTGTACAATTTTGTTCAAGGATGTCACGCATTTTGGGTTCAAAGAAAGCCATGTCTACATCTATTGCAACAACCTAAAACAGAAAAATGGAGGTCAGCTAACGTCTCCAAAATAACATCCATGGTATCTCACATATGGTTTCTCTTTCAATCACCTTAACAAAATGAGTTTGCTTACATAAATCCCAAAATGGCATACGTACAATGTTATTAACAGTAATCAATTTAAAACTCTTCACTTCACGACATTCCAATTGTCTACTTTAATGGAAATAATAAACCAATCCTGTAATTGTCAAGTCATCCATGCTTGTCTCTGATCAGCTCAAGCTCAAGATATACCTTTCATAGATTCCCTTGGTGTTAGGCTCACTTGCTGCTCACGGCAATGCCCTGGGGTCTGGCAGACCTGTGTAAACTATGGCATCATGTAGGCGAGCCATAAAAGCCCCTATCCATTTTGACAGTCAGCCAAGCTGCACAACCGAGCATAGCTTGCCACAAATATTTACGTTTAAAATGCTATTTTTTAAATTAATAAAATGTTAAAAGATATAAAGGTAAAACTTAAGTATACTTAAAATATTTGTTAATATAATAAAATAAAATGCAATCAGGAAAAATTATTTTAAAAGTAAATTAATTCGAACATATCATTGCATTTTGTCACCAGCGATTCCCATCAAGCCTATACAAAGGGCATTTTACAGTGGCTGATTAAACTACAATCAACCTACCTGCTTGTTTAGGGTTCAGGGGAAAGCAAAAGCATCGTGGGGAAAACCCTCACAGTTGCAGTGAGAATATGTAAACTCTCTGCTGACAGCACCTGACATCAGGATTGAACCCAGGTCATTGAAGCTATGAGGCAGCAATGCTACTTGTTGCGCCTCTGCACCACAATTTTTCTGCATCATATCTACCTTTGCACATATTTCGAGATATTATCCAGTTTACATTATGCTAAATTACGATTAATTCGACACTTCTCCATTGGACAGCATGAGGACTGCATGCTTTTAAAAATGCCATCCCCAGCCAACTAAAGACAAAGGACTGCAGATGCACTCCAACAGAAGCTGTACTCAGAAATTATTCACTGCTGTCCACAGCACTGGACAGTGGTGTTAAGGCAGTGGTACGCCAGTAATTGGTGTTAAAAGAAATGCGCTTTTATATTTATCTGGATCTGTGATTCGTCCTTGGCACATTCATGTGTAAAATATTTAGACATGCCGATGAGCTAATTCTAAACTTTTTATACTACTTGCTTCAGTATCTTAGCATGCACAAAGTTACTTACACAAACAAGCACATTTTTATTGTGCATTTGATTATATTCACAACTCAAAATACAAAATATGACATCCACGATTAAGAGGGTTAACAATGCTATGCATATTTTTAAAACAAAAGCCCCAATTTAGACTGGCAAGTGATTCCTAAAGGGTTGATAGTAGATATGCAATGGACGGCATTTAAAGACTGCATGGATGAACTACAACAATTGTTCATCCCAGTTTGGGAAAAGAATAAATCAGGGAAGGTAGTGCATCCGTGGATAACAATGGAAATCAGGGATAGTATCAAAACAAAAGATGAAGCATACAAATTAACCTGAAAAAGCAGCCTACCAGAGGACAGGGAGAAATTCAGACTCCAGCAGAGGAGGACAAAGGGCTTAATTAGGAAAGGGAAAATAGATTATGAAAGAAAACTGGCAGGGAACATAAAAACTGACTGCAAAAGTTTTTATAGATATGTGAACAGAATAAGGTTAGTTAAAACAAATGTAGGTCCCTTGCAGTCAGAAACTGGTGAATTGATCATGGGGAACAAGGACATGGCAGACCAATTGAATAACTACTTTGGTTCTGTCTTCAGTAAGGAAGACATAAATAATCTGCCGGAAATAGCAGGGCCGGCGGTCAAATGAGATGGAGGAACTGAGTGAAATCCAGGTTAGCCGGGAAGTGGTGTTAGGTAAATTGAATGGATTAAAGGCCGATAAATCCCTAGGGCCAGATAGGCTGCATCCCAGAGTACTTAAGGAAGTAGCCCCAGAAATAGTGGATGCATTGGTGATAATTTTTCAAAACTCTTTAGATTCTGGAGTAGTTCCTGAGGATTGGAGGGTAGCTAATGCAACCCCACTTTTTAAAAAGGGAGGGAGAGAGAAAACGGGGAATTACAGACCAGTTAGTCTAACATCGGTAGTGGGGAAACTGCTAGAGTCTGTTATTAAAGATGGGATAGCAGCACATTTGGAAAGTGGTAAAATCATTGGACAAAGTCAGCATGGATTTATGAAAGGTAAATCATGTCTGACGAATCTGATAGAATTTTTCAAGAATGTAACTACTAGAGTGGATAAGGGAGAACCAGTGGATGTGTTATATCTGGACTTTCCGAAGGCTTTCGACATGGCCCTACATAAGAGATTAGTATACAAACAAAGCACACGGTATTGGGGGTTTAGTATTGATGTGGATAGAGAACTGGCTGGCAGACAGGAAGCAAAGAGTAGGAGTAAACGGGTCCTTTTCAGAATGGCAGGCAGTGACTAGTGGTGTACCGCAAGGCTCAGTGCCGGGACCCCAGTTAATTACAACATATATTAATTATCTGGATGAGGGAATTGAATGCAACATCTCCACGTTTGTGGATGACACGAAGCTGGGGGGCAGTGTTAGCTGTGAGGAGGATGCTAGGAGGCTGAAAGGTGACTTGGATAGGTTGGGAGAGTGTGCAAATGCATGGCAGATGCAGTATAATGTGGATAAATGTGAGGTTATGCACTTTGGTGGCAAAAACAGGAAAGTAGACTATTATCTGAATGGTGGCCGATTAGGAAAAGGGGAGATGCAGCGAGACCTGGGTGTCATGGTACACCAGTCATTGAAAGTAGGCATGCAGGTGCACCAGGCAGTGAAGAAACCGAATGGTATGTTAGCATTCATAGCAAAAGGATTTGAGTTAAGAGCAGGGAGGTTCTACTGCAGTTGCACAGGGTTTGGTGAGGCCACACCTGGAGTATTGCGTACAATTTTGGTCTCCTAATCTGAGGAAAGACATTCATGCCATAGGAGTACAGAGAAGGTTCACCAGACTGATTCCTAGGATGGCAGGACTTTCATATGAAGAAAGATTGGATAGACTCGGCTTGTACACGCTAGAATTTAGAAGATTTAGGGGGGATCTTATAGAGACTTACAAAATTCGTAAGGGGTTGGACAGGCTAGATGCAGGAAGATTGTTCCCGCTGTTGGGGAAGTCCAGAACAAGGGGTCACAGTTTAAGGATAAGGGGGAAGTCTTTTAGGACTGAGATGAGAAAATCATTTTTCACACAGAGAATGGTGAATCTGTGGAATTCTCTGCCACAGAACGTAGTTGAGGCCAGTTCATTGGCTATATTTAAGAATGATTTAGATGTGGCCCTTGTGGCTAAATGGATCAGGGGGTATGGAGAGAAGGCAGGTGCAGGATATTGAGTTGGATGATCTAAATAATTTACTTCTGAAATGTATCTTTGCATTTGTTTCTCTCGTAATGTGTTGATCATAAGGTGTTTATGTATTGGTATTAGTTTATTATGGTCAGGTATACCTAGTTACATTTAAAAGAAAGTGTTGCTTTGCATGCTGTCCAGGCAAATCATATGATACACGAGTACATCAGGTGGTGGAGAAATAAACACAATGCAAAATGCAGAAATGTTACAGCTACAAAGAAAGCGCAGATAAACACTGCAAGAGTCAGAACAAGGTAGATTGGAAGATCGGTAGATTATAAAGAGTTATTTGGAAAATTTTGTCACACAAGACGGTGAATCTTTGGGATTCTCTGCCTTAATTTACATTTTGCGCATAATTTACGCGTCATCATTTACACGTCACAACGCACGATGCGCGCGTCCTGACACTCACATGTCGTGACGCGCAAATGACGGCCAAGTGGGACAGGCGCTTTAGAGGATAGTGCAGACTAGATCATTGTACGTGGCGAGAGAGTGCATGGACTGTGCCAGTTAATTAATTGGCCATTCTCCTCTTTTGCGGGGCGAAAAATCGATCATCTGCATTTCTGTCTGACCTGAGAATAGACTGTGTGAGTAGTTCTCATGCTCCACAATAATATCATGCAAGCCATGCCCAACATATCCACAACAGACCCACTCTCAGTTCAGACTGAACAATTGATGTGCCGTCACCCCAATAATTTTCTCAATTTGTCCCGTTGTAATACTGCACCTCAACATTGCGCTCCCATGGAAATGGACACAAAGTGCTGGAGTAACTCAGTGGGTCAGACAGCATGCCTGGGGAACATGAATTGGTGACATTTCTAGACGAAACAACTTCTTCAGACTGATTGTAGAGAGAGGGAAGAAAGCTAGGAGAGAGAAGGGACAGGGCAAAATGGCAGATAATAGGTGAATACAGGTGGGGAGAGTTTTTGATTGCAACATGGCTGGACAAAGGCCAGAGATAACAAAAAAACACGAGTGAGACAAAAGCATTGAAGAGTTTCAAAGCCAGAGGAAGGAATGTAGATGGAGGGGAAGGGGGGAGAAATAGGTGCACATCCAGGTGAGGCACCGGGGAGGGAGAGAGTAAAGGGTGGGGAGGGTGGTGTAGAAGAGAAAGGGGAAGGGAGAAAGGGGGTGTGTTGTTAGAGGTTACCTAAAATTGGAGAATTAAATGTTCACACCATTGGGTTGTAAGCTACCCAAGCAGAATATGAGGTGCAGTTCCTCCAGTTTATGTGTGGTCTCACTCTGGCAATCCAGGAGGCTCAGACAAAAAGATCAATACAGAAATGGGAAAGGGAGTTAAAAGGTTTAGCAACCAGGAGGTCTAGTAGGCTTTGGCAGCTCGAGTGCAAGTGTTTGGTGAAGCAGTCCATGCTTGGTCTCACTGATGTACAGGGGGCCGCATCAGGAGGCATCCAGTGTGCTTGATGTGGCCTCCTGCACATCAGCGAGGCCAAGCATAGACTCAGCAACCATTTTGCTGAACACTTGCAAGGTTGTTTGTAGGAGGAAACCCAGTGCATGGAGGATGAGCGATGGCTGCGGGAGGTAAGGGGACGGCATGTTCATGGGTCGAGATGTCGGCGGCCTGGGCTGCTGGACGCCCTGCAGCAGCTGAGGGATTGTGGCGATCGCCGGAGCACATGGATCGGGTGTGGCTTCAGCAAGGGGCAGTGGAGCCGTGGTGGAGGACAGTGACATCATCGCTAGGCCTGGCCAACCTTTGCAACACTGACTCAGTGCTGCCACCAGGACAATGGCGCCACCCTGCCAAGATTAAACTTTATATTTTTAAGAAATTTAAATTTAAAGGTCACAAGCTGGGCGCTGGAAACATGATGATTCTTCGTGTACTGCCTCGGTGAAGTCTACTATTCTCACGCTGCAATTGGTGCACTTTTACATGTAGTTATGCTTGTGCTTATATATAGTTTGACCTCACAAAATTGTAGCAAAACAAAGAATTTCAATGTATCTCAGTGCATGTGAGAATAACGTATCACTGTACCCTTGAAACGCATTGCATCGAATGGAAGATTAATTTGGAGTATTATATACCACATGAAAATGATAACTGTGCACCTTGAAATCATAACATTTTAAATGCATTTATGAACCGGGTAACATGAACCTATACTTTCAATGTTGCCATTCTCTCGTCCCATGCGCACAATTTACCGTTAGATCAGCCCTGATAGCAAAGTTCTCTGGCTTGATGTCACAGAGGTGCAGCGGGTGGGAAAAGTCATTCTCAAAGTGCCTAGCTAGATCAAGGAAGCTAAGTGCAATGCTATTAGTCGCCTGCCACAATGCCTTGCTGCTGCTGCCACGCCAGGAGTAGGGGCTCAGCTCCTCCAGGGAGAAAAGGTTGTGATGCCAAGCGTGACCGGCTGTAAGGTACTCGACAGCATAGAAATGTCCACAGGAGCCGATCATTTTGAGAACATGTTTACTGAGATCCTGCAGTAACTGGAAGAATACGTATTCCTCTTGCTGCAACAGGGACCACATACTGGCCAGCTCTGCCCTTGAGAATGAGCCTCTCCTGTCTTTTAAGTGCTTGGTCCATAGTTGTGGTGCTGTAACATTCTTCACTTCAAGACCCAAGGAGTGTTTGATTTCCAGTGCAGTAAAGACCAGGATATCAATTTCTGGAATGGACCTGCTTTCTTGTTCATCCAGGAGGAACAGGCTGTCGTAGCTTAAGAAGTCTTCCAGCTTGGATTTCAGAATTATTGGTTGTCCATTCCAATCAGCCTGTATAACTTTTTTCCCTTTATCATAGTAGAGGCATCGTTTATAAACCATTGTTTGTGTGACACACAAATCCTTGCACAGGTCTCCTGTTAGTAATCCCTGCTGGTAACCAAGGCACTGTAACAGACATAGAAACCAAAATCAGTTCTGCTACATTCTACTGAAGCAAAGGACACCAAAATATGAAACTTCAAGGTGAATTTAGCTAAATTAAACATAAAAGATTTATGAATTAAAAATCTTAACTTCAGATGTATAATATTCTTAGGCAGGGTAATATTTCTCACAGTTCTGTGCATTACATCTGAAATTAAGGTTAAGACTCACCGCTTACTATTTTATAACAGCTCGACCCTTATGTCCTATGCATAAAGAATTGAAACAAAAGGTAATGATATATTTCAGTAACAAAATGAAATGAACATTCCTAATAGTTGTCTTTACCTTAAAGCAATGATTACAGAAAATACCCTCCAATGAAAAGGAACACAATTAAACAAATTGGATCGTTCATATGACGGCCCATTCTTAGTCATGTGCGTGACCAGACAGATGAAAAATTGTGGAAAACATCTCTTCTAATTCTGAAAGCATTACAGGTATATTGTTTTGTACTGTATATATGATTTATATTTTTTTCAGTTTATCAAGTGAAATGTTTATGTTATACTGACAATGTTTGTTTAAGATCAGAGGTAAAATATGACTGGTCACGTGTGTGACATCACAGGAAGCATTTTACAAACTCTGTGAATTAAAAAAAAAAACTAGAATGTTCATATCTTTAGGAGACATGCATTATAGTTCTGTAGGTAGGAAAATAGCGATGAATAAGATTAGTCCTTTACAATAATTTTTTTATGTACTTTTTGTGGTGACATCTGGTCATGTGTGTGACATTTTGGTTTACTTTCCAAAGAATGGGCCAAATTAGATATTTTGAAGCGTGGAAAATGAAGCAGCGGTTTCGTCTGAAGTAAAATAGAAAAATCAATTACATAAATATTTGAGTAAGAAAATGGCCAAAAGTATTACCTTCCTTTGGATTAGCGTGTTGTTGCATTTGGTGAATAGGCGTTTGCGAGTCATTCAGGTTATCTGAATTTTTACATTTCCGACAAACCCGCACCCCCTCAGCATCAGGAAGCCTAGCATAGATCACACAGCTTAAAGCCTGTCCATTAAATGGCAAAATTCCATCATCATTGTAGAACCAAAGGGCTGCAGATACTGGCAACACAAAGTGCTGGAGTAAATCAGCAGGTCAGGCAGCATCTCTGGAGAACATGGACAGGTGATGTTTTGGGTCGAGACCCTTCTTCAATGAATGTGGGTGGCAGAAGAAAGCTGGAAAAGGGGAGAGACAAGACAAGGTGAAGCAGGTAATAGGTCGACACAGACCAGGGAGGTTTCTTTACAGGCAGACGGTTGGAACAAAGGCCAAAGGTAAGAACTTTAGGCGTGAGACAGGTTTGAAGTTTTCTCCCACTAGCTTCACAATCTGCAACTTTTCAAACCCATCTCACACCTATAGTTCCATCTGAGGTGCTGTCTGAATGCCATTACCCCAGCTTTTTGTGTCTATCTTCGGTCTAAACCAGCATCTGCAGTTCCCTCCTACACCTATTGTTCTTATCTCTGGCCTTTGTTCCAACCATCTGCCTGTCAAGAAATCCCCCTCACCTGCGTCAACCTATTACCTGCCATGCTTTGTATTTCCCCTTCCCTTTTCCAGCTTTCTTCTACACCCCTACAATCATCGCACAAGGGTTTTGACCCATAAAGTCACCCATCCATGTTCTCCAGAGATGCTGCCTGACCTACTGATTTACTCCAGAGCTTTGTGGCCTTATTTTTAAAATCAACATGGTATTATTTTCTCTACACTGAGCTGTAAAATCTGATTTTATCTCATTTTCTGAAGCAATGTGTATAGCTAGGAGCATTCAATCAAACAATCATTTGGGCCATAGCCATACTGTGAGGGATAATAAATCTGCTGACATGTTTGATCAATAAATTAGCTGTGATCCTACTTTCAATAGTTAAAGGCATTTAATTATTCTGAGGACATTTCTAATCAGTTAAGTAGGAAGAAATTTTTAACATTGGCCTCTGGAGTTGTTCAGAGTGTTCATAGATACTCCTTTTAATGGCAGCATTGAACAATCTTTTCCCATGAAAGAGATTAAAATTTCCCAGCAAAATCTGGAGAGGACCCGGCGCCGATAGTGCAGAGGTCGGTGTGGCGGACGATGATGGCACCAATGTGGAAGTGACGCGCCGCTACCGGGGGAAGGAATGAAGGAGGAGCCGGCTTGGGGAGACCGTCGCGAGGCAGGGGTAGGGAGAATACAATACAATACAATTTATTTCATCATTTGAACCTCATTGAGTTTCAAACGAAATTTGGTTTCTGCAGCCATACAAACAAGAAAAAGAACCAAGACACCACACAATTTACACAAACATCCATCACAGTGAATCTCCTCCTCACAGTGATGGAAGGCAAAGTCTTATCTCTCCCCTGCACTCCCCATTCTCCTCCCGATGTCAAAGTCAAAGCCCCCGGCGGGCGATGGTAAAAAAAGTCCCGCGGCCATTAAGGCCGCGCCGTGCGATGCAAGGCCGTGCTCCGGGTCTTGATGTTGGAGCCCCGGCGGGCGCTAGCAAGTCCCGCGGCCATTAAAGCCACGCCGGGCGATGTAAGGCCCCGCTCCAGGTCATTTTCAACCCCGCAACTCGGGTGGGAGAAGCTGCCGTTGCGGGAGCTCCGAAAAGAGGTCTCACACAGGGACCCGCGAGCTCCCGATGTCACCGTCCACCGGTCTGCAACTGGAGCCTCCGAATCTCTGGGGTCAGGCCGCAGCAGTGCGCCACCACAGCACTCCATGCTCCGAACTCGGCCAGCCCCACGATGGTAAGTAAGTCCGCAGCTCCGCAACTGGAGCCCCAGGTCGATCTGGTTGGAGGCCGCTCCACGGTGCTAGGCCCCAACGACAATGGAGACCCGACAGGGAAAAGGTCGGGTCCTCTGTACAGGGAAAATATTTTAAAAGTTTCCCCCACCCCCGCACACATACCCTGCTAAAAAAAACCCACTATAACTACACTTGAACAAAACAAAAAATAAAAAAAGACAGACGGACTGCAGAGGCCGCTGCGATGTGAGTCGCACCGCCCATCCGAACAAAGGGGGTCTTGACGCTGGGGTACTTTGTAATTTTGTAAGTTCCCTTTATGGGCGACTATTTGCATAGCTTGGGTATGCAAGCAAAGAATTTCACTGTAACTTGTCACATGTGACAATCAAGTATTCCATTCAATTCAGTTCAATTCAAAAAAATCTTGTGGGCTGCAATATAATGCTGCAGTGATTGTGGGCTGCAATATTTCAATCTCTGAATGGTAATGTGCACTATTTCCAGTGAGTGTGGTACTGCATAAAAACTGCTGCATTTGATTCTTATGGAAATAAATTGGATAGGAAGTGTTTACTCTCAAGATGATTATCTTTGCTGTTACGGTGCATATAACCATATAACCATATAACAATTACAGCACGGAAACAGGCCCTCTCGGCCCTTCCAGTCCGTGCCGACCATTTGTTTTCTCCTAGTCCCATCTACCTGCACTCAGACCATACCCCTCCATTCCCTTCACATCCATATACCTATCCACTTTACTCTTAAATGTTAAAATCGATCCTGCCTCCACCACTTCTGCTGGAAGCTCATTCCACACAGCCACCACCGCATGTTGGGATAAAAAGGAAGAACCAATAAAAATAATGTATGGTTACAGAAAACGTTGAAAGAGAAGACTATTTTCAGTTGTTTATTCCCTAAGTACTACATTTTGTGAGCATTTTTCTTGAATTTGGCTGCCCCCTGAAATCTGTCTTCATCATGCATCTGCTGCAAGATGGCAAAGTGGTCGCTGATGGCACAGCAGCATAGCCTGAAGCAATATTTTACATATTTTATTATGAAGTATCATGTATGTCCGCTGCATTTACACTCCACCAAATAACTCTGCGAAACAGAGAACTAGGTAAAAGGTACCTGGACACCCCCAGTGCCCCAAGAACTATCCCCCAAGTTACCAAGCTAATCTAAACTAAACCAATATCTCAACTGGACTAGTGGATAGGGACAACTAGACTCCAATCAAAAGGCAGGGATCTACAAGGACAAGATCATGCAGTGAAGATGATGTCAGATGATGCACCATCTCATCTTAGAACGGGTGTCAAGGGTTATGGGGAGAAGGCAAGGAAATGGGATTAGGAAGCAGAGATCGGCCATGATTGAATGGTGGAGTAGACTCGATGGGTCGAATTGCCTAATTCTAATCCTATAACTTGTGAACATGTGAACTTGTGAAAGTCTCTATATTGGTTAAAATGTTTCACCTTATCGCTAAATGTGTAGAAAAATGCCATGCTTTGTAATAGCTGAGAGAAAATGAATGGACTATGCTGGTTGAATCACAACTCTCCTTCCATGTGGTAAAAAAATCAAATGCATTTCTGTCTGTGCTGAGAATGGACAATGTGAGTGTTTCTCTTGCTCACAATAATATCATTCAAGCCATGGTCTTGGACAATAAATCCTCAACAGATCACTCTCAGTACAGACTGGTATCAAGCAAAAGCTGTGCCATCCCTCCAACAATTTTCTCAATCTCTCCCATTGCAATACTGCACCACGGCATCGCAAATTGTCACAGGAGACACCAGCCATACACAATTGCATAATGACTAAGAACTTTTATATTTAGAGAAATAAGATATTTTTGGCCAGTTGTCATGATAATTGACCAATGCTACGCCAACTCATATCACCATCTTTTTCACTTCCTAATCTAAATGCAAGAAACTCATGGATACTATTTTGCTTCTGTCAAAATGACCATGCAGCCCACTGGTGTTGAAACTGAGTTAAAAAGTTCATAAGTCATAGGAGCAGAATTTGGGCATTCAGCCTATCAAGTCTACTCTGCCATTCAATCCTGGCTGATCTATCTCTCCCTCTCAACCCCATTAACCTGCTTTCTTCTCATGATCTTAGAAGAACATGGTGGAGGCATGAACATTTGAAGCAACAGTGATATGTAAACTGCCTGCAATGATCTTCCCTTGGATAGACATCAACAATTGCTTTCAAACTTCCATAAAATCTATCACAATATTGCTTTTTCTCGAATGTCCTGGCTGTTTGTCACTAGTATAATGATCAAAAGGCACAGGATGCCTCTGTAGCTGTCTCTCACTAAGTTCCTACATTTTCCCAATTCCATCTTATTCACTTTGTCTGTCAGTTCTACAGGCAGTACTGGTCCCATAGAATGAGCAGCATGTTTATTATTTTGAAAGAAGACAAGAAGTCCTGGAGTAACTCGACAGGTCAGGCAGCACCTCTGGAGATCATGGATAGGTGACCTTATTCCTTGTTTCTCCATGTTGCTTCTTTAAAATGCTGTTATTGCCGCTATGTGTTACATTAATTTTAACTGCTCAGAATGTATTTTGGAAGCATACGGAATTCCACAAAGGAGAATCATTAAAAGTTACGCTATTGGTGAGACTTTGCAGGGAAGAAGTTTTAGTTGGATGCTGAGCAACTGCAAACTAAAATATGAAGCATTTGTTTTTTTTTTATTCATTCACAGGATGTGCATGCTGTTGGCAATCATAGTGCGTATTATCTATCCCAAATTGCTTCTGATACTGAAGTGGCAGTGGAACTCCAAACCAATACTACTAGTAATCTCCTCACACTTTTAAGTGTACATACTCCCATTTACTTTAGAAATGCAGGCTGCTAGTCAAATATCTCTTCACATATGAAGGAGTGATAGATGATGGGCAACTCCCTTAGTAAATCTAATTAGAAGCTAATGATTACCTGTGAGTAAATTATAGGGATAGCAATGAAATGGAGAATTAAGATGAACCACAAATCATAAAAAGTATAGAACTACAGGGTGTTCCTTGGGTGTAGAACAACAGTCTTTTTCAACTCATTTATTTCTCCCCACCTCCCCTTAGTTTGCTTTTCACAATACCTTTAAACTCACATCTAACTATCTGTAGTTGAAATAATTAGTTTGAGGGATAATTAGTTTAAGGGACAGAGGTTTCGGGGTAACGTGAGGGGGAACTTCTTTACTCAGAGGGTGGTGGCTGTGTGGAATCAGCTTCCAGCAGAAGTGGTGGAGGCAGGATCGATTTTAACATTTAAGAGTAAAGTGGATAGGTATATGGACGTGAAGGGAATGGAGGGGTATGGTCTGAGTGCAGGTAGATGGGACTAGGGGAAAACAAATGGTCGGCACGGACTGGAAGGGCCGAGAGGGCCTGTTTCCGTGCTGTAATTGTTATATGGTTATATGGTTATATGGTTATACCATGTAGAAACAGATCCTTCGGCCCACCTAGTTACAATGACCATTGATGACCCATACACTATTTCTATGTTATCCTACTTTTCGCAATCAACACACTAGGGGCAATTTACAGATCCCAACTAACATAAAACCCTGCACATCTTTGGAATGTGTGAGGAAACCGGAGCATCTGGAGAAAACCCGTTCAGTTACAGGGCGAACATACAAACTCTGCACAGACAGCACCCCCCCCCCCCCTCCCCATAGGCAACTCTACCTCCGTGCAGCTCTTTTGATTGTTTTTGATTTATTGTTTTGCAGTACGTATCTATGGCTGACAATGTTAGCATTCATTGTCCACACCTAATTATCCATGAACTGATGAGGCAATTAAGAGATAAAAACATTGCTGGGTTGGTGTCATACATAGGCAGGATTGAGTAATGCCCCTGCCCCACTTAGGAAACCCGAACGGAAACCTCTGGAGACTTTGCGCCCTACCCAAGATTTCCGTGCAGTTCCCGGAGGTTTTTGTCCTCCGGCAATCGCATCGCAACCGGCTTCGACTAAAAGATTACCGATTTTTAAAAGGGAAACCACTTTCGACCATTAGGGAGACTGACAAAAACCTCCGGGAACTGCACGGAAACCTTGGGTGGGGCACAAAGTCTCCAGAGGCTTCCGGTCAGGTTTCCTTAGTGGGATAGGGGCATAAGAATGATGGATTTCCACCACTGGAAGAGCAGTGAATCAGATGCTTGAATTTCGATTTCCATTCCCCCTGCTTCCTGGTGGGATTCAAGGTTGTGTTTCTGGATGAGTGGGTGCGGAACACTTGCTGCTAGTCCAGCATATATCACCTGGTCTCAAACCTCCAATCCTCAGGAGAGGCCCACAGGAGCCGTTGGAAGAGAAGGAGGGGGAGGAGCGACACCCGACCGGTAAGCTATAAAATCTAGCGCGGGGCTTGTTTTTTCAGAGGCCCACAGGAGCCGTTGGAAGAGAAGGAGGGGGAGGAGCGACACCCGACCGGTAAGCTATAAAATCTAGCGCGGGGCTTGTTTTTTTCAGAGGCCCACAGGAGCCGTTGGAAGAGGAGGGGGAGGAGCAACACCCGACCGGTAAGCTATAAAATCTAGCGCGGGGCTTGTTTTTTCAGAAGCCCACAGGAGCCGTTGGAAGAGGAGGAGGGGGAGGAGCGACACCCGACCGGTAAGCTATAAAATCTAGCGCGGGGCTTGTTTTTTCAGAGGCCCACAGGAGCCGTTGGAACCCAAATCCATAACATTCCATTTGGAGAAGTGGGTTTTTTTGAGGAAGCCGCTGATTGGTGGAAGAGGACCCGAGGAAGCAGCTGATTGGGTGCAACCCCGGGTTTACAATTTTACATTTCTGCCTTCTGGGAGTTAGGGATTCTGGGAGTTAGGGATTCTGGGAGTTAGGGACTCTGGGAGTTAGGGACTCTGGGAGTTAGGGATTCAGTATTTAGTAGTAAAGTTTAAAGGATAAGTTTTTTGTGTTTTTTGATATTTAATACAGAGTAATTTAGGAGTAAGGTATGGCAGTAGAGATTGGCCCCGTGGTTTGTTCAGCCTGCAACATGTGGGAGATCAGGGAGATGGTCGGTGTCCCTGGTGACTACGTTTGCAGGAAGTGTGTCCAGCTGCAGCTCCTGGCAGACCGCACTGAACGATTGGAACTGCGGCTGGATTCATACTGGAGCATCTACGATGCGGAGAAAGTCGTGGATAGCACGTACAGTGAGTTGGTCACACCGCAGGCAAAAGGTAAGAGGACAAAAAGGGAACGGGTGGCCAATAGCCAGCAAAGCAGTAGGCAGGTAGTGCAGGAGTCCCCTGCGGTCAACTCCCTCCTAAACAGGTATACCATTTTGGATACTGTTGAGGGAGATGGCTCATCAGGGGAATGCAGCAGCAGCCAAGTTCATGGCACCATGGGTGGCTCTGCAGCACATGAGGGGGGAAAAAAGAGGGGAAGGGCAATAGTAATAGGGGATTCAATTGTCAGGGAATAGATAGGCGTTTCTGCGGCCGCAAACGAGACTCCAGGATGGTATGTTACCTCCCTGGTGCAAAGGTCAGGATGTCACTGAACGGCTGCAGAACATTCTGGAGGGGGAGGGGTGAACAGCCAGTTGTCGTGGTACATGTTGGCACCAACGATATAGGTAAAAAAAGGGATGAGGTCCTACAAGGTGAATTTAGGGAGCTAGGAGATAAACTTAAAAGTAGAACCTCAAAGGTAGTAATCTCCGGATTACTACCAGTACCACGGGCCAGTCAGAGTAGAAATAGGAGGATATTGCAAATGAATACGTGGCTTGAAAAGTGGTGCAAGGGGGAGGGATTGAAATTTTTAGGGCACTGGGACCAGTTCTGGGGGAGGTGGGACCGGTACAAACAGGACGGTTTTGCACCTGGAATGGAATGGAACCAATGTTCTTGGGGGAGTGTTTGCTAGTGCTGTCGGGGAGGATTTAAACTAATGTGGCAGGGGGATGGGTACAAGAGCAGAGAGGCAGGTGGGTGTAAAATGAGGGTAGAAGCAATAGGTAGCAAGGTGAAAAGTAAAAGTGGCAGGCAGACAAAACCAGGGCAAAAATCAAAAAGGGCCACTTTTCAGCAAAATTGTATAAGGGGTAAGTGCGTTGTAAAGACAAGCCTGAAGGCTTTGTGTCTCAATGCAAGGAGTATTCGTAATAAGGTGGACGAGTTGAACGTGCAGATAGATATTAATGATTATGATATAGTTGGGATCACGGAGACATGGCTCCAGGGTGACGTAGGCTGGGAGCTGAACATCCAGGGATATTCAATATTCAGGAGGGATAGAGAGAAAGGAAAAGGAGGTGGGGTAGCGTTGCTGGTTAGAGAGGAGATTAACGCAATGGAAAGGAAGGACATTAGCTTGGAGGATGTGGAATCGGTATGGGTAGAGCTACAAAACACTAAGGGCAGAAAACGCTGGTGGGTGTTGTGTACAGGCCACCTAACAGTAGCAGAGAAGTTGGGATGGTATCAAACAGGAAATTAGAAATGCGTGCAACAAAGGCAAAACAGTTAATAATGGGTGACTTCAATCTACATATAGATTGGGTTAATCAAATTGGCAGGGTGCTGAGGAAGAGGATTTTTTGGAATGTATGCGGGATAGTTATCTAAATCAACATGTAGAGGAACCAACGAGAGAGCAGGCTATTTTAGACTGGGTTTTGAGTAATGAGGAAGGGGTAGTTAGCCGTCTTGTTGTACGTGCCCCCTTGGGCAAGAGTGACCATAATATGGTTGAGTTCTTCATTAGGATGGAGAGTGACATTGTTAATTCAGAACAATGGTTCTGAACTTAAAGAAAGGTAACTTTGAGGGTATGAGACGTGAATTGGCCAAGATTGACTGGCAATTAATTCTAAAAGGGTTGACGGTGGATATACAATGGAAGACATTTAAAGACTGCATGGATGAACTACAAAAATTGTTCATCCCAGTTTGGCAAAAGAATAAATCGGGAAGGTAGTGCATCCGTGGATAACAAGGGAAATCAGGGATAGTATCAAAGCAAAGGATGATGCGTACAAAGTAGCCAGAAAAAGCAGCATACCAGAGGACTGGGAGAAATTCAGAGACCAGCAGAGGAGGACAAAGGGCTTAATTAGGAAAGGAAAAATAGATTATGAAAGAAAACTGGCAGGGAACATAAAAACTGACTGCAAAAGTTTTTATAGATATGTGAAGAGAAAGAGGTTAGTTAAAACAAATGTAGGTCCCTTGCAGTCAGAAACAGGTGAGTTGATCATGGGGAACAAGGATATGGCGGACCAATTGAATAACTACTTTGGTTCCGTCTTCACTAAGGAAGACATAAATAATCTGCCGGAAATAGCAGGGGACTGTGGGTCAAAGGAGGAATTGAGTGAAATCCAGGTCAGTCGGGAAGTGGTGTTGGGTAAATTGAATGGATTAAAGGCCGATAAATCCCCAGGGCCAGATAGGCTGCATCCCAGAGTACTTAAGGAAGTAGCTCAGGAAATAGTGGATGCATTAGTGATAATCTTTCAAAACTCTTTAGATTCTGGAGTAGTTCCTGAGGATTGGCGGGTAGCAAATGTAACCCCTCTTTTTAAGAAGGGAGGGAGAGAGAAAACGGGGAATTACAGACCAGTTAGTCTAACATCGGTAGTGGGGAAACTGCTAGAGTCAGTTATTAAAGATGGGATAGCAGCACATTTGGAAAGTGGTGAAATCATTGGACAAAGTCAGCATGGATTTACGAAAGGTAAATCATGTCTGACGAATCTTGTGGAATTTTTCGAGGATGTAACTAGTAGCGTGGATAAGGGAGAACCAGTGGATGTGGTATATCTGGACTTCCAGAAGGCTTTCGACAAGGTCCCACATAAGAGATTAGTATACAAACTTAAAGCATACGGTATTAGGGGTTCAGTATTGATGTGGATAGAGAACTGGCTGGCAAACAGGAAGCAAAGAGTAGGAGTAAACGGGTCCTTTTCACAATAGCAGGCAGTGACTACAAGGCTCAGTGCTGGGACCCCAGCTATTTACAATATATATTAATGATCTGGATGAGGGAATTGAAGGCAATATCTCCAAGTTTGCGGATGACTAAGCTGGGGGGCAGTGTTAGCTGTGAGGAGGATGCTAGGAGACTGCAAGGTGACTTGGATAGGCTGGGTGAGTGGGCAAATGTTTGGCAGATGCAGTATAATGTGGATAAATGTGAGGTTATCCACTTTGGTGGCAAAAACAGGAAAGCAGACTATTATTTAAATGGTGGCCGATTAAGAAAAGGGGAGATGCAGCGAGACCTGGGTGTCATGGTACACCAGTCATTGAAAGTAGGCATGCAGGTGCAGCAGGCAGTGAAAAAAGCGAATGGTATGTTAGCTTTCATAGCAAAAGGATTTGAGTACAGGAGCAGGGAGGTTTCTACTTCAGTTGTACAGGGTCTTGGTGAGACCACACCTGGAGTATTGCGTACAGTTTTGGTCTCCAAATCTGAGGAAGGACATTATTGCCATAGAGGGAGTGCAGAGAAGGTTCACCAGACTGATTCCTGGGATGTCAGGACTGTCTTATGAAGAAAGACTGGATAGACTCGGTTTATACTCTCTGGAATTTAGGAGATTGAGAGGGGATCTTATAGAAACTTACAAAATTCTTAAGGGGTTGGAACAGGCTAGATGCAGGAAGATTGTTCCCGATGTTGGGGAAGTCCAGGACAAGGGGTCACAGCTTAAGGATAAGGGGGAAATCCTTTAAGACCGAGAATGAGAAAGACTTTTTTCACACAGAGAGTGGTGAGTCTCTGGAACTCTCTGCCACAGAGGGTAGTTGAGGCCAGTTCATTGGCTATATTTAAGAGTGAGTTGGATGTGGCCCTTGTGGCTAAGGGGATCAGAGGGTATGGAGAGAAGGCAGGTACGGGATACTGAGTTGGATGATCAGCCATGATCATATTGAATGGCGGTGCAGGCTCGAAGGGCTGAATGGCCTACTCCTGCACCTAATTTCTATGTTTCTATGTTTCACTATGGAGACCATGACCCATCACTTCTTTTTGAACAGAAGCCAATCAGTTCCCCTCCGCAAACACACCGGCACACACTGTAGAATCTGTTCTTCCATTGATCAGGTTCTCACTTGGCTCCACTCACTTCTTCCAAATAAACGTTGTTGCTATAGGAACCTACAGCTCCAAGCTATATCTCCAAATTTGGAACACGTGGAACAATTCTTGCATCAATTCTGCTTGTGTGTCTTCCCTCACCTCTTTCTCAACTATATTAATGACAGGAGGTACAAGAGACTGAAATCTTGAGCAAAGAACAAATTGCTTGAGGAACTCAGCAGGTCAGTTACCATCGGTGGAAGGTAATGGACAGACTGTGTTTCAGGATGTGACACTGCTGTATTGGTACCATTTCCTGCCCTCACCCTGAAATAGAAAATGTTACCTTTGTAACTAGTTATCACTTTTACACCCTCTTCCTTGACTCTTCCCTTCAATAGCTTTTCAATCTCCATTTCAAGGGATAGGCAAGAGACCATTGACTTAGCACCAGCTCAAGAACTCCCACTGCTCCCACCCTACTTCGTCAAAGAACTTAATTCCTTCTATCCCAACTATGAATCTCTGCTGCATTTGTTCATGCAATGCCCCCCAAATATCATAGCATTTCCTATGCATCTTGGGAGCAGCATCTTGCAAGTCTCAAGGTAGCCAGTCATTGCAGAATATTAATCCTCAAATACATTCTTACATCATATTAATGGAGAAAAAGGATGGGTGACGTTTTGGGCTGGGACCTCTTCTTCCTTCCTGCCAGCCAGCGCCTCTGGGGAAAAATGTTGGGCAGCAGCATCTCTGGAGAAAAGGTTCCCACCTGAAACGTCACCCATCCCTTGTCTCCATAGATGCTGCCTGAGCCACTGAGTTATTCCAGCACACTGTTTCCATCTTCAGTATAAACCAGCATCTGCTGTTTATTTCTACACATTTGGTGCAGTTTATTCATTCAGCTGGGGGAACCAACAACTTGAAAATGTAATCAATTAATTGATTTTAAAGATGTATGTCTCCAACAGAATACCAATAGGATTGATTACAAATGTAATTACTTCAAAACTGTATATTTGTAATATCTGTTTAATACGCTAGACATTACTTTTCTCCCAGTAATGGGAAACACAACGATGCTAGGATTTTTTTTTAAGTACATTGAGCAACCTAATTGGTTTCTATTTTCTTCCGCATTGGACGTTTTATTGGTAAGTGTTTGCTGAATGATGATGGCTGTTTTCATATATCTCCGATAGTCCGTAATTCATTCCTGCTTCTTGTTGCTCCCCACTACCTATTCAATTGAGATTTAGTGCAACTCCATCTTCAATATGAAACAGCACCCGATCAGCTGCAAATATTCCGCGAACATTTTCTTGTTTCCTGATTCTGACTCTTACATATAGGATCAGCGGGACAATTAGTGACCTGGCTTGGACGAAGATTTTTAAATAAGTGTGCATTTCAAATATTTATATGATTGTGACATCCGTCGATAATGATAAATTGCGATTCCATTTTTGGCCAATAAGAAAAATAATAAAATAATTATATTTTAATATTTAATACTGCCGCACATGCTAATAAATTTAAAGTTAAGGGGAATAGAAAAGCAATTTGTATTTACAACAAAATACGTCTCTGGATAGTAAATGCTAGCTTTTGCCAAATGCTCCGTCTAAACTCGAAAAAAAAGTATGCATACTAAGTGAAGGGAAAATAAGTCCTATATTCGCTTTGCACGTCCCTGGTGGACTCTTCGGATGGTACAAGGTGCACGTGATTTTTGTCAATTCTCTTTTAAAGTTGCAGACAACTGGAGATTCTGAAATGTTATTCGATTTGAATACAAGTATTAGGCATGCAGCAAATCAACATTTACAATGTTTCCTCCCTTCACCGTATTTAGTACCAGGGTGATCGTCTACCAATTGACTATATTGTTGCAGGATGGTGCTAATCCTGCCCCCGGGCTGTGATAAATTAACCATACCCACCGGTGCGAGTCATCTCGACAGAGGGAGCTTGCAGCAACTTAAAGCAAGGCCGCTTAAAACAGTCTGTGAAGGAAGGAACTGTGTAGGAAGGAACTCTCAGACACCCCCTCCTACTTATCCTTGGACCATGAAAATCTCATCAAGGAACTGCAGATGCTGGTTTAAACCGAAGATAGACACAAAATGCTGGAGGAACTCAACGGGACAGGCAGCATCTCTGGAAAGAAGGAATGGGTGACCCATGTAGCGAAATCGAGAACAATTGAATGAAAGATATGAAAAAAAAGTTATGTTGATGAAGGAAACATGCCATTGTTAGCTGTCAATCCGCTTAAAATAGTGCAGGGTGCGAGAAATACACATCTAAAGTCTGCTTTTCGTTGCAATACTTTTAATTCATCCGCGCCATGAGTTGTTTATAGGCAAACATTCGATAAAATGCACCAATTTCTTAAAGGTGTGGAATTATTTTGAGCACATTCACCCACACCAATTATACAGAACAATCTCTCACTTCCAATCGGAATCATCAAAAAGGTTCAAATAATTTGCTATTTGATTCATTTGCTTTCTCTGAGAGTGAGCTTTCATTATTATTCCAAATGATGTAACGCTTTCGCAGTTAGAATGACACTCAGTTAATCGATCAACATCTCGTTACACCGTCAGGTCCTAATGCATACAAACAGCTCGGTTTTATTATCATTCCCAATCTTTTCCATATATATATATATATATTAAATTCAGGATAAATGCGAAAAAAAGATTTCCGAATAGGTCTAATCATTATTTTATCGAGCTTTTTTTGTGTGGGAGAAACAGCATAATAAAACTACCTTGAAATAAAGATAGACACAAAATGCTGGAGTACCTCAGCGGGACAGGCAGCACCTCTGGAGAGAAGGAATGGGTGACGTTTCGGGTGGAGACCAAGAAGGGTCTGAAGAAGGGTCTCAACCCGAAACGTCACCCATTCCTTCTCTCCAGAGATATTGCCTGTCCCGCTGAATTACTCCAGCATTTTGTGTGTACCTTCGGTTTAAACCAGCAAGTTCCTTCCTCGAAATAAAGCTTGATTGACAAGTTAGTCCTCTCAATATAAATCGCGGCGAAAGTGCTCTTTCTGTCGCATCAGTCAGTAGTTTCTGAGCAGTCGTATTTTGTAAATCACTGTAAAATGTTGTAAATTGTCTTACCAGTCTACCGAGAATTCCTTTACTTTTCTGGTCAGTGCAATATTCGGTAAAGATATTCTTGTGTATGAAGATTGATATGTTTACAAGAAACCAGCAGGCGACCCACAGGAGGACACAGAGCAGCGCAGGTTTCCTGACGGTCTTCGGTCTAAAGTGCCGACAAGCCACACTTCCGAAGCCTGACATCGCTGGAGTCACTTCTCAACCTCCAGTCTTCTGAACCGAACAAATGGAACAATCAAAGCCGAATCTCCGGCTCGCTCTGCCGATGGACCCGACATCTCATTCTGAGAGCGGCTTCAGCCACAGAGACTCGCGTCCGAGCCCAGGTCTCGACTGTGATGCACCAAAATAAAGCAGGAAGAAATCCCCATGGTCTGCGAAACCCCACGCACACACACTCACACAAGCGCGCCTGACAGTTCAGTCTGTCCCTCCTCTGAGAATACTTCTGTTACCAGATGCGCCAATGCAAAATAAACCAAAAAAACAAAGGCTAGGTTTATTCCGGAGTGCTTTTATGACGGCGGTTCTCGGTATTTAAACAACGTACTTCCGCATTTGTCCTCCTGTGCCCAGGTGTCGCTCGCTGAGTGCCGCAGCAGTGGCGCGGGAAGTCGGCTTCAAATGGCCCAGGGCTGTTGCCTGTGGAAGGCTGCTCGCCATTTCGCGTCTCATCTTTGGTTACAGTGCGAAAAAAATGAAAGGGCACGAACTCGATCAATTAACTCGATTGCATTGCAATGCGGCGGCGGGGCAACACGTTGCTTGGGAAATAATTCGGAGTGTGCAGAATTGTGTGCGGTATAGTGGCGAGACAGAAATAACTTTGGGGAAATAAAATTCAGCTGCATCCGAAAACAAATGATGGTATATTTCCGATCTACTGCGGCACGCCTGATTCCCAGCTGCCAAGGATTGCGGCCACTTTTGACTTGGTGCCACGTTACAACCAGCGGAGCAGGCGAACCCACTGCTCTATCCCCCTGCACCGTTGCGACAAGTTCGGCTCAAAAGTCATAAAGTTTTATGTTGATTTTTTTTTCCTGATGCATTCCTTAATTCCCCGGTGCAAACTTCGCCGGCTTCGCACCATGGCTGTTCCCACCACAACACCGCAAGCAATTCTTTCCGCTCATTTCCCAACCCCGCTCAAGGCCAGTTGCTGTGCGCTTTACTTTTCCGCCCCATTTCTGGCTCAACTGAGATGGTTGTTTATGCCTTTCGCTCCCTTCCTGTTCTTTGTTTTCAAATACAAACTTTAATCATATATATTTTTTAAAACAACAAAACAAAATCCGTGCAAAACTCCTACTACGTCTTGAAATTGCCCTCAGCAATTGCCCACTACGAAATTGCCCTCTGCAACGCTGGTAACGGTTCCCCATCCTCACCTGCACCCTTTCTCTCCACTCCCCACCCCCTCCCGCGATCCCTCCCCACTTTCTCTTCTTAGGGGCTTTAAAGCCTTTTGCCAATTGTTCGAGGATCCATGCAGCAAATATTCCCTGCATTTCCAAATATCAACTAACCTGCCGCCTTCTTTCGGCATTTTAGCACTTCGGGCATGTTGCATCACCATCACCCGGACGTTCCTTGGACGTCGCCAGAGCAACATTTTACTCCAACCTATAATTGGTAACATGTTACAACACAGAGGGCTATTCAACCCATCGCCTTCTGCACGCTCTTTCTTCATCGCTCAAATCCCTTTACAGAGGCCCAGGATTACTTTTAATTACAGGTACAAGTGGGCACTATTCTTCTGTGCGGTGTCATTTCCATGAGCCTGGAATACTTTCGGTAATACTTTCGAAAGTATTCCAGGATCCAGTCAATGTCAACAGAAACCGCTTGCCCACCTCAAGGGTCATTCTGGGGTTCACTTTGTGGATAGACACAAAATGCTGGAGTAACTCAGCGGGACAGGCAGCATCTCTGGAGAGAAGGAATGGGTGATGTTTCTGGCCGAGAACCTTCCTCAGACTGATCAAAGTGATCAAAGTGATCAAATCAAAAACATTTATTTTTGTGGAAATCTGCTCAGAGAGAAAATCCTCAACTGGAAAGTGAAGGGTACAACATGGTGATTGATTGGTCTGTTTATGCATGAAGTTGTGAGAGCCTGGATACAGTAAATAGGAAAGACTTATCTCCATTAGCCCTGCGGGCATAGATTGATGGAATGATTAGCGGGACGACGAGGAAAAGCATTTTCATCCAGAGGCCCCATCTGGGAAAACGAAGTTAGAATGAAGTTTTCAATCAACGGGCTTTGTTTTAACACGAAATAATCCATACATGTTTAAAATGCATTCATGTTCTTTTCATGCACCCCCCCCCCCCCCCCCCCCCCCCCCCCCCCCACTACCACCGACTCCAAACTCCCACCATCACCACCATTTAATAGAATGGTTCAAAGATCAGATTTAGCATGCCGACTCTCAGGCCGACTGGACGACACCTGGAAAGTTGACCTCTCCGTGCTCTGGCTGTCCTGTTCTCAATCGCCAGAATTGTGTATTGTTGGTTTCGTTTTATTTTCTTTACTCAATGCACAGGGCAGGTCAGAGACTTGCCCACGGATCATCGCAACTCGAGAGAAATGTTACTGGGGCCAAACATCTGCAGCTGACTCGGTCACAGCATGCAGAGGGGAGCTTGACACTTTCACCCTGAGCCGCTGGTGAATGAACAACAGAGCCGCTGAGGACGCAGAGCTTAATCCGTGAGGCCACTCAATGCTCCACAAAGGCCTCGAAAAAGAACGAGGAATTAAAATAACGCAGGAGGGGAAAAAAACGTGCAATCTACAATACTTTTACACCAAGCTCGAATGACTAACTTCCCCAAGAAAATAAATCCCAGACCATTGTGAAATATAACATTTCGGACATTGTGATGGAAAGAAGGAAGCTTATTGATAAAGCAGTTAGAGATGTTTGGGCCCAGTACATTGTCTAGAGGAATTGCAATAATCCCCTGGGAATCGGGATGACTGACCTCCAATAACAATAAACAATAGACAATAGGTGCAGGAGTAGGCCATTCGGCCCTTCAAGGCATTCAATGTGATCATGGCTGATCATCCCCAATCAGTACCCCATTCCTGCCTTCTCCCCATATCCCCATGTCCGCTGACTCCGCTATTTTTAAGAGCCCTATCTAGTTCTCTCTTGAATGTATCCAGAGAACCGGCCTCCACTGCCCTCTGAGGCAGAGAATTCCACAGACTCACAACTCTCTGTGAGAAAAAGTGTTTCCTCGTCTCCGTTCTAAATGGTTTCCCCTTATTCTTAAACTGTGGCCCCTGGTTCTGGACTCCCCCAACATCATGTTTCCTGCCACTAGCACGTTCAAACCCTTAACAATCTTATATGTTTCAATAAGATTCCCTCTCATCCTTCTAAACTCCAGAGTGTACAAGCCCAGCCGCTCCATTCTCTCAGCATATGACAGTCCCGCCATCCCCAGAATTAACCTTGTAAACCTATGCTACACTCCCTCAATAGCACGAGCCATCTTCCTTTGTGTGAGGTTGAGCCCAGCTACTGAGAGGTTTGATCTGACATCAGTTTTATTAGGACTGTTTAATGCAACAGTTGATTGAAATCTACCAGGATGTCCTTTCATTCACCTGAGATTCAGTTCTTTCACCAATAATTTGGACCAAGCTTTTGATGAGGTCCAGAACTGGGTGTCAAATGGCAGATTATTTGAGAGTAAATGGTGTTTGATGGCACTGCCACAATACTTTGCAACATTTGCTGATGTATGAAAGAAGACTGACATGGCTGATAATTTATGTAGTTGGTTAAACTGTTGGCACACATGACCTATTTCTATAGAAATTCCAAAATATTGATATTTATAAACTTAGTAAATAACTGTTAAATAAAAGATCACACACCCGGTTCAAAAAATACTTAACTTATGAGTCATAATAAGTCAGAGCCCTATTTCATTAGAACATGTTGTTTCTTTTAATTAATCATGGGTTTAAATTAGTCATATGCTTACAAATTTGAATATCCAATAAGACACTACTTCCCTCAAACAACAGATCTTTGTGTTTCAATTAATGAACAGGCAGTGTTGCCTTGGCAAAGCTTATTCTTTTTTTGAACCTCATACTAGTTTGAAACACTGCTCCCTTGTTGAGAGAGAATGCTTGCGTGTTCTCCCGGATCTCACTTACAATTATTGCTTTACAAGTATTCAGAATGAGGACTTTTTCCCCCCCATTAAAAGTAAGAATGAATTGTGTGAACCCAGGCAGGCCCAGGGAGGTGTTTAGTTTTTCATTTGGATTGGAAGCTCCTCTTTTTCCCTTAATGTGCACACATTTGTTCAGAACCCCCACTGTCCACCTCTTGAATGTCTCTGACAAGCTTGTACAATTGCCAGGTTCTGCACGATAAATTGTCTCTTATAGATCATATTTCTAGTGCACAACCTTGCTGCATCAAACAATATGAAACTATTTTTGCAGAGAATCATGAGTAAATATAGATAATACCCAATGCCCCTAAGGAATCAACTCCCTCAGCTTTTGCCCTACTTTTACCACCAGCCAGAAAACAGGCAAGGGAGACAGGCTGAAGCAATTTATACTTTGCACAATATTTGTTTATTGGTTCTGTTGGTGCAAACCTAATGAGAAACCAAGCAACGGTAAATGCCAAGTGTCTCGCAAACCCACCCTTGTCAACATCCACAATGTTTATCTGAAGATGTTTCTTTAAAGTATATTTTATTAATTTTACATGGGTTGATGAATGAAGACAGCACAATTATTTATCACCAAATCATCCTAGAATTACCTCTGGGCATACTTGTTGGAGATTGCTTGTGGGAGAGTGCACCCTGAGCCTGGAGATTAAGCAGAGACAGGCTGACCTATACTTTGAGAGACTGAATGGGTACTTCAGGTCCAGGAAGTTCCACCGCACAGCATTCGTCAATCATTTCTGGCCACAGTCATGGTAGCAGTGAACTGAAATTCTGTTAGTGTGGAGCTGTGGTTTAAAAAGGTAAAAGAGAAATAAATCAGGTAATTGAAGAGCAGTCAGTCTAACATCGAGAATGGGAAAATCATTAGCAAAAATTCAGAGAACAGTAAAAATCATTAGTTAGAAAGGCTTGAAATAATTAAAGTCTATCTGCTCAATGCTGACACATTGTTTTTTCTAAGTACTTAACGAGAGTCAAGTCAAGAGTGTTTTATTGTCATATGTTCCAGATCGAACAATGAAATTATTTCTTGTTGCAGCACAACAGAATATGTAATCATAATAAATAATATAACAAAAACTCAGGAAAAATAGAACACACAATAAGTGCAATAATAATAGTCTATTGTAGTACATAGCTTGTGAGATTGTAGTGTTTAATAGCCTGATGGCTGTTGGGAAGAAGCTGTTCCTGAACTTGGATATTACGGTTTTCAGGCTCCTGTACGCACTTCCTGATGGCTGGGGTGAGATGAAAATATTGCCAGGATGGTGTGGGTCTTTGACGATGTTGGCTGTCTTTTTGAGCGACTATGGTAGGGAGGTCAGAGCCAGTGATGGACTGGGCAGTGTTTACAACTTTTTGCAGTCTTTTCCGCTCCTGGACGTTCAAGTTGCCGAACCAGGCCACGATGCAACCAGTCAGTATGCTCTCTACTGTGCACCTGTAGATGTTCAAGAGAATCCTCTTTCCAAATCTCCATAATCTTCTCAGGAATAAATACTTCATACTAAAAATGGTGGCATCTTGCTCGGTTGCGGCTGCACTGGCTCCCGATAGCAATAAAATTTTAACAGTGAATAACTTACTTAGTCCGGGGAGTTTGATGGTCACTGTTCAAGAAGGTTTGTCAAACATGACCTTCCAGGCACAACATGGATATGTGCCTGGAAGGTCATGTTTGACAAACTTTCTTGAATTTTTTGAAGTGGTAACTAGAGAAATTGATGAGGGTAAAGCAGTGGATGTTGTCTATATGGATTTCAGTAAGGCCTTTGACAAGGTTCCCCATGGAAGGTTGGTTAAGAAGGTTCAATCTTTGGGTGTTAATGGCGGAGTAGCAAGATGGATTCAACAGTGGCTGAATGGGAGATGTCAGAGAGTAATGGTGGATGGCTGTTTGTCAGGTTGGAAGCCGGTGACCAGTGGGGTGCCTCAGGGATCTGTGTTGGGTCCACTGTTGTTTGTCATGTACATTATTGATCTGGATGATGGGTGGAAAATTGGATAAGTAAGTATGCAGATGATACTAAGATAGGTGGTGTTGTGGATAATGAAGTCGATTTTCAAAGTCTACAGAAAGATTTGGGCCATTTGGAAAAGTGGGCTGAAAGATGGCAGATGGAGTTTAATGCTGATAAGTGTGAAGTGCTACATCTTGGCAGGACAAATCAAAATAGGACGTACATGGTAAATGGTAGGGAATTGAGGAATGCTGTGGAACAGAGGGATCTAGGAATAACTGTGCATAGTTCCCTGAAGGTGAATCACATGTAGATAGGGTGGTAAAAGAAAGCCTTTGGTGTGCTGGCCTTTATAAATCAGAGCATTGAATATAGGAGTAGGGAAGTAATGTTAAAATTGTACAAGGCATTGGTAAGACCAATTCTGGAGTATGGTGTACAATTTTGGTCGCCTAGTTATAGGAAGGATGTCAACAAAATAGAGAGAGTACAGAGGAGATTTACTAGAATGTTGCCAGGGTTCCAGCAACTATGTTACAGAGAAAGGTTGAACAAGTTAGGTCTTTATTCTTTGGAGCGCAGAATGTTAAGGGGGGACTTGATCGAGGTCCTTAAAATGATGAAAGGGATAGACAGAGTAACGTGGATACGTTTTTCCCATTGAGGGTAGGGAAGATTCAAACAAGAGGGCATGACATGAGAATTAAGGGACAGAGGTTTCGGGGTAACGTGAGGGGGAACTTCTTTACTCAGAGGGTGGTGGCTGTGTGGAATGAGCTTCCAGCAGAAGTGGTGGAGGCAGGATCGATTTTAACATTTAAGAGTAAAGTGGATAGGTATATGGGAATGGAGGGGTATGGTCTGAGTGCAGGTAGACGGGACTAGGGGAAAACAAATGGTCGGCACGGACTGGAAGGGCCGAGAGGGCCTGTTTCCGTGCTGTAATTGTTATATGGTTATATGGTTATATGGTTCAGTGTGACAGCGTACAGGTGGTGTGTGACTGTCAGTTCGTGTTGGAACTGCGTACATCCAGCGTTCAGTGGTCGTGGATCCGGCCACTCTGGATACTCTACGGAGTCTTGGACTGCTGCATCGGCTGGGACCAACGGCCTACGAAGCTGCGGAGTCTCCTACCACCACTGGCCGCACTCGGAGGAGACGGTGCGACTGCAAGCAGAAGCGCGGCGCTCGGGGTGGGGGGGGGCTAACGGCGAAACTAAAGGCTAACCCCTGCAGAACACCACTTCCATCTATTCTGCTCGCTAACGTCCGCTCCTTGGAGAGTAAGTTGGACTACCTGAGGCTGGATTTGGTAACCAAATGGGAGGTGAGAGATTACTATGCCCTGATGTTAACAGAGACGTGGTTAAACTCCTCTGTTCCCGACGGCGCTATTAGCGTGGAGGGGCTAACAACATTCCGGTCGGACAGGAGCTGCGCTCTCAGTGGGAAATCCTAAGGTGGTGGTGTGTACATTTACACTAATAACAGCTGGTGTAATAATGCCACAATGGTCTCAAATCATTGCCCCCCAGACATTGAGTTTTTGACAATAAAGTGCAGACCCTTCTATCTTCCCAGGGAATTTACTATCATAACCATCACAGCTGTGTACATCCCCCCCCAGTGCAAACACTAAGGAGGCCCTGAATGCTCTTTATCGCTCCATCAGTGACTTGCAAACTACACACCCAGATGATGCTTTCATTGTTGTTGGGGATTTTAACCAGGCCAACGTGAAGACAGTTCTCACGCATTACTACCAGCATGTGGACTGTAACCAGGGGAGTGAACACACTGGACCTAGCCTATATAAACATCAAGAAGGCAATCAAGGCAGTCCCCTGCCCCCACCTTGGCTCCTCAGACCATATCTCTGTGATGCTAATTCCTGCATACAGGCCCCTGCTTACCAGAGAAAAACCTACTGTGAAGCAGGTTAGGGTCTGGCCAGAGGGAGCTATGACAGCATTACAGGACTGCTTTGAGTGCACGGACTGCGACATGTTCAAGAAGGCTGTCACTGACAGTCAACACACCAACCTGGAGGAGTACGCTGCGTCTGTGTCTGTTTACATGGAAAAGTGCAGAGAGGATGTCTGTCTCACCAAGACCATCACTATACGGGCCAACCAGAAACCCTGGCTGACCCCTGAGGTACGTGGAATGCTGAGAGCACAAAATGCCGCTTTTAAATCCGGTGACTTGGTGGCACTCAGATCCGCAAGAGCCAACCTGAACCGAGTCATCAGGCTAGCAAAGCGTGCCCATGGTCAGAAAATCCAGAGCTTCTTTCATGACCCCATGAACATCAGGCGCATGTGGCAGGGAATCCAAATCATCACGGACTATAAGACTGCTCCACCACCCTGTGAAGACAACATAAACTTCCTCAATGAACTCAATAAACATTTTGGATGGTTCGAGGCATTCAACAACACACCTGCGAGGAAAATGATTCCTCACTGTGATGAACAGGCACTCAGTCTTGATACTGTGGATGTCTGGAGGACCCTAAAAGGAGTGAACGCACGGAAGGCGGCAGGCCCTGATAACATACCAGGCCGGGTGCTCAGGGAATGTGCTGATCAGCTGCCACATGTTCTTACTGACATCTTCAACACCTCACTGAACCAGGCTGTTGTCCCATCGTGTTTCGTGACTGCCACCATCATACCAGTGCCAAGAAAATCATGTCTCAACGATTACCGCCCTGTAGCACTCACTCACATAATGATGAAGTGCTTCGAGGGCTAGTCAGGGACCATATTATCCCCAGGCTCCCCTCCACATTTGACCCGTCCAGTTTGCTTACAGGCCAAACCGCTCCACAGAGGATGCCATATCCTCCGTGCTCCACTTGAGCCTGGCACATCTAGAGGAGAAGAACACACATGTGCGAATGCTGTTCGTGGACTTCAGTTCAGCATTCAATACAATCATCCCTCAACACTTGGTAAGCAAATTGGGTTCATTGGGCCTCAGCACCCCCTTATGTAACTGGCTACCGGACTTCTGCACTGACAGACCCCAGTCATTGCAGGTTGGAAACAACACCTCCAACATCATCTCTCTGAGCACCGGTTCCCCTCAGGGCTGCGTCCTGAGTCCAATGCTGTTTACCCTGATGACCCACGACTGGTTGTACCAGGTTTAGTACAAACCACATCATGAAGTACGCAGATGACACAATAGTGGTGGGTCTTATCTGGGACGACAATGAACTGGCTTACAGAGAGGAGGTGAAACAACTGGTGGACTGGTGCAACACGAACAATATGATCCAGAATGTTGACAAAACAAAGGAGGTCATCATTGACTTCAGGAGAAACTGGCACAGTCACACACCACTACACATTAATGACATTGATGTGGAGTTGGTCAGTAGCACGAAGTTCCTGGGGGTGCAGATCATGAACAGTCTGACCTGGTCACAAAACATCGCATCATTAGTTAAGAGAGCGCAGCAGCGGTTGCACTTTCTACGCCAGATGAGAAGAGCTCACCTCCCCCATCCCCTCCTCACCACTTTCTACAGGGGCACCATAGAGAGCATTTTGACTAGCTGCATCTCTGTCTGGTTTGGGGACTGCAAAGCCTCTGACTGGAAGTCAGTGCAGAGGGTGGTGAGGACGGCTGAAAAAATCATCGGGACTTCTCTTCCTTCAATTCGGTACATTGCGTGCAAAAGTTGCTTGTCCACACATCTCCATCATGGACTGTTCACTGTTGCCCTCGGGCAAAAGGTATCGCAGTACAAGGAGCAGAACGGCCAGGTTTTGCAACAGCTTCTTCCCCCGAGCCATCAGACTCTTGAATTCCATATAATGTGCCACTACTATTATCTATTTTATCTTTTTATCTATTTTATCTTTTTATCTATTTTATCCTTTTGTTATTTTATGTTGCATGGTGAGCCAGATGCAACAAAATTTCATTCAGACTTGCATTTGTTGGTGTATTTTTGAATGACAATAAAGTCTCTGATTGATTTGATTGATTTGATTGATTGATTGATTGATTGATTGATTGAGGAAGTAGAGGCACTGATGTGCTTTCTTTATGATGGCATCAGTGTGCTGGCTCCAAGAAAGATAGTCGGAAATATACACGCCCAGGAATTTGAAGTTTTTCACTCTCAGCACCATTGTCCCTTTGAAGTAAACAGGCTTGTGGGTCCTCAACCTTCCTCTTCCAAAGTCCACAATCAGTTCTTTGGTTTTGCTGATATTGAGAGCCACGTTGTTGTGCTGGCACCATTTGGTCAGTCGGTCAATCTCGTTTCTATACTCTGACTTATCACCATTTGTAATTTGTCCCACAACAGTGGTGTCATCAGCGAACTTGAAAATAGAGTTTGCACTATGTCCGGCTACACAGTCATGAGTATAGAGTGAGTAGAGCAGGGGGCTGAGCACGCAGCCTTGAGGTGCTCCCGTACTGATTATCACTGAGGATGAAATGTTTCTGCCAATTCGAACCGACTGTGGTCTGTGGATGAGGAAGTCGAGGATCCAATTGCAGAGGGATGCGCAGACACCCAGTTCCGTGAGTTTCATAACTGAGCTGTTATCATAAAACAACAGCCTGACGTAAGTGTTTTTTTTGTCCAAGTGGTCCAGTGTGGAGTGGAGAGCCAGTGAGATTACATCCTCCGTTGACCTATTGTGACGGTTGGCGAACTGTAGTGGGTCGAGGTTCTTATTGAGGTATTAGTTGATATGACCCATAACCAGCCTCTCAAAGCACTTCATCACCACAGATGTTAGTGCCACTGGCCGATAGTCATTGAGGCACGTCACCTTACTCTTCTTGGGCACCGGTATTATTGATGCCCTCTTAAAGCAGGCAGGAACCTCAAACCTCAGCAGTGAGAGATTGAAAATGACCGCAAAAACCCCAGCCAGTTGGTCTGCATAGGTTTTGAGAACTTGACCGGGTATACCATCAGGTCCAGGCGCTTTCCGAGGGTTCACCCCCCTGAAGGATCTTCTGACGTCGGCCTCTGTGACCGTGACTGTATTACGATCAGGGAAAATGGGGGCTTGGGAAGGCGCATCAGTGTTCTCCCTATCAAAGCGTCCGTAGAACACATTGAGCTCGTCAGGGAGTGATGCTTCGCTGTCATTTGAGCTGCCTCCTGATTTTCTCTTGTAAGAGGTGATGGCATTCGAGCCCTGCCACATTTGACTGAAACTTAAATTTAGCAGTCATAACTAAGATGTTTTCAGTTGATAGAGTCATTGGTTATATGGTAAATAAAGAAAGCTACTGACATCAGAAAGATCTCTGATTCTATGACTATACGTCAGTGAACCAGTCAGGCAGGCAGGAAACTTGGATATGGAATTCAATACAGAGAAGTAAGAAAAACAGTACATTGAAAAGATATCCATATGATCACTGCAATAGTTCAAGAGTTCATGTCCTGCAAGTTTCTGTTAGAATGAAGGACAAGCAAGGTGGGAGTAAGGAAGATTGGATGATGAAAAATTGAGGCACTGGTCAGGAAAACGGAGGCATAGAAAATATAGAAACATAGAAAATAGGTGCAGGAGGAGGCCTTTCGGCTCTTCGAGCCAGCACCGCCATTCATTGTGATCATGGCTGATCGTCCCCTATCACTAACCCGTGCCTGCCTTCTCCCCATATTCCTTGACTCCATTAGCCCCTAGAGTCCATATATGCAACGTCTATGTCTTTGCCCTCATCAACCTTTTTTTTACTTCTTTAAAAACTTCAATCAGATTCGCAAGACATTATTTCCCATGTGCAAAATCATGCTCTGTATCCCTAATGTCCCCGTATATTCAAATGCATATATCCATATTATTTCCTTCTTAAGTCTGCTCCTTCCATCCCCAAAACTCCTCCATTGATATTGATTCCAGCTGCCTTTACATGTCCCATGATTTGGAAGAGGGAATTAGGAGCAACACTAGCAAGTTTGCGGATGACACAAAGCTCGGTGGCAGTGTGAACTGTGAAGAGGATGTTAGGAGGTTGCAGGGTGACCTGGACAGGTTGAGTGAGTGGGCAGATGCATGGCAGATGAAATTTGTCCTCGATGAAAGTAAAAAATTCTTTCTCATCAAAAAATCTGCATATTGAAGTACCAGTTAAAAATAAATGAAGATGACTCTATGGCGTGTCCGAGTTAAAAGTGTATGATTCAATTCTTTCAATATGCAATCATGTTTAATGGTTTAATGGACAATTTATCTTTGGTAAAGGCCATTTATACCTTATATGTTATTGATCATTAACATATTTTTAAGAATACCGTAATGATTTTCAGTATAATGTATGTGGATAGAATTCTGCAGAATGGAAATTGCCGGAATGTTTCCTTTTGTCTGACATTTGATGATCTGCTAACAAAGTAAGCCATTAAAAAAAATCATGATTGTGAATCGTAATAATCATAATCGTAATTTATTAACCAAGTATGTTTTGCAACATATGAGGAATTTGGTTTGCCACACAGTCATAACAAAAAAAGCACCAAGACACACAACTACATAAAAATTGACATCAAGTTCCACCACAACAACTCCTCCACATTCCCCACTGTGATGGAAGGCAAGAAAGTCGTATCTATTTTCCTTCTTTCCTCCCGCGGTCGGGGGAGTCGAACCATCCGCAACCGGTGATCGAGCTCCTGCATCGGGGCGGTCGAACTCCTGCGGCCTGGAGTTCCCGAATTTGGTCCCTAACCAGAGTTAGCTATCTTCATGATGTTAAAGTCCGCAGGCTTTGCAGTTTTGGAGCTCTAGAAGTCGGAAAAAATTGCATCTCCTTTGAGGAAAGAGATAAGAAAAGTTTCCCATACCCCCCCCCCCCCACAATACAAAACTAAAGATAAACTGAAACATACATTTTACAGCAAACTAAAAACACAAAGAAGGAAAAAGATGAAAACAGACCATTAGCGAGGCAGGCATCATGCGGCGCCCTCTGGTGGATGAAGAGAATGTTAAAAAATTTTATTCATCTTCATTCATATTCTTCTTAATGAATCCATTATTAATCTTCAGTCTATTTCTGTGAGCAATGTTAATGGATGTAATAGTTTCCAGTCAATGTTTTAGTTGGTGAGAAGGAGGCACAAGTCTGCCTTTATTCGCTGCAGTCACACAAAGGGATCAGCCAAAGGCCTGGAACCAAAGGGAGTGAATCAAATTATGGAGTGTTATTCCGGGTAAAAGCGGTTATTTCAGATAATTTAGTGAGGCAATATTTTGAAAGGTGTAGGTACTCACATAGCTAAATAAATGAAAAAAAAAGAGGTATTTCAAAAATACAGAAATTCTTGGCAAGAAATTCTTGCAAGAAAGTAGTTGCGGTTAAAACTTAAGATGAAATTTCTGGACATAGTACAATATGTGCCTTTATCATTGTTATCATGTTATAAACACCAGGACAGATCGATGGAGGATCTTGGTCATGCCAACATTGAGTGTGAGACCCATCCCCTAATATGTATCAAGTGTTGATGAACGTCTGGGATGTTGAGGGCCTGGAGCATGTGCATGTGCAATTGTTCTCTGCAGACCGCATTTTGACAATATAGGTTGGGTAACCTTGGTTCTGGAGAATAATCAGGTGGGTTGAGTAGGTTCCATTAGTTCTGATGGCTAACACCCACCCCTGCATGAAGTGTGTTGGAGGAGTACAACATGTTGGACAAGCTAGATGCAGGAAAAATGTTCCCAATGTGGGGCGAGTCCAGAACCAAGGGCCACAGTCATAGAATAAAGGGGAGGTCATTTAAGACTGAGGTGAGAAAAAAACTTTTAGACACAGAGAGTTGTGAATTTATGGAATTCCCTGCCACAGAGGGCAGTGGGGGCCAAGTCACTGGATGGATTTAAGAGAGAGTTAGATAGAGCTCTAGGGGCTAGTGGAGTCAAGGGATATGGGGAGAAGGCAGGCACGGGTTATTGATAGGGGACGATCAGCCATGATCACAATGAATGGTGGTGCTGGCTCAAAGGCCTCCTCTGTACCTATTTTTTTATGTTTCTATGTTGGTGAGTAAAATTGAGGAGGTATTCTGGCAGCTTTGTTTGTTGCCAGTCTTCATTGACCATGGTTCTGTGGTAAATCCATTGGTTATTATCACAGCCTGCATACCAACATAAAGCACCTGGTGGATGGAGCTGAATTTATGTAAGTAGCCACATTTGAGGACATAGAACAGAAAACAAGAACAAGCCCTTCAGCCTATCATGACTGGGCCAACTATGAGACCAATCTAATTAATCCCATCTGTCATAAAATGGGATTGGCAGACATGCAACCTAATCTGTATCACTCTATTCACTGCTTGTTCTTGTATTTGTCTATATGCCTCCAACGTTGTTATTATATCTGCTTCTCCCACATCACCTTGCAGCATGTTCCGGTTAACAATCACTCTCTGTGTAAATAACTTGCCTCACACATCTCTTTATGTGAAAAAGATTAGGTTAAGTAGATTGTGGGGTGGGATTGAAGGGTGCTGGCTTTCAGTCAATGGTCTGAATGGCCTTTTATATCACGAGAAATTATTGAAAATATGGGAAGGAGTCTTAATAGCATTTAAAAGGGTTAAAAGGTCAGGAACCTATCCTTTGACTCAATCATTTTTTAACTTCAAATCTCTCTAGGTTTCTGATGCTGGACATTTTCACAAGATTTCTCAATTTGTAGGTTGCAAATGCTGTAAAACACCCAATTTCTGCATTCGTTCAGTGGTGTGTTGAAATGAATGTGCTCGTGCATTTATATTTCCAACTGGATGCTCACATATGTGTGCTATCATCGATAATTCATGTACTCTAAAAGGGGGATATTTGTGAATTGCAAATGTTTTCACTACATCAATGCACGTTATGTATACTCTTAAAATAGTTTATCAAATTTGTTTTGCAAGATTAGTGACTAGCCATGTTGCATTCCATCGAGCCAGATGGTGCAGAATTAGGCACTTTGATCCACCATGCCAATGTAGATCAGTATCTATATGTACTAACCCTGCTTTCAAGTGCTTGGCTTATCATTGCTATATACATTGCAGAAATGAACCCTTTCAGTCCACTTTCTTCAATCAATCCGGAGTCCGCCATGCCTTTCTGATTCACATACCTGCCCAAAATGCCTTTTAAACTTTGTAATTGAACCAACCTCTAGCAGCTCTGAAGAAGGGTCTCGACCCGAAATGTCACTCATTCCTTCTCTCCAGAGATGCTGACTGTCCCGCTGTGTTACTCCAGCATTTTGTGTCTACCTACGATTTAAACCAGCATCTGCAGTTATTTCCTACACATCGCTAAAGATGTGCCTTGGACCAGTACATAGATGTAATCACAAAGAAAATTCATCAATATCATAATTTTTTTGAAAATTGCGAAGATTTGGTGTATTATCAAATATGCTCTATATTGAACCTCTACATGTGTACAGTGAAGAGCATACTGACTGATTGCATCACAGCTTAGTTCAGCAACTCAAACACCCAAGTACGAAGGAGTCAATGAAGAACAGTAGACACTGCCCAGCCCATCAGACCTCCCCACCAGTGAAGTGAACTATAAGTGGTGCCACCTCAAAAAGGCCACCAATATCATCAAAGACACACACTGGCAATGCTCTCATTTCACTACTACCATGGTAATAGATGGTACAGGTGCCTGAAAACCATGACCAACAGGTTCAAGAACACCTTCTTCCAAGCAACCATCATGCTCTTGAACACTGCACAACACTAACCCTACCTCAGCAACAATAATTTATGAACTGTGTCTTTGGTTGCACAATTGTCTTTGGTTTTGTACTATTCTGGCTATCTAATATTGTAATTATGCTCCTAGGAATAACCCCCCTTCGTCTAGTTCAGTAAAACACCGAGTCAAGCACTGGACAATTAAACTTTAATATAAGAAACAATAATTAATCCCCTATACAATACATACGTAACCACCGCAGGATCGATCCCTGTCTCTGCTTGTTCAAGCCCTTCAGCCTCGTGCAAGCAGATATCTCTAAAAAGTTACGCAGTCCCAAGCGCCACTCCAGAAGATCGATAACGAGGATAAAGTGTAAGATAAAGTCTGATTAAAGTTCAAAGGTCTCTAATGAAGTAGATGGGAGGTCTCAACACTCGAGCTGGTGAGAGGACTGTTCAGTTGCTTGATAACAGCTGGGAAGAAACTGTTCCTGAATCTGGAGGTATATGTTTTCAAACTTCTGTACCTCTTCCCTGATGAGAGTGGGGGGAAGAGGGAGTGACAGGGAGTGACCGGGAGTGACCGGGGTGGTGGCCTTGCCGAGGCAGTGTGAAATGTAGATGGAGTCAATGGAAGGGAGGTTGGTTTGTGTGATGGGTCTGAAGTACATCCAGAATTCTCTACAATTTCTTGCAGTCTGGAATGGAGCTGTTCCCAAACCATGCTGGAGTAACTCAACAGGACGGGCAAATGCAATTATCTTATTCAGTGAACTGTGTTCTGGAAAGATACCTCTGGCTGTTAATTAATGCACTCTTCCAACTTTGCTCATGCATGCACATACACACCATTCTCATTCATCTTTAAAGACTCCCAAAAAGTTCCCTGAAGGCATCGTGTGTACTTTAAATAGACAACCTGCAAGGATCCACTGGTGATCAAATGATGATCATCATGGTGTTTTATGCATAATGGTTTTAGCTGTTAATCAAAACCAGCTCAGATGCACTGTAATTTTCCCCAATTCACGCATGTCTACTTTAACCTAAGAGACTTGTTCATGATTACATCAAATCACTATGGGGTCAAGTACGTTGGATGTACCATGGATTTATTTAACAGGTTATATCCAATAGTGCGATTCTGATATAAAGAAGCAACACTTATGAGTCATAGAGGCACAGAGTGATTCAGTGTGGAAACTGGCCCTTCGATCCAACTTGCCCACACCGGCCAACATGTCCCAGCTACACTAGTCCACCTGCCTCCGCTTGGTCCATATCCCTCCAAACCTGTCCTATCCATGTGCCTGTCTAACTGTTTCTTAAACATTGGGATAGTCCAAGCCTCAATTACTTCCTCTGGTAGCTTGTTCCATGCACCCCCTGCCCTTTCTGTGTAAAAATGACCCCTCAGATTCCTATTAAATCTTTTCCCCTTCACCTTGAACCTATGCCCTCTGGTCCCTCAATCCTCAATTCCCCTACTCTGGGCAAGAGATTCTAGAGATTCTACCCGATCTATTCCTCTCTTGATTTTATACAACCCTAAAAGATCACCCCTCATCCTCCTGCGCTGCAAGGAATAGAGACCCAGCCTACTCAACCTCTCCCTATAGCTCAGACCCTCTAGTCCTGGCAACATCCTCGGAATTCTTCTCTTAACCCTTTGATGCTTGACACTATAACATGGTGCCCAGAACTGAAGACCATACTCTAAATGCAGTGTCACCATTGTCTTATACAACTGCAACATGACCACCCAACTTCTATACTCAATAAAGTTCTATAACATCTATAATTAACAAAGATAATAATTCTCAAATCCTCAGAGGCCTGCCTGTTAGCGACTGGAGCACAGGTCTCTATTCCTGCTGCTGCATCTTAATTCTCTTCTTACTGGTTTTGCTTCCTTTCCCTCACTAACCGTATACTTTATCCATTTAACTTTGATCTTACCAGTTTCCAAAGATAGTAACCATGTTTTGTTCAAAAACACATTACTAGCCTTGTGTCTTCTCTCGCAGACTGAGCCATGCCTTATCATTCTTGTTTACTCTTGTACATAAAGCAGTAAAGTATCACTGGAGAGCACCACAGGACAATGTTGGAGCAGTGTCCACACCAGAACCCCACCCTAAGGACTACAGTGGACTTGGAACCATGGCTTTAATTCTGGTTGCACCTCTTTGTACTTGCTCGAGCAAGAGCAGGAGCCAGAAGCCTGAGGAATGGAAAGAATATTCTTACACTCCAAATGTGTTTCTGGCCATCCATCTTTGCAATTGACATCCCAAGTGCAGGGCATTATTCTGTCATTATTCTGTATGTTTGATGTCCAACCATTAGCTCAACAAAGATGCTTTGAAGGAAAAAGGATTATTTTATAGTTTATCAAATGTTTCCACTGCTTTAATATTCTCTTTCCACTTTACAGCCTGTTTGAAAGGTACATTGTGACACTAGGGCCCCACAATACCTTGGGATAGGAATTCCAAGCAACCTTTGTGTCAATGTTTGGTTTAGCATAAGTTATGTATTCCTATTCTGGGTTTAAGGTAGGATACAGATCACAGGCATCTGACTACAGAACATAATAACGTGTTCCAGAATGGTGGTTAATGAATAAAGTCGTGCTGGAACCAGGCTCGGCAGTTTGTGGCTGCCCCTGTTCTTCTGTGGTAGGCTTCTTCAGGGTTTAGCAATTTCCCAGCCCTCAGGCTGGGAGTTGTGGACTTGAGTCTGCTCTGGATGAAACCTGATCAAGTGTTGCAGCCCCCATTCACATGAATTGTGCCACATCCATCCCTAGGGAAAGGTAACATTTATACTTTTAGAATTAACTTAAAACAGTCTCAATAATTTCCTTTGATGTTTAGTGTTTGCGTGCTACTGCATTTCCATTGCAACATTAAACTTTTATTATGTTTAACTTTGTACCGAGATGACACAAGGGCAGCATAGTGGCAACAGTGGTAAAGCTGCTGCCTCACGGTTCCAGAGACCCAGGTTTGATTCTTTCTACAGGTACTGTCTGTGCAGAGTTTGTACATTCTCCCAGTGACTGCGTGGGTTGTCTCCGGGTGCTCGGTTTTCTTCCCACATTCTAATGATGTGTAGGTTGGTAGGTTAATTAGATTGTCCTTAGTGTGTATGATGTGATAGGGAATAACATAGAACTAGTGTACAGGTGATCAATGGTTGTCGTGGACTCAGTGGGTTGAAGAACATATTTCCATGCTGTATCTCTAAACAAAAACAACTAAATTCTAAATATCGATGGCATTAGCTACAGTCCTGGGTTTTATAGCCTCATGTCTGAGGGGGTTCTCAAAGGGTTTCTGTGAATCCAGCTGAGAGTCTGTGCTGAGGCAGTCCTTGTTTCATGCTGGACTGTGCTTTGGATGACTGCCCCTGAGGCCACACTGGGACTAGGGGCAGGCAGACTTGGCAACGGAAGGCATGTCCCACTGTTGCCTATGGTTCATAAGGTTCATAAGGTTCACTTATTGTCATATATACCAATTGGTGTAGTGAAATGTCACTGGCCAGGTCAGTCATACAAATTAAAAAAGCAACAGACTCAAAAAACACATTTTAACATAACCATCTATGCGGCAGCGCTGCCTGGCAGCTGCGGCTCACCAGCAGTCCGTCTGTTTTTTATTTTATTTTTGTCTGCTTGTGTCTGTTTTAGTGATTATTTTGGTTTATTAGGCTGTGTATGTGTCTGGAGGGTGGGAGAAACAGGGTTTTAGTCTTTCCCTTCGGGGGGATGCGACTTTTCTTGTCGTGTTCCCCGTCACCGTCTCCGTCTGTGCTGAGGCCCTAATGGCGGAGCTGGCGGCCTCGGAGCTATGGCGCCCTTCCAGCTTCCAGCAGTGGCGGCACGGCTTCGGAGCTTCAGCGGTGACCTGGCTTCGGGGTTGCGGTGCTCCAGTGGCAACCTGGCTTCGGGGCTGCAGTGCTCCAGTGGCGACCTGGCTTCGGGGCTGCAGTGCTCCAGCGGCGACATGGCTTCGGGGCTGCGGTGCTCCAGCGGCGACCTGGCTTCGGGGCTGCGGTGCTCCAGCGGCAGCCTGGCTTCAGGGTTGCAGTGCTCCAGCGGCGAACTGGCTGCGGGGCTGCGGTGCTCCAGTGGCGACATGACTTCGGGGCTGCGGTGCTCCAGCAACGACCTGGCTTCGGGGCTGCAGTGCTCCATTGGCAACCTGGCTTCGGGGCTGCGGTGCTCCAGCAGCGACCTGGCTTCGGGGTTGCGGTGCTCCAGCGGCGACCTGGCTTTCGGGGCTGCGGTGCTCCAGCAGCGACCTGGCTTTCGGGGCTGCGGTGCTCCAGCGGCAGCCTGGCTTTCGGGGCTGTGTTGCTCCAGCGGTGACCTGGCTTTGGGGCTGCAGTGCTTCAGCGACGTTCCAGTGGTTACCTGGCTTTGGAGCTGCGGTGTTCCAGCGTTCCAGCGGCGGGCCCTGTGGCGGTGTTCCGGCGACGGCGGTGGCGGCAGCCCGGCTTCGGAGGCTCGGCCGGGGGCCTGATGGACGGCAGCATCGGAGGCCTGGATCTCCTCAGCACAGAGGGAGAACAAGGAGGGAAGAAGACAGAGACTCTAAGACTTTTGCCTTCCACCACAGTGAGGAGGTGCCTGGTGAACTCACTGTGGTGGATGTTAAATATGTGTTTTTGTGTGTTTTGTTTTTTATTATATGTTATGACTGCAAGGTAACGAAATTTCGTTCAGACTGAAAGGTCTGAATGACAATAAAGGATAATCTAATCTAATCTAATCTAGCCATCTGTCACAGTGACTCCTACACATTCCTCGCTGTGATGGAAGGCAAAATAAAGTTCAAGTCCTTCCCTGTTTGTTCTTCCTTGGTCAGGGGCCTCGAGCCCCCCGTTGATGGGACAGATTTGACTCCCGTAGCCAGTGGCATTCAGGCCCTCTGTGTCGAGGCGTTCAGCTCCTGCATCAGGGGGATGTCAACTCCCCCGCGCCGGGCGATCGAACCTCGCGTCGTGACTAGACAAACCTTCAATGGCGTTGGAGCTCCCGACTAGCCTCTCCCGAGACTGTGAGCCCTTGATGTTAAGTCCGCAGGCCGCGGTGGGAGCGATCCCAGGCAAGGGATCTGTTCTGATGGTATGTCCGCGACCCGCGGTGGGGCTCACGACAGTCCGAGTTGGCTTTTCAACTCCATCGATGGTAGGCCGCTGAGCCCGGAGAATGTGACCGAAACTTGATCACTTCTCTGGGAAGGTAAGAACCTGAAAAAAAATGTTTCCCCACATAAAACAAACAACCCCCCCCCACCCCTACTTAAAACAAACACAAGAACATTGAAACACACTTTAAACAAACGCTATGGGTACTGTCCATATGGAGATTGTACGTTCTTCCTGTGACTGCGTGGGTTTTCTCCAGCTGCTCCGGTTTTCTCCCACATTCCAAAGATGTACAAGTTTGTAAGTTAATTTGGCTTAAAAATGTTTAATTGTCCCTCGTGTGTGGGATAGTGCTTGTGTACGTGGTGATCATTGGTCAGCATGGACCCGGTGGGCCAAAGGACCTGATTCCATGCTGTATCTCTAAACTAAACTAAATTAAACTCCAGGATGGTGTGCTGCCTCCCTGGTGCCAGGGTCCAGGATGTCCTGGAGCAGCAGCATGGCATTCTCAAGGGGGAGAGGAACAGCTGGAAGTCGTGGCCCTTGTTTCGTGGAAAGCATCTTGTACGGAAATATTACAATCTGGTTTGGGAATTGCTCTGCCCAGGACAAGAAGGCTCTGCAGAGAGTAGTGTGTTCGGCTGAACGCACTATGGGAACTTCACTCGCCCCTCTGCCCCTCAGGAGGTGCAACTCCAGAGCCAATAAGATAATGGGAGACCCCTTCCACCCCTGCAAAGGACTGTTCCAGCTGCTACGGTCAGGCAAACGCCTCCGTTGCCATGCTGTGAGAACGGGGAGGTTGAGAAGGAGTTTCTTCCCAGAGGCCATTAGGACTGTAAACTCCTATCTCACCAGGGATTAACTTTACTGTACCACAATACCGCCCACAATATTTAATATGTAAAAGAACATGTGATTCTGTTCCATTCTGTTTGTAGTTTGTTGGTTGTTTTTTTGTTTGTTTTTTTGCACAAAGTCCGCTAGCGCTGCCACTTTTCATTTCACTGCACATCCCGTATGTGTATGTGATGAATAAACTTGACTTGTTGGCACAAATGACAAAGGTAATAAAAGGAATAAGGTTCTGCAATATAAGCACAGGGAGTTAAATAAAAGGCTAATAAGCAGGACCTCCAAGTTAATGATCTCTGGATTGCTTCCAGTGCCACATGCTAGTGAGTGTAGTTAACAGGAAGATAAGGGCGATGAATGTGTGGCTGAGAAGTTCGTGTGGGGGCGAGGATTCCAGATTTCTGGACCATTTGGTTGTCTTATGAGGCAGAGGGATGGGTTGCACCTTAACTGGAGAGGAAACATTATCCTGGAAGGCAGGTTTGCTAGTGCTACACGGGTGGGTTTAAACTAGATTAGCAGGGGGATAGGATCCAATGCAGGACCAAAAACGGATGTTACCTGATTCCATAATCTTCCTATGTCTGAAACTCTCATACATTTCTTCTTCATACCACATGGAGCCAATTGTATTTACTTAAGATTGGCTTTTGTGATGATCAGGATATCAGCAGGACTGCAAATGTACTAGTCTTGTGCTTTGCACAAAAATACTGGCCCTTTGCTGAGGATAAGTATGTTCGTGGATGACCCATTAGCTATTTATTTGGCAAACCAAATTGTGGCAGGACTGTCAGGCGTTGAACTAATCCTTTGGTTAACTCTATCTTTTGCAATTTATTTTTTCTCTAACTCGCACACAAACTACATTACAGTTTCACCAGAAGGTAGACAAAAATGCTGCCTCAGCGGGTGAGGCAGCATCTATGGAGAAGGAAATAGGCGACGTTTCGGGTCAAGACCCTTCTTCAAACAGTTTCACCAGATTAGCATCTCATCTCCAGAGTTACCTGGTGTTGCTCTCTCATGTGCTTCTGCACTCTTTTTCAAACAGAGTTTATTCCTGGGCTTGATTGTAATGGTTGGGTGAGGGATAAGCTGGACGTAGAAGTTCCAGATAGATATCGCGCACATTCTTACTGTTGAAGATGATGCATGGTGCACCATGACTGACCAGTTTTGAGCTGCATGTCTGTTTTGAATCCATCCTATTGTTCCTAATCTCTAATAGCCACCCACCATGATGGACGGTAACCTTGATATGAAAGTATGATTTTGGCACCATAATTCTCTTCTACGAATCTTGTACAGCAGATAGACACAAAATGCTGGAGTAACTCAGCGGGACAGGCAGCATCTCTGGAGACACGGAATGGGTGACGTTTCAAGTCAAGACCCTTCTTCAGACTAGTCAAGGGAAAGGGAAACAAGACATAGAGACAGTGATGTAGAGAGCTATATAAAAATTGAATATGCAAGAAAATTGATAAAAGTTGAAAAAATGATGTGAATGGAAACAGGCTGTTTGCTAGGTGAGAACGGGAACCTGGTGAGAATGGTCTCTGCGGATGTCAGAAAGGGGTGGAGTTGGGAAGATGTGTCGCGTGATGGAATCCCGTTAGAGGTGGCAAAAATGTCGGAGGGTTATGTCTTGTATGACATGGCTGATGGGGTGAAAGGTAAGGACTAGAGGGACTCTGTCCCTGTTGCGACTGAGGGGAGGGTGAGCAAGGGTGGAGCTGCAAGGTACCAAGGAGACACGTGTGAGAGTCTCATCTAAGATGGAAGAGGGGAATCCCCATTCCCTAAATAATGAGGACCTCGGATGTCCTGGTATGGAACACCTCATCTTTGGCGCAGATGTGGCGTAGACAGAGGAATTGGGAGTAGGGAATAGGGTCTTTGCAGGAAGCAGGGTAGGAAAAATTGTAGTCAAAATAGTCGTGGAAGTCAGTGGGTTTGTAATAGACGTCAGTCAATGGATCCACCACATGTAGTTCATCCCCTATGATGGTTCACTCAGTAAGTACTTAGGTTGAGTTAGCCTAACTGCTCAATCTACGGTGCTACTACCCAGTCACTCTCATGTATGGGCACTGATGGGGAGTACATTTGTTTTTCTTACTACTTTCGGTTCTCTCTCCACGTGTTGTTCAAGATGGCAAAGTATTGATTCATCAGCTGAGGGAAGAAGGGAGATAGTGCCAAGAGGAGGTTTCTTTGCCAATTTGTTAACTTTACAGGGTGTGGAGTAAATGTTGAAGATTCCAGACCTACTGCCTCCCACTTATATATGGGACTGTTCTGCAGGTGGGACAAAACATACACAGGAATTGTGAAGGAGGAGTGTGGCACATTGTCTGAAATAAATTATTTTGTGAATATACCTGTGTCAGATTGATGCTTGACTAGTCCGCAGGACTGCTCTCCCAACCCTGACCTCAATTCCCAGGTATTTGAGAGGTGGATTTTGGGAAGTAGATTGGTGAGGTTTAATCATGATAGTAGCAGGGTTGATGTTGGGTGGTTTATCGGGTTTTATTCTTTTTTTTTGCTCCAACAGAACAACTTGATGCAGATGAGGGACTTGCTAGATCATTTCTGTGGGCAGATAAGAATCAATAACATGTAGGTCGGCCTGGAGAATGGTTATGGGGAGAAGTTAGGAGAATTAGGTTAGGAAGAAAAGATAGATCAGCCATGATTGAATGATGGAGTAGACTTGATGGGCCGAATGGCTTGGTTCTACTACTATTCCTTGTGACCTTATGACCTTGTGAGAAGCATCAAACAAGGGCAGTACATTTCTATCTCCGAAGCACATATATGTATCAAGTGAGTTTTCAGAAAAGCCAGCATTTTATAGCTTCAATTACATAGTGATCATTTGGTGACAATTTCAGAACTTGACAGCACACTATATTCGTTATATATTAAACTATATAACAATATCGTTTGCTTATTTGCCAAACCCCTGATTAAGCAAAGAATGCACAGGGTCTCAGGTTTCTGGGACAGGCTTGCTTTCCACAGATTCAGGATATTAAACATTACCAACTATAAATAAATGACAAACTAAGGCACCATAGACGCCCTGGAAATGTTTTTTAATTGCAAAGGCTTCCACTTTCCAGTGCAATGTGACTGCAAATAGATTTTATCCAGTTGCGTGCATTGTGAACACCTATCATGATACCTTTGTCCTATGCATTCCAACTTCTCTGATGAATTACATCAGGGAATACATTTACTGTCTGGGGATATCCATTTAAAACATGACAGATGACATCTAAAACTGTGAAAAATGGGACCCGAGTGTTGTGTCACCGCCAGTGTAATCACTGAACAAGACAACAGCAAACTTAATGTGCAGGAAGGAACTGCAGATGCTGGTTTAAACCGAAGGTAGACACAAAAAGCTGGTGTTACTCGACGAGACAGACAGCATCTCGAAGTCTGAAGAAAGAGTCTGAAGAAGGGCCTTGACCCGAAATGACACCTATTCCGTTTTTCCAGAGATGCTGTTTGACCCGCTGAGTTACTCCAGCTTTTTGTGTCTATCCACAGCAAACTTAAGATATTCTTCAGTTGCCTGGATAGATATAGAGTTGCTTTGTAATATGCACCACCTACAGTTTCTGTGCATTACCCAGAAATACAGTTTGGATTTGCAGAAGGACAAACGCACAAAGCACTGAGCTTCTTGTTATAATAGCACAATATGATTGAAATCAATATTGCTTAAAAAAGGAGAAATACAAACAGCCTTTTACATTGCAGGTTTAAGTAAGACTGACTTCAATGCAACTATCCAGAGAGTTTTTTGATGGTGGAGAGGAAAATGGAGTTGATGGAGAATATAGTCACTCCCAAAATATTCATAAAGTGCCTCTTAATAGTCACCATCAAGATTGAAAGGCAATAGAACAAAGTGACTGTAACAGCATGGATAGTAAATTGGTTGTGTGTGTGTGTGTGTGTGTGTGTGGGGGGGGGGGGGGGGGGGGGGGGGGGGGGGGGGGGGGAAGGGGAGAGAGCGTGCAGTGCTGTTTCCCAAAGATTCAGACAGACCATTTTACCATGCTAGTGATGAGAGAAAATATTGAGTTAATGCATGTCAAGCAGTAGAATTGGCCAGTTCTAAGTATATTGTATTCAGAACCATGAAGGTGTAATCTGTCTGGTTTATGTAGGTCTCACTTCTCGCCTCATTTGCAGAAGAATGAGTCGAGTCAAGTCACGAGTCAAGAGAGTTGATTGTCATGTGTCCCAGATAGGACAATGACATTCTTGCATTGCTGCGGCATAACAGGATATTGTAGTCATAAATACATATCAATAGGTATTTATAAAACCGTTCAGTGACATCGACATCATTGATCCATGGAGGCAACTTACCATCCTGGAGACCTTTTGAGCCACAAAAGCACATACTTGGCAACCGCTTTGTACAGTTGAGACATCCAAAGTGACAAGTGTGTGCTTCTAGTTGTGTTTTCCTGTCACCTTCTCAAATATTCAGAAATTCATATCTGGCAGTGAGTATGATACTTTAAGGGATTTTCTGACATATGTTTGCTTCTCCTCTTGTTATGTCCAGCTGTCACCCATTCCATCCTTGCCCTCAAGTTTTTAAGTCCCAGGAAGTTTACATCCTCAAACATTGAAACATACACTCATTGTAAACTCAGTGCCACAGATACATTGCCACCTGCTGTTCAAAGCCTGAAATCTTGAGCTCTTCTGCTGTCAAACCTTTCCACATATGTGGAAGTTAAGGATATAAAAAATATGCTATGTTTTCCTCACAGCAATGGATGTTGTACCCCAGTCTGCCCGAGCCTCAAACAATTGTTTGACAACAACCAGTATCTATCATCTGAGGACCAAAGTCAAGAGTGTTTTATTGTCATTTGTTCTGAAACAGATGAATGAAATTTTTACTTGCAGCAGCATAACAGATATGTAAACGTAGTACTAAAGCCACTGTCCCACTGTACGACGTAATTCAAGAGTTCTCCCCTGATTCGATCACGGAGAATGTCCGTAACAGGTCCATAGGAGTTTGTGGATGTCTCGTAGTGGCTCGTAATGCTAACGGTAGGTACTTGGGACATCCGGTAACTCGTGACATTTTTCATCCCTGCAAAAAATGTCCACGAGCAAAAACATACTTTTGATGAAAAAAATGGTTACTTTTTATACCGACTGCTAGCATTACGAGCCGCCGTAAATTGGAGGAGCAGCACCTCATATTTCGCTTGGGCAGTTTACACCCTAGAGTTATGAACATAGACCTCAAATTTCAAGTAGTCCTTACTTTCTCCTCCCCCTTTCAGCTCTCCCTCAGTCCTCTGGCTCCACCTCTTCCGTTCTTCCTCCACCCCCCCCCCCTCCCCCCACTCTCACATCAGTCTGAAGGGTTTTGACCTGAAATATTGCCTATTTCCTTCGCTCCATAGATGCTGCCTCACCCACTGAGTTTCTCCAGCATTTTTGTCTACCCACAATGTTTCCAAATAATGTTGGTGCCTAGTGGCATTTCATAATGGATTTTGTCTTTTCCTACAACATTTCTATCATAGAGGCATCTTCCTTTATCAATGTTGAATAAGCAATTTAATTGAAAACGGTTTCCCTTTTATGTCAGTGAGGTGATATTGGGAAATTTGGAAATGAATCCAACATTAATTTCTTTAAATGAATTAATGGGTGTAACATCTTTGAGAGTGTTGCCGATAACAAGTTCCCAGTGGCTATAATTTCACGCCTCTCTGCATTAACAGCAACTGTAGAACTTACATTGACACCAATCGTAATTTTATGCATGGCTTTAAAGCAAATAGTTAAAGGTAACAACAAATTTCCAGTACAGTCAACTGTGAAACCTAATGAATGTCATGAGCCTAAAATGAGCAAACAATTAATTGATTCTAAATGGTTCCAGGCAAGGAAAAACAATGAGAAAAAAAATGATCTCTAACTAAAAGAACTAAAACACCAGCAGCTAAAAATGGGATCTCTAACAATAAATCAAGTTCTTGCTGATTGTAACGTCTTTATGGTACTAATCGTCATACACATAAGCAAAGCTTAAATGTACTTCCGAACCACTGGTATATCACACCCAAATGGTTCCCTGCTGCCTCTGCCTTGTACACACAATGAGAAATTTAGATCGAACATGTTAAGATCTTGTTTAAAGCTTATCAAGGCTTCTTTATATAAATACTTAGTTTTGTTTTTGAAGTAATGTATATCTGGACACCAAAGCTTGTTGTATCCCCACTACTACAAACATTTTCACCGTAGAAAGTAATGGTGATTCATTTTATTTGGATATGATTTCTTTGCCATTACATTACCTAGTTATTTTGCCAATTAACAATCATCTTTAATATAATGCTTAAAGCCACATTTTGGAGTTATCAGCAAATTAAGATACATAGTTCTCTATTCTTGTCAATGTGATGTTTGCAGCACACCACTACTCACATATTCGCCATTAATTATCTGTAATTACGACAACGCATCCAAATTCATTTCATGGCCTTCCAAGTTAATTAGTCTATTATGAAAGGACTGGATCAAATACCAACCAATAGATTATATTGACTTCAATGAAGCTAAACTAGAGGATCTGGTCACATGTGGATGATATGCTCTGTTGAAAAAAAAAATTTCTCCTATGTTTATAGACCATAAGACATAGGAGCAGAATTTGGCCAATGAACCCATCGCATCTACTCCATCATTCAATCATGTTCTATTTTTCCCTCTCAGCCTCATTCTCATGCCTTCACATGCTTTTGATGCCCTTCCTAATCAAGAACCTATCAATCTTTGCCTTAAAAATACTGAATGTCTTGGTCTTCACAGCTGTCTGTGTCAATGATTTCCACAGATTCATTTAATCAAGAAATTTCTCATCTCCATTCTGACGCCACATCCTTCTTTTCTGAGGCTGTGCCCTCTGGTTCTAGACTCTATTACTGGAAACATCCTTTCCACGTTCACTCTATCTTGGCCTTTCATCATGTGGTAAGTCTCAGTGAACAATCTCTATCAAATTCTCTGTGGCCAAGTCCACCAGCAGGCCCCGCCCACAGTGGGCTGAGGACACGGTCACGGGGGATGGAGGATCCGCTCGGTATGCTCGGCTCACCCATTGCGGACTCTGAACTCGCCCGAGCAACCGGCATCAACGGGACCCATGCCACTGAGCGAGGAGGGACCCATATCGCCGTTAGCAAGCAGGACCACTTCGAGCAATCCCACAGGGCCTAGGTGGACTGTCAAGGGCGCAGGATCACTGTCAAGACCGCAGGAGGACCATCGAAAGTGAGGTGGACCATTGAGAGCATAGGTGCACCTGAGCCACCGAGGGGGCGAGGAGGGGACCAATGCTGCAGATAACGAAGAGGGCCGTTGAGAGCTACCTGGTCATCAAGAACAATGGGGAGCTCCGGCAGGAGGCTGCCAGGATCGAAGGGGGACCCGGCAGGATTCCGCCTGCTGCCACTTACGGTGGCAGGCAGAAGATAGGACTGTTCAGTCAACTTTTGCAACTTCACTGGTGCCAGAAACATGGCGACTCTTGTGCGCTGCCTAGGTGAAGTCTACTAAATGATTTTTCCCAGTTGTATTCAAAAGAAAGCATTTCATTGTACCTAGGTACAGGTAACAATAAAGTATCATTGAATATCATTGAATTAACCCAATCATTGCTGGAAACATTCTCGTAAACTTCCTCTGGACCCTCTCCGATGCCAACACATTCATCCTCAGATAAGAGGCCCAAAATTGCTCACAATATTCCAAATGTGGCTTCACCAGCACCTGATAAAGACTCAGCATTACAGCTTTTACTCTGGTTCCCTTGAAATGAATGCTAGCATTGCATTTGCATTCTGTACCTTTTGGGAATCCTGCACCAGCACCCCTAAGTCCCTTTGCACCTCCAATTTTTGAATCCTCTCCTCATTTAGAAAGTAGTCTACGCCTTTATTCCTACTACCAAAGTGCATGACTTTACACTTTGCTATGCTGATTCCATTTGCCACTGCTTTGCCCGCTCTCCCAATCGGTCCATCTGCAGCCTCCCGGTTTCTTCAACGCTATCTGCCCCTGCACCTGCCTTTGGAGTATCTGTAAACTACAGGTGTAATCTAAAGAGGGATACAATGCGATGAGTAAATTGTGGAGTTGAGTAAATGACTAGGGGAGAGGGAGGGGAGTGAAGGTAGAAGTTACTCAAAATTAGAGAATTTAATGTTCATACCTGTGGGTTGTAGGCTACCCCAACGAAATATGAGGTGCTGTTCCTCCAATTTGTGTGTGGCCTCACTCTGGCAACTCCTTGGTTCACTCATCACCTCCCACCCAACAACCGCAGGAGATGCAATACTTTTACTTGTACATCCTCCCTCAATGCCATCCAGGGACCGGCAGTTCTGCTCTAATTTTATCTGTTGCATCCAGTGTTCCCTATGTAGGCTCCTATACATCAGTGAAACCAAACGTAGACTCGGCGACCATTTTACTGAACACATACGCTCAGTCTGCGGAGGATTATTGTATATTTTAGTTGCCAACTTCCTCTCCTTCCCATACTGATCTTTCTGTCCTGGGTCTCCTCCATTTCCAGAGTAAGGCCACATGCAAATTGAAGGTGCAGCACCTCATATTTCGCTTTGGTAGCTTACAACCCAGCAGTATAAAAAGTTGCATTTTTAAAATTTTATTTTCAGTCTTCACTATTGTCCCCATCCCCTCCCCCCCTCTCCTCTTGCTCCCTTCCTGCAGATTCCCTAGAATCAATATCTTTTTATTATTTAAATCTATAAATTTTACTTTGGAGTCACGTGAGTGATTCCGTGTGAAGAAGCCCCGCCAGTGTGCATGCTCGTCATTACGTCAGCTGCATTGGCAAGCATCGGACTGACAGGGCATTGCTCCTGCCGGCGGTAAGTTTAAACCTAGAAGGTAAGTGCCTTTCACTTACCAGGGTTGCTTGTTCGAGCAGGAGCCTCTCTTCATAGTCGATGCGTGAGCCGGCTATGGGCTGTGGGGAAACTCCGGTTCCGACCATGGAAGCAGTTAGCTGGCAAAGATTGGGTTTCGCAATAACAGCCGCTGACAAGGCAGTCAGTGGCTTCCAGCCTGCTGGGATGACATGGATAGTAATGCCAGAGTCGCTGACAGTGTGGTCAGCGACTCACAGACACGTTGGTCCCCAGGCAGGGAGTGAAATTGGAGGGGGAGAGAACTCGTGCAGCCCTATTGGACTCAGGTGAGTCGGGCTACAAGGGTTCCTCTCTGATAATAAGGGTATTTTTGTATGTATGCTGCTGTGCTTTTAACCCTTCACAAGTGAAGCTCCACACTACAACATCAGAGAGACTACACTGTAATAGCGCGGGCCTATGGGACAGGCTGCATCAGCAGCGCCTGGGACAGGGCTGCTTCATGTGTCAAAGCGCTGGCCTACGGGAGAGCTGCGCCAGCAATGCCTAGGACAGGGCTGCTTCATGTGACAGGGACAGGGTTTCACAAGGTCTCCCTGCTGGAGGGGGAGACCAGGACAGGTCAGTGTACTACTGACGCCGAATCTGTCACAGCGCTGGCCTACGGGAGAGCTGCGCCAGCAGCACCTGTTGACAGGGCTGCTTCATGGGTGACAGCATCGGCCAATAAGAAAGGCCGTGCCAGCAGCGCCTATTGACAGGGCTGCTCTAGGTCTCCCTGTTGCAAGGGGAAGACTAGTTCGGGTCAATGATTTGCTGACACCAAACTTGTCACAGCACTAGCCTCCGGAAGAACCGCGCCAGTAGCACATGTTGACAGGGCTGCTTACGTAGAAACATAGAAAATAGGTGCAGGAGTAGGCCATTCGGCCCTTCGAGCCTGCACCGCCATTCAATATTCTAAATTCCAGCGAGTACAAGCCGAGTCTATCCAGTCTTTTCTCATATGGAAATCCTGCCATCCCAGGAATCAGTCTTGTGAACCTTCTCTGTGTTCCTTCTATGGCTAGAATGTCCTTCCTCAGATTAGGAGACCAAAACTGTACGCAATACTCCAGGTGTGGCCTCAGCAAGACCCTGTACAACTGCAGTAGAACTTCCCTACTCTTGTACTCAAATCATTTTGCTATGAATGCCAACATACCATTCGCTTTCTTCACAGCCTGCTGCACCTGCATGCCTACTTTCAATGACTGGTGTACCTTGACACCCAGGACTCACTGCATCTCCCTTTTTCCTAATCGGTCCCCATTCAGATAATAGTCTACCCTCCTGTTTTTGCCACCAAAGTGGTAACCTCACATTTATCCACATTATACTGCATCTGCCATGCATTTGCCCACTCACCCAACCTATCCAAGTCACCTTGCAGCCTCCTAGCATCCTCCTCACAGCTAACACTGTCCCCCAGCTTCGTGTCATCTGCAAACATGGAGATGTTGCATTCAATTCCCTCATCCAGATCATTAATATATATTGTGAATAGCTGGGGTCCCAGCACTGAGCCTTGCGGTAACCCACTAGTTACTGCCTGCCATTCTGAAAATGACCGTTTACTCCTACTCTTTGCTTCCTGTCTGCCAGCCAGTTCTCTATCCACATCAATACTGAACCCCCAATACCATGTGCTTTAAGTTTGTATACTAATCTCTTATGTGGGACCTTGTCGAAAGCCTTCTGAAAGTCCAGATATAACACATCCACAGGTTCTCCCTTATCCACTCTACTAGTTACATCTCGAAAAATTCTATAAGATTCGTCAGACATGATTTACCTTTCATAAATCCATGCTGACTTTGTCTAATGATTTCACCACTTTCCAAATGTGCTGCTATCCCATCTTTAATAACTGACTCTAGCATTTTCCCCACTACCGATGTTAGACTAACTGGTCTGTAATTTCCCATTTTCTTTCTCCCTCCCTTTTTAAAAAGGGGGGTTACATTAGCTACCCTCCAATCCTCAGGAACTACTCCAGAATCTAAAGAGATTTGAAAAATTATCACTAATGCATCCACTATTTCTGGGGCTACTTCCTTAAGTACTCTGGGATGCAGCCTATCTGGCCCTGGGGATTTATCGGCCTTTAATCCATTCAATTTACCTAACACCACTTCCCGGCTAACCTGGATTTCACTCAGTTCCTCCATCTCATTTGACCGCCGGTCCCCTGCTATTTCCGGCAGATTATTTATGTCTTCCTTAGTGAAGACAGAACCAAAGTCGTTATTCAATTGGTCTGTCATGTCCTTGTTCCCCATGATCAATTCACCAGTTTCTGACTGCAAGGGACCTAAATTTGTTTTAACTAACCTTTTTCTCTTCACATATCTATAAAAACTTTTGCAGTCAGTTTTTATGTTCCCTGCCAGTTTTCTTTCTTAATCTATTTCCTTTTCCTAATTAAGCCCTTTGTCATCCTCTGCTGGACTCTGAATTTCTCCCAGTCCTCTGTTAGGCTGCTTTTTCAGGCTAATTTGTATGCTTCATCTTTAGTTTTGATACTATCCCTGATTTCCATTGTTATCCACGGATGCATTACCTTCCCTGATTTATTCTTTGGCCAAACTGGGATGAACAATTGTTGTAGTTCATCCATGCAGTCTTTAAAGGACTTCATTGCATATCCACCGTCAACCCTTTAAGAATCACTTGCCAGTCTATCTTGGCCAATTCACGTCTCATACCCTCAAAGTTATCTTTCTTTAAGTTCAGAACCCTTGATTCTGAATTAACAATGTCACTCTCCATCCTAATGAAGAACTCAACCATATTATGGTCACACTTGCCCAAGGGGCCACGCACAACAAGACTGCTAACTAACCCTTCCTCATTACTCAATACCCAGTCTAGAATAGCCTGCTCTCTCGTTGATTCCTCTACATGTTGGTTTATAATACTATCCCGCATACATTCCAAGAAATCCTCTTCCTCAGCACCCCTGCCGATTTGATTCACCCAATCTATATGTAGATTGAAGTCACCCATTATAACAGTTTTACTTTTGTTGCACGCATTTCTAATTTCATGTTTGATGCCATCCCCAACTCCACCTCTACTGTTAGGTGGCCTGTACACAACTTCCACTAGTGTTTTCTGCCCCTTAGTGTTTCACAGCTGTACCCATATCGATTCCACATCCTCCAAGCTAATGTCCTTCCTTTCTATTGCGTTAATCTCCTCTCTAACCAGCAACGCTACTCCACCTCCTTTTCCTTTCTGTCTATCCCTCCTGAATATTGAATATCCCTGGATGTTCAGCTCACAGCCTTGGTCACCCTAGAGCCATGTCTCTGTGATCGCAACTATATCATATTAATTAATAACTATCTGCACATTCAACTCATCCACCTTATTACGAATGCTCCTTGCTTTGAGACACAAAGCCTTCATGCTTGTTTTTACAACACACTTACCCCTTATACAATTATGTTGAAAAGTGGCCCTTTTTGATTTTTGCCCTGGATTTTTCTGTCTGCCACTTTTACTTTTCACCTTGCTACCTATCGCTTCTACCCTCATTTTACATCCCTCTGTCTCTCTGCTCATGCTCCCATCCCCCTGCCACATTAGTTTAAGTCCTCCCTGGCAACACTATCAAACACTCCCCCTAGGACATTGGTTCCCTTCCAGCCCAGGTGCAGACCGTCCTGTTTGTACTGGTCCCACCTCCCCCAGAACTGGTTCCAATGCCCGAGAAATTTGAATCCCTCCCCCTTGCACCATTTTTCAAGCCACGTATTAATCTGCAATATCCTCCTATTTCTACTCTGACTAGCACGTGGCACTGGTAGTAGTCCAGAGATTGTTACCTTTGAGGTCCTACTTTTAAGTTTAGTTCCTAGCTCCCTAAATTCGCCTTGTAGGACCTCATCCCATTTTTTACCTGTATCGTTGGTGCCAATGTGCATCACAACAGCTGGCTGTTCATCCTCTCCCTCCAGAATGTTCTGCAGCTGTTCAGTGACATCCCTGACCCTTGCACCAGGGAGGCAACATACCATCCTGGAGTCTCGTTTGCGGCCGCATAAATGACTATCTATTCCCCTTACAATTGAATCCCCTATTACTATAGCCCTTCCACTCTTTTTCCTCCTCTCCTGTGCCACAGAGACACCCATGATGCCATGAACTTATCTGCTGCTGCCTTCCCCTGATGAGCCATCTCCCCCAACAGTATCCAAAATGGTTAATCTGTTTAGGAGGGAGATGACCGCAGGGGACTCCTGCACTATCTGCCTACTGCTACGCTGGTTAATGGCCACCTGTTCCCTTTCTGTCCGCTTAACTTTTACCTGCAATGTGACCAACTCACTGTATGTGCTATTCACATGTTTTTCAGCATCGTGGAAGCTCCAGTATGAATCCAACCACAGCTCCAATCGTTCAATGCGGTCTGCCGGGAGTTGCAGCTGGACACACTTCCTGCAAACGTAGTCACCAGGGATACCGACCATATCCCCTGATCTCCCACATGTTGCAGGATGAGCAAACCATGGGGCCGATCTCATATGACATGGCTTGCCCCCAAATTAAATAAACTCACTCACACTATAAAAATCTTAATCCTTTAAACTAACCTTTACTAAAAAGCACTGTACCCTTAGCTCACTGAACCCTAAGCTCACTGAACCCTTAGCTATCTGAACCCTTAGCTCACTGAACCCTTAGCTCACTGAACCCTTAGCTCACTGACCCCTTAGCTCACTGACCCCTTAGCTCACTGAACCCTTTGTTCACTGAACCATTTGCTCACTGAACCCTTTGCTCACTGAACCCTTTGCTCACTGGACCCTTTGCTCACTGAACCCTTTGCTCACTGAACCCTTTGCTCACTGAACCCTTTGCTCACTGAACCCTTTGCTCACTGAACCCTTTGCTCACTGGACCCTTTGCTCACTGAACCCTTTGCTCACTGTACCTTTAACTCACTATACCTTTAATTCACTGTACCTTTAATGCAAACCACGGGTTGCACCCAATCAGCTGCTTGCTCCAGTCCGCTTCCACCAATCAGCGACTTTCACCAGAACACTTGTGTGGAACGTTATAGATTTGGGTAACTCCTCCTCTTGCTCCAACGGCTCCTGGGCCTCTGTGGAGTAAAGCCCCGCGCTCAATTTAAACACTCACCGCCCGGAGACGCCTCCTCTTGCTCCAACGGCTCCTGGGCCTCTGTGGAGTAAAGCCCCATGCTCGATTTAAACACTCACCGCCCGGAGACTCCCCCTCTTGCTCCAACGGCTCCTGGGCCTCTCATGCTTCATGGGTGACAGCGCCGGACTATAAGAAAGGCCGTGCCAGCAGCGCCTATTGACAGGGCTGCTCAAGGTCTCCCTGTTGCAAGGGGAAGACCAGTTTGGGTCAATGGCTATTGACAGGGCTGCTTTATGTGTGACAGCGCTGGCCTATGAGACAGGCCGCGCCAGCAGCGCCTGTTGACAGGGCTGCTTCATATCTCCCTCTTGAAGGCGGAGACCAGGATGGGTCAGGGTCCTGCTGATGCCGAGTCTCCGTGTGTGGCCGTGCGGCATACCCCAAGGGATGAAGGGCACGTGTCAGAGGTAACCTTTCCTGACAACAAAGTTGCCATCCCAGCAAAATGTTGCATCCTGGTACAGGTCCAATGGGGCCGTATCAGCGCAGGTACCCTGGGGCCTGTGGCAGCTTCTCTGAGGAGGGGAGTGCAAAAGGTCAGATGTAACTGACTCCAGGCTCTTGTGGTGTCGATGGAACATACTGGAGCACACGTGAGCTGGCAGTGCAGCTGGGGGCAGCATGTCAGCTGGGCAGAAGGTCCATGCACCCTACCAACCCTGCTCAACAAGGTGGGTCTGGCACTTCAGAAACATGGGTAAGTGGACCACACAAGTTGTAATATTTACACTTGTTTGTACAACACACAAACTATAAAAACATCTGCTTAGAGGTACAGTAATAGCATTCCAAGCAAGTTTTGGGATTATGGCCAGGGTTGTCTTTCAAGATAGGCTCGGAAATCAGGCCAGAGTTGTCGTGCAAAGCAACCATGGAATAATGGCAGGGTGGCCTGTTCATTATGAAAAATTGACAGTGTCGGGCAAATGAACTCTCCGAATATATATATAATAACTTCTTCCTGACTAACAACAGATTCATAAGTGTCTCAAAGATCCATTCTATGCAGTTCCCATTACAGCGGTTATCAAAGACAATATAACTGTACTAATAACAGTAAAACATTGCTTAATGGGATAAACTGTTTGTCGGTCATTGGGATTTACGTTTAACTATTAATTGGCCTATGACTCTGCACTGTGGCATGAGATTGGAGTTAATAGCAACCTGTTGTAAAACTGACCTCTCATCCAGAGTAATTGGCAATATAGTAGCTATGCTTCAGCTGTGCAAATCGAGGAACGTGCAAAGTAGCGACCTCTCAAAGGACATGTAGATCATTGTTAACAACCTTATGCTTTTATCAGCTGAAGCTACTACTGCTCCAGTAGTTTGTTCGGTCGAATTCAGTTATTACAAACTAATGCCAAAAGCTCTAAGGTGAGAAGTTCCAAATACCATCTCTGGTTGGAGATAGCGGAGATTTGCATGAGTTGCCAATTCTTCAGTTGTTGGTATCAACTAAATATATACACTAGATGCACCCCATGGGTAAAGGGCTATTGAGCGAATCTACATGCTCAATTTCAAAATTGCTACGCTATGGTGGTGGCATATGTTAGTCACATGGCAGTCAAGTAAAAGTATCCTGTAATAATTTACCTAATCTCCTTTGCCACTGGTGTATCATCAGGTTCAGATCCATGACAACACAGAATAGGTATTGGATCTCAAAGTATTATGAAAGTATGGTTCAATGGTACATCGAATATCGACATGTTGGTTTCATGTTTATTCACTGATTGCCCCCATCTGGCACTGCTGTATTACTAGGAACATCTGGGTCTTAGCAATCTACCTACTAGGTAGAGATAATGTAGTGGCAGACTCCAGGCCACGTAAATTTAAAGAAAACATAGAATGGATGTTGTATCCAAAACATTTTAAACGATTGTCACCCAATTTGAATTGCCAGACATAGATCTGTTGCAAGAAGAAACTGCAGATGCTGGAGAATCGAGGGTTACACAAAAAGCTGGAGAAACTCAGCGGGTGCAGCAGCATCTGCAGCAGTATCTGAAGAAGGGTCTCGACCCGAAACGTCGCCTATCTCCTTCGCTCCTTAGATGCTGCTGCACCCGCTGAGTTTCTCCAGCTTTTTGTGTAACCATAGATCTGTTGCATCCAGATTAAATCACCGGTTACCTAAATACGTCACATAGGAACCGGATCCAGGGGCAGTAGCGGTGGATGCATTCCCGCTACATTGGGGAGGTATGCTCTTTTACGCTTCCCCATTCTGCCTTATCAGTCAATGTTTCACCAAAATTGAGAGGGCTCCGTCTCAGGCATTTGGTAGTCCCCGACTGGGCCACCACAACCACTCGGACTCAAGCACGAGGTGACCGGGAACCTGGCCAGGGAGAGGTTTTCCGCCTTCGAAAGCCTTGCCTCAAGTTTTTGCAGCGTGAGCTGCCCAGACTCGGAGAGTGAGCCGTCCCGGCACAGCAGCAGCAATAGCGGCAACAAGCCGCTCCAGGGAAGAACAAGCACCTGCCCTCTGCCCTTTCAGTTATCGAGCGCAACGCCAGAGTTATCCAGTGGCTGTATGGCTGCAAGAGGGCCAAGGAGCCCAAAGGCATGGCTCCCTCTGTCCTGGAGTCATTGTGCCCCCATTTATTTTGTCACTCTGGATTTTTTTTATATTGGCATAAAAGGGGGTTGCTACTGCACCCATCGCACCCCACTTTGGATGGCCATGGAGTTGCTATTGTTCTTACAGGTGGTTGAGATTGCAAGTTTGTGGAGAGCTCTTGGAGTAGCCTGGGAGAGTTAAGGGCCTGTCCCACTTAGGGGATTTCTTCGGTGACTGCCTTGACTGTCACAGTTGTAGCAGGTCACCGAAAAAGCGGCACTTGGACCCTCCCCTATGATAATGTCTTCGACAAGCTACGACAACCTATCACCTAGGCGACGTCAAGCTACCGACAACTGGCGACCCATTAGGACGTCCACCTACAACCACACCTACGACACCTATGACCACACAGGCAACAACCGATGACAACCAACGTAAACCTACGGCCACATGCGACAAGCTACACAAGAAACGACCCTGTCGGCGACAACTGAAGACAATTTAATCACCGGTACCTGTCGCCGGTTGACGTAGGTAGACTCCAATGGAATTAACCCGGCAACAACCAACGGCACCTGGCGGTAACCTGCGTCATCCTGGTGACAACCTATGACAGCACCTATGACAGGAGAAGACAAGCTACGTTAAGCCAACATTCACCGAAAAGTTTTGAACATTTCGAAATCTAGCGAAGACGAGGAAAACGTTACGACTCTTTAGGCGACTTAAGGAGACTAGTCAAGACCATACAAGCGTCACCCCGCGATCATGTGGTGACAGCCTAGTCACCTGTAGTCCCCGAAAAAATCGCCTAAGTGGGACAGGCCAGTAACACTTCATCTGAAAGACTTCACCTTCTCCAATGTAGCAAGGGCAGAGGTCCCAATTCTGGGACTATGGTAGCTATGTACAGTGGGACCTGGTGAGTTGACTTAGCTGTCATAAAGCTGGAGCTCTGCCCCAGAACATTCTGTCAGCCTTTGACATACAGCAAAGCTAGTGCTACACCTTTACCCTCAGTTAAAGACATTAAAGGGCCTGTCCCAGTTGGCGTGTTTTTCGGCGACTGCCGGCGTCATATCAGTGTCGCCAAAAGATTTTGAACATTTTAAAATCCAGCGGCACTTGACTTTTTTTGATACAAATACATCTTTTGATGCTCCTGAACACATCATCAGCGATGTAACCTGGGGTCATTGGGTGTTTCGGGTCGTTCAACATCAGACACCCTCGCCCAGGCAACCCTGTCATGGTTGATCAGACCACGACTTGTGTTCTGATGGCATTCGCTCCTCCCCATGGACTTTCTCTCCTGATCCACAGCCATCTCGAGGCCTTCTCTGCTGCCTCTATGGTGTTCTTGATGGCTCTTCTCCTCGCAACTCCGTAGATGTCCAGTGCACTCAAGGCTTTGTAGAGTGATTGCCTTGCAAAAACTCTGCAGCCAACCTTGATGGGCATACACCTTGCCTTCCAGCCCTGCTTACGGCAGTCTATGAACAGCTCTTCATACTTGGTCAACTTCCTCTCGTCGGCCTCCTCCAGACGGTCCTCCCACAGCATTGTCAGTTCCAACAGGACGATGTTTTTGGTCGACTCTGAGACCAGGTGGATATCTGGCCTCAGGGTGGTCGTGGCAATGTGCTGTGGGAACTTCAGTTGTTTCACCAGGTCTACAGAAAGCTGCCAGTCCTGCACAGTTGTGAGGATTCCTGATGGATTCCTGGCTGCTGCGGTTCTTGGCAGCTGCACTCCGGCCTTCACGAAGGTGATCATCTGGGTGGTGGAGCGTGCTCATCTGCAGCTGCTGATTCCCATGCTGATGGCTTCTGCAATGGGTTTAAGAACCTGGTTGTGACGCCAGGAGTACCGGCCCTGCCCAAGAAAGGTGTTCTGGCAGGCTTCTTCTCCACTGCTCCAAACCTTTCCACAGCTAGGCTGATGATGATTGTCGTCATCGTCCGCAGCCTTCGGTCCACATCTCCCTTCGCAGTTGTTTCTAGCACGCTGTCGACGTCCTCGTCGAACTAATGCCGGACTGCCGTCTTGCAGGCTTGAAGCCATTTGACTCGAACCTTCTCCGGAGAACTGTTCCGAGGGACTAGTTGCGCCACTTGGAGACTTTGGGCTCTATGGGGTGTTTTCTTTCCCGGCTCCTCCTCTGTCTCACCAAGTAAAATACTTGAAAAACACCGCGCGTCATACGTCATCACGCCGCATCACGCCGCAAATTTTTCAGTGACCTGGTACGTCAGTCAATGATGCCAGCAGTTGCCGAAAAAATTCGCCAAGTAGGATAGGCCCTTAAAGAGTCATAAGAGTCTTTAAATATCTAGATGCATTTAACATTATTTTCAGTTTTTTAATAATTAGAAATAATGAAAATGAAAACGTTTTAAAAAAGTACTTTATTAAAACAAAATAGCAATAAAACTACAAAAAAACCCACAATAGAAGTAAAGAATATATATAAAAATTGGAGCTTATATTTTCTGTCCCAGTCTTCAAGTTGGGAATCCACATTTCAAATAAATGGGGATTCTGATCTGATGCCCAATCAGGAAAGTATTTAACTAAGAGGGACTGAACGAAGGCAGTTTTAGAAACAGAGATCACAATCTATAGATTTCAAAATGTTGTTTTTGATGGCTGGGAAGCCTGGGGCCAAAGTCTAAAGGTCAGACTCAAATCTTTCAAGAAAAATATCAAAATGCATCTGTGTACACATACTGAGTGATGAAGTTTTTTTTAACCCTTGTCTGCAAATGGCCATTGCTATTTTTACTGTCACTTTTAAAATTGATTGACGTATTAAGTTTTATGGGCAAAGCTAAATATAAGGAATTACATTACAAATCAGTTGCAATTTGGTGGAACAGAGTAAAACCAAATTAAAAAAGACATGTGCTAAGAAATTCTCGATCACTCCAACTGGCACAAACGTTCATTTTTATTGTTGACTAGACTCCATTCTCACACGGGGGGCCTGGTCCCCCAATGCAATATTCCACCACTCACGCAAAGCCCCCAACTGCGCAGGTGCGGCTGATGGGTTCCCGTTGTGACGCCCCTGATCCCCACTCCTCCCCTCGCCCCCCCACTCCGCCCTTTGCCCTTCACCCCCCACGCACTCATTCCATCCCCCCTCAACACTCTTAGCGACTCTCTGGCGGCACAGCCATTCCCGCCCATTGGGTTCCCATTGTGACGTACAACACACAGGTATTACTGCGCGGGCACAGCTGAGGGGCACAGCAAGTGAAAAGGGATTTATTAAAGCTTAAAATGTGAATAACTCTTAAAATATAACAATTTAAACGTTAAAGATGATATTTATTCAGTCCATTCTTTCTTGTTGAGTCTCTTGTTGCATTCTCCATTCGGGGGAAGGAGACGGCTTCAGGCGGGGGCTGTCGGGGGCCGGTGGGGGGAGCATCCTGCAGCCGCGGGAGGGGGGCGGCTTCAGGCGACGGCTGTCGGGGGCCGGTGGGGGAGGTGGAGCGTCCTGCAACCCTTGGAAGGGGGGCGGCTTCAGGCAGGGGCTGTCGGGGGCGGGTTGGGGTGGGGGGGGCGTGTTCTGCACTCACTCCATCCCCCCTTAACACCCCCGAACCGCTCTTAGCGGCTCTCTGGCCATTCCTGAAAAGGTCATTATCGCTCGTTTCAGAGCTCTGGGAAAAAATACAGTTTTGCATAATGCTGAATAAATTATAATTAAGAAATAGAAGTTTTAACCAAATGTTCAGTTAAGGATGAAGCATAATAAATTGTCTCAATGTCTTCATCAAGTTCTTTGATGTGGTAACAGAAAAGGTTGATCAAAATTGAGATATAGCTTGCATGAGTTTTGGAAAATATTTTAAAAAGAGACATAAGGAAATTTATATTTGTGTACAAAATTACTAAAGTGACAGGAAGAAAAAGGAGAGCAGTAGATGTATTTCAGATTGGGGTGTGATTTATAACATCCCGAGGAGATCAGTTTTTCCTGAGTATTCTTTTCATTATTTAATGACAACTTAATCTTGGGTATTAGGTCTGAAAATGATATGAAACTTGGCAAGGTAAAGCTGAACAGGCTTCAAGATGACATAGACAGGGAAATGAATAAACAGAAAAATCCATGGTAGATGGATTTCAATATGGAGAGTGTGAAATTGTATTCTTCAGGGAAATTAAAACAGTAATTGAATTGCGCCTTTAAAATGACCCCAAAGAGAGAAAATTTGGTCTCCACAGAAATCTGTAAAGGTAATAATGGTGGTTATACAGCCACTTGGGTTTATAAACAGAGCAATACAAAATAAACGGTAAAGATATCTTAATTTGTAATTTCACCACTACAATAATTCAGATTGGATTACTTTAATCGCTACGGGATGAGCATTTATTGCTGCCATTTGCACGTGAAAAAGTATAAACTAGAAAGAAAACATATTCACGTGTAATATTCACGTTTTTCCTCAAATACAATGAAAGATTGGATGACATGTATTACACCAACCTTCCAAAATGCTGGTAATTCATTTCACATCAGTTCATATATGTAAAAGATAAAGCATGGTTTATAATCCTTCACCTGAACTGAAAAAGGTGTCGACATATTAGATTTTTGTTCAAAGAAAGTGATCAATTAGACTCCATTGAGGAATAAATATTAGACTTTACAATGCGCTACTGACATTATTATCTCCCAGTGCCAACTGCTTTTATTTTCTTTTAATACTGTTCAAGTGTTGCTCCAGTTTTAATTGATTCCAAGTGACCAGTACAATTGAAAACATCTGAATTTGTTAAAATCTTAGCATTTCAGAGGTCCAAAAGGTAATTAAACTTTTATTCACATATACCTTTCTTCTATTATAGCACATTTTCTATTGTTTTGTTGTATTATTCCTTTAATAAAATATATCTGGCATACATTATATTCAGTTCCTGTAGACATATATCGCTTTACCTTTTAATATGTTCAGAGGCTCCAGAGGTATTACCACTAGTTTAAAAAACATGCAGGAAGCATATGTATTTTACTCAAACAATGTCAATTACATTTATTTCTGTCTGAAATAAATAGAGTTCTTAATGTATTTATTGGCTGCAATTTTCATGGGAAGAATCAAATGCTTTAGCAGATATAACATCGCTAGATTTAACCATGGATGTTTTATGTGGTTGAAACTGCAATTCTAATTATTGAATCATAAATGTGGAGACTGCAATTGTTTCAAGAAATAACAAATAGAGTAAGTCTCAACATATTCTTGTGCAGTTAAAAGTTAGACTAGCATTAGACATTTCTTTATTTAAAAGTAATTGAAAGTATGAAAGGAATCAGTGTTGGCTGGATTGAACTCAATTATTCAACATGAACTAGTTCAGATGTTGGCATTAAAAAATCAAATTAATTTGGAAGCTATCCAGTACAGGTAACCAACGTAATGGTGGGATTGTATTTAAGAAAGGTACTTGTATCAATAGCCTTTGTAAGATTAATTAGCTGCAAAAAAAAATAATCTAGGTGATAATGAGATAAGTCATAGGGTTCAACAAGGCATCTTTACTAGCTCTGTATGACCTTCAATAATGAAATATGCATGTGGAATTTCTTTAACATCAGAAATTGTTAATAATGCCTTGTTGTTTTCCCTCTAAAGTGTCTTTAGCAATATAATATGTCATGAAACTCTTAGTTGATAATGGATGTCTCATTCTACACCATTCTATGGTAAATGGCCCATTTTTTATGTAAAGCATATTCCATGTTTGTTGATGTGATTTATTGATATAATTGGATAATCAAAAATATGGTTTAAAGAAGATAGAGATAAATGGATATGGAATATGATTTTTCATATATACCTTGTAACTTAAATTAGGTATTATAGAAAAAAAATATGATTTGAACTTGGTAATTCCACTGAATCAATGTGTTTTTCATGAAACTAATGAAATTGTGCATGTTGGGATCTGAGTACATTATAACCATTGTTTTGTTGTGGGTTTTACCAGTTTCTGATTAATTAAAGTTAATTAGAATTGATCTTAATAAATTAAAACATGGATATGCTTTAAATGCACTGTTTAAAGTTCATTATGGAGCCATTGGAAATCCTTTTCCTGTACCTTGTTAAACAGGACAATCACATCAATGTTAATACATTGCTCAATAACTTCATATGGAGGATTTTATGATGACATAATACTAAATGCAATAAATATTGAGATACTTAATTAATTATCTGAATCCATATTTTATAAGATTGAGTGAATAGAACTTGAGCATGGCATTCAACAGTGCCTCCGGAAGTGGGGTTGCATTAGTGGAGCTGCTGCCTGCTGGTCCACTTACCTGATTCAATCTTGACCTCTGGTACTATCTGTGTGGAATTTGCATATTCTCACCGTGACCATTTGAGTTTCCTCCCAGTGTTCCTTTTTTCTCCCTCGATGCAAATACATGTATAAATGTGTGTAGGTAAGTGGTGGAATTTGGGGATCTAACAGCAAAGTGATTGGATCCACAGCAAAAGGCGAGTTCTTCAACGAGAACCTTGCATGCCTCAACCTCCCAGTTAAGATCTGCTTCAATGTGTGGGGTCAGCTGCTTATGCAACCTTGAATAAACATTACATAAATACAAACATTACATAAGACAGTACAACACAAGAACAGGTCCACAATGTCTATGCCAACTAAGCTCCCAATTTGAACTACACATCTGCCTGTAAATGGTCTATATATTTTTACATTCCCTGCCTGTTCATGTGCCTGTCAAAATAGCTCTTAAATGTTACTATTGTGTCTGCTTCCACTTTCCTAGGTACCTCCCACCCTGTGTAAATAAAAAAACTTGCCATGTAAATCTTCTTTTAAACTACCTTTCTCACCTTAAACCTAGTATTTGACATTTCTACCCCATTGAAAAAGACTTTCTACCCTATTTATGCCCTCAAAATGTTATATATTTCTATGTCACCTCTCAGTCTCCAAAGTTTTATACAGCTGCAACATGACATTCCCGACTTTTATAATCAATGCCCTGATCAATGAAAGCAAGTATGCTGTATATCTTCTTTACCGTCCTATCAATCGCAAGATGCCTCTCTACATCAATGCTCCCAGGGATCCTATCACTTATTCTATACTTTCCTCTTATATCTAACATCCTAAAGTGCAACACTTTACATTAGTCTGGATTAAACTCCGTTATTTCCACCTAATTCATGTCCTACTGAATCATTTGATAAACCTTCCTGACTCTCCACAACGCCACTAATTTTTGTTTTGTGTGCAGACTTACTAATCAGCCCTCCTACATTTTAATCCAAATCATTTAGAGCCCCCAGCACTGATCCCTGCAGAACACCACCAGTCACAGATCTCCAGTCAGAATCACACCACTCCACTACTACAATCTGCCTTCTATGGCAAAGAAAATTTTGAATCCAATTTACCAAGTCACTATAGATCCCATGTGCCTTAATTGTTTGCATTTGGTTCCCTCTCAAATGTTTTACTGTAGTTTATGTAGACAACATCTATTGCCCTAACCTCATCAATTATTTTTGTCACCTCCACAAAAAGCTCAATCATTTGTAATACAACTTCTTGCTGACTGAGCTTAAGTCTGTGCTTTTTCAGATGTCAGTAGACCCCATCCCAAAGAATATTTGCCAATAATTTTCCTACCGCTGAGTAAGGCTCACTGTAGGTATATTACAAAACTTACCTTTAGCGGCGCTAAAGTTCTGCCACTGCCCGTGTGCGCGACTTTGGCGCCTTTGAGAGGGGGGCGGGTTTAAAATGTCATTTACTCCAGACCATTCAAATCGATTAATCTCAGGGGATTTAGTTGCTGATGAGAAATCGCTCCGACATTTGTTTTATGGAGGTATTTTTAAACTGCGTTGAATAATTTAATTGCTAGAGTGAATTAAAAATCATCTTCTAATGCCATGAACTCCGACAATGGGACGGATCTTACGTAGGGGACAAAAGAAGGTACACAGTTTATTTTTACATACAAAACGTGCTTCATAGGAAGCCTTTAATCAAAATTTCATGTTGCAAAAAGGTGACTTAAAAAATATACGAACCGGCAGTATTTTTCCTGCCGACTGTGGGTTAAATTCACCGCAAATGCAACGTTCCAATCCATCGCGTTCCACAAAAGCCCACTCGCAAGCTGATTTAAATGGCCATTAATTTACGGGAATTAAACACTGAATTCCTTCAATTTGGCCTATAAATTCATGACAATGAGATTTAAAAATCATGTTATATTGTGAATTATTGTGTGAATGTTATTTGGACACTTAGACTTTTTAAAAATGTTAACCTTTTCTTAAGAAATGGATAGATGTTTAGATCTAGTAATTGAATTTTGTAATTAGCTACAATTAGGTAATTAACTAATTATATGCTTTAATTTCAGGTCATTCAAGTAAGATTGTTTCATATTTGTTTCAGAATGCTTCAATCTATAATAACTGAAAAATTCATTCAGTTCTCTTAATTTTTAAGAAAGTTATGGGCTTTGACTGTCTATTATGTAAATACAGAAAACTGTACATCCAAGAAAAATGAGGTAGGCAAAAATGTGTTTTTTATCATAGGGTAATTGTATTTTATCACAGGGTAACATTGTATTTCAAGCTGACTTGTAGCCAAATCAAAGGCACTCATAGAATAGCTGATGGTTTCTTAGGTCACTACATTTTTCCCCCAGGATGATTTCACGTGACATATCAGCTTGCTCCCAACAGTTTTAAGCAAATGGCAGAGATGCTACTTTATCACATAGTTGTCGAGGGTTGTTTTTCCAATGGTAGACCTTTGGCCAGTGGAGTGCCAAATGGGTTTGGATGGCAATCTAGTTAATATTGTTAACAAATTTGCAGATAACACCATAGTGGTGGTATATGGATAGTGAGGAAGGATTTCTAAGATTGCAACAGGATATAGATCAATTGGGAAGGTGGGCCAAAGAAATAAAAATTGAAATATGAAGTATTGCACTTTGACATGTCAAACCATGGCAGGGCTTACAAGGTAAGTGGTACAGGTCAACCAACGATTTTCCGGCAAAATTAAACCTCCTTAAACCGAAACAAAATTACGAGAGCACACTTGAAATCCCGCCTTTCAGAAGTATTCCTGAAAATGTGGCACCTGGGCCAGGTGAGGCAGGTGAATTTGCCCCCTGCAGCCAGGGCTTTGGAATTCCAGCACAGCCGGAGCCGACGGATCTGTTCCCATAGCCAACTTCCGAGGCCGAATTTGTGGACCTGTTTCTCTGCTCCTCGCCTCGCCTAGGCAGACTGTTCCAGTACCGTTGACTCCTCTCAGAAGCCGAAACCTCTGGAACCAAGGATGCCAGAAAATTGGTGGCGGACCTGTAGTACCCAGGAAAATATTACAGAGCAGAGATACAGGTGTATGGTTGCCTGAAAATGATGAGTCAGGTGGACAGTGTTGTGAAGATGGTAGTTGGCACACTTCATTGGGAACGGTATTGAGTACAAAAGCTGGACATTCATGATGTAGCTGTACAAGTCATTAGTGAGACCACACTTGGAGTACAATGTGCAACTTTGGTTGCTCAGCTATAGGAAGGATGCAAATTTGTTGGGAAGGGTGCAGAAGTAATTCACCGTGATGTGCCCTGGAACTGAGAGCTTGAGTAAAAGCAAGAAATTGGATAGGCGGTGACTTTTTTGTTTGGCGCCTAGGAGACTGAGAGGTCACCGTATTGAAGTGTATAAGATTATGAGGGACATGGAAAGGTTAATACCCAGTCTTTATCACATAATATAGGATTCTAAAGCTGGAGGACATAGGCTTAAGGTAAGAGGAAAATATTTACGAGGGACCGCAGGATAACTTTTTCATTTAGACGGTAATCCTTATCTAGAATGAGCTGCTGGAGGAAGCTATTGAAACGGATCCAATTACAACTATCAAAAGACATTTGGACAGATATAAGGATAGGAAGGGTTTAGAGGACTTTGGGCCAAATGCAGGTAAATGAAACGAGTGCACAATGCCAACAGTCAGAATGGACAAGGTGGGCCAAATCACCTGTTTCCATGCTATATAGCTATTTCAGATTATGGAAATAAATAGTCAGAAAATGAAAAACATTTAATTTAAAATCTTTAATTTAAATTGATTTGGAGATGCAAATCAAATTACATTAATGACCATTTCTATGTGTATCACTATCAATTGCAATGAGTTTGATACTTACTGAAAAATACATTATAACATGAGAATTTTCATTAGCTTGGCACCATTCATATTAACAAAATTTAACAACGAAGATTAGAGAATGATTTCCAATAAATTGCACAATAGTTACTATAGCTAGGTACAGTGTCATTGAATAGCTTTGCATCACCATTACTGCCAAATAATTTAATTGATATATGAATTGTATTAATTTATTAATTACTCTAATCAAATTCTGAATAGATTAGATGGCAACAGGATATAGGTAAAAAACAATAATAGTAATCAGGATAAGTAGCATATGCTAAATATAGGAATGGAACAAACATAACAACTTACACTATTGCACTTTGTGCAGAGCATCAACTGAACAAATATTCCCAAATTAATTCTGTGGACCTTTGATAAATTCCATGATTTTGGAAACCAGCTGCTCTTTCTTGTCCCTTGTTCTCACAGAAACACCACGACATTTCAGCCAAGAGTGGAGAGTGACAGTATTTAGTTTAGATAGCTGTACAGAAAAATAAACACAGATGATTAAAATTATTTACTCAGTTTTTGAATCATATCTATTTGTTCAATCATACTTGGTAATGAAATATAAAAAAGGAAAAAATAATCTTTATAAACTTGCAAGAGCCTTTTGTACCCATTACAGTATCTCACACAGTGCACTAACACTTTACAATATTTTGTTTTAAACAGCCATTGTCGATTTATCACTTGTTACTCTTATTGTATGCAATAGAAACTGATACACTAGCTTTGTAATGCCTTGTCCACTTTTTTACTTCCCAATATATTCTTTCCAATCATTGGAGCTACAGGACCCATATTTTCGTTTGATATTCTCTACCTTTTTACATTATTATAACTTTTCATACATTTTCGTGTATTTCTTGTTATTTTACATTCATGATATATCTTCTCCATCTATATCAATTTTTGATAATTCTTACTGCTACTTCAACTTGTCCCAATCTCTAAGCTTGCTCTTTCTTGATGGCATAGTGAACCTGTTCTATTAGTCCAATGCTATTCTTAATCTCTTTCACTATGAATTGACCATTATTTCATGGAGATTTTTAATTAATAGAATATAAGCTTCTTGCGAATTGTAAATAAAACATGTTTTTTTTATCTTAGGCATTCCTTTTAACCTAATGTCCCAATCTATCAGAGTGAATATATTCCACAGATTACATTTATCTCTAATTGTGTTGTTGGAAGGTCTGTAAAATATTCCAGGCTCTTGCTTATCTTTTATTTCCATATTGTTTTGATTCCCGAGGTAAAAATTGGAATCCTTGAACATATGCTATAAAATACGACCAATTGCAGGATGTTGCAATATGCTAAAGATACAATTCAAGGAGGTAATGCTCTGATGAGAATCAAATAACCTACTGTTTCAAACCAAATAACAACAATATTGCTATATGAGTTTGTGGTTATCATTCTAGGTTTTTCTGATTTGGCAAATGGGGAAGAGATTGACTGCAAATCTTCCGGGTGACGCAAATATATTCAACATCTCCTGTCAACCTCAATCAAAAATTGTCATAGGTAACAGGGAGGTTGAGGAAAGATTTGTTCCCTGCTAATTCTACTCACAATAAACAACAAATCTTGCCCACGAATATAAGATTATTAGTAAAAACATGATGCTTTACATGAGATGCAATAAGCAGCTTTAAAGGATAAGTTAACATTTTGACTCAGAACATGATCACTGTACCATTGAAATCAGCTTTTATCTTTATGGTTGACCAGATTCACAATTATAGCTTGCACACAAAAGGTATCAACTTGGATTAGAACATTCGGTGCTATTTAATTATTGTCACTTTATAATCGGCTTTATTCACAAATATCTTCTGATCTATAAACATAACGCTTTCATATTTGATTAAAGTATTTCAATGGAAATTTTAAGATCCAATGTATTTCTAAGAAACCTGATTATTTTTTGCATGCTTTTCCACGTCAACATCCTGGATAACTGGTTTGGCCTTGGGTTTCTTTGGTTTTGAATCTGTAGCTTTCTCCTGTTTTGAGAAACCACAAAATGGAATTCAGATTTGTTTTTAAATCTAGGGCATAATTGTGCCTAGGTAGTTGCTCACTAAAAAATCAAACATTACCAGAGTTAATAAAGTGTTACTGTGATAAGTTGGCAAACTTCATTTCCTGTATTGTTACATACAAATAAAGCTGTAGAGCAACCAAGCAAAGTTAGAGGTGAGAGTGTAAGTAAAGCAGGTGAAGTCCGGCATATGATAGCAATCAAATGCTGCCAGTTTCAGCCTTCTATGTCAGAACAATGATTTAATGTTCGTAATAACACTGGACTCATGCAGATAATTCAAAGTGTTGCACTGCCTTAAAATACATGCAGTGTATTTTTATCAATCCTGTAGTATTACGGAGTTATACCGTGATAAGTCTGAGCCCGTAGACAGTTGCAATGCCTTTGGAAATCTGATCTCAATTTTGTAATGACATTGCACTATGTGAAACAATAGTATATGCATCATCTTGCTATTTGAGAAATGTCTGTCATTCAAAATACATTCTTGGAATAAGAATCTCAGAAAATTAGAGATAATTATATCTACTTGTTGTACACTGCTAAATAGCTCCAATATTATATTTCTTGGAGATAAAGTAAGCATTAGGACTAAAGGGAGCTGCCAAAGTGTGATATTATATTTGTAATTTTACGGATTAATTTGCCAAATGACCTGCAATGTTGGAGGTTTGGCTGTAATTTTAAACCATGAAACTATTGAGTTCATTTATATATGTGCAATTATCATCGACAGTTGCTGACAAAGTATTCCAAGAAAATATCATTGAGTGTTCTTGGCTTCATTGAGTAAAGCCTGTTATTTTATATTGTTCTTTTCCTTATTATCCATTTGTCCATTAGAAGTGTGTAAATGGGATGATGGCATTCAGCTTCTGATTAATTCAAGCTTGGCATATAATGTAAAGAAAATGTATAATGAGAAACTAGATGAATATTTTAGCAAGTCTTGATGCTTTGAAAATCACAACCATATCAGCTTTTGGTTCTGAAAAGCCTTAATTCCAATGCCTGCCTGATAGTGAGAACTACATTGAAAGCTTCAACCTGTTTATATGATGGAAAGTTTGTGTCCATTTTAAATTTCATAACTTTCTGGAAACTGTAGTGTAGTTTCGCTGAGATGGAAGTAATTGATTGTATCACAATAACTGAAGACCATCCCTATGCTACTGCAAAGGCTTATATTACTCTACAAGAGAGAGTGATTTAAGAATGGATATGTTGAAAGGCATAGATATTGTGGAGCTCAAGTAAAATAGCAAAGGAAAACACAATCTTCCGATCTAACAACAAAAGGCTATCTGATTTGATATCAGGGAATATTTATTCATTTATCCACTTGTGTAATGTAAGAAAATAAGATTGAGGGTAGTTATGATCCAGACCAATTTAAACTGATTGGATGAAAACATAAAAATATTACATAATCAAAGCAGAGAAAGAAAGGTCTTTGGACAAAAGGGAACCTTTAGAGGATTAAATGCTGTCTTGCAGCAAATCCAAGAGAGTGATCTTTTCAGGGAAGCCTGGCATGGAAATCCAGTCACTGTGGGGGAGGATTTGGTTGGGACATGCCACTGGATGCCAATAATGACTAGCTCCATTTGCAAAATTGCTTTATCCCACATCAATTAGATTTTCAAGTGTAATGCCATTTCTCGTTCTTTAAAAAAAAATCCAGCTTTGCTTACACCAACATACTTTTGTCTTTAGTAGAGGGTGGTGAATCTGTCGAATTCATTGCCACGGATGGTTGTGGAGGCCAAATCATTGGATTTTTTTAAGGCAGATAGTGACGGATTCTTGATTAGTACGCATGTATATGGGGAGAAGGCAGGAGAATGGAGTTGAGAAGGAAAGATAGATCAGCCATAATTGAATGGTGGAGGAGACTTGATGGGCCGAATGGCCTAATTCGGCTCCTAGAATTTATGAACTTATGAACCTCCTCCTCAACAACATAGAAGGTTGGCTGCTCATACTGAATCAGTACAGAATAGCCTTTATCCCATGGTTGGACAATACCTAGAGCCAAAAATGAAAGACTAATCGAGAAGCAGTGACATTTTGGGGTTAAAGCTCTTCCAGCAGTTTCCAAAATCATGAGATTGTTTAAAATGTATTAGCCTGGATTTGGCGATTGATGGCAAGTTACCTCAGCCTGACTCAATGGCAAGGCATTGTGCGGCAGCAGGGTTGTGGGCATGCAATGTCATTAGAGAAGCAGCTTGAATGTTAAAATACTGTCTCCTCCTAAACCTGTCAAAACAAATGGTTGTTTTGCGGACAGAAGCTTGGATGACAGTGATGTTCCTCAAATATCAGTGCCAAGACCAAGACCAAGTTTTTCTTAATATATATAAATAACTTGGATTAGTTTACAATATTGTACTGCAAAGCTTGACTATTATACCAACATGGGGCTATGGCAAATGGTGAGATGATACACATCAAGTTCAATAGGATATGCATAAGTGAGCAGAATGGGCAGACGTGACAAATCTAATTTAATAGAGAAGTATACAATCATGCATTTTGGAGAGGGAGAGGCAATAATTCAATGGCACTGTTTCAAAGAATATGCAAGAACAAAGTAACCAGCTGTTATTGTGCATGTTAAGTATTTATAAAGCTGTGATTCGATCAAGCCGGAATCTACAACCATATCCTCCAATATCTTCAGGGAGGATATGACTTTCTTTGAGACAGTGCAGAGATTTAGTAGGAGATACAAGAAATGTTAGATGCTATTTTACACAAAATGCTGGAGTAACTCAGCAGGTCAGCCAGCATCTCTGGAGAACATGGATCATTCATGTTTATTAGATTTAAAAGAATGGCTTCAGAAATAGCAGATTTTAAATCTCTAAGATGTGAAAAAAAAGGTATAATGTTCTTGGAAAGAAGGAGCTTGAGGGGATGTTTGAATTGAATTGATTTGCCATTCAAAAACAAATTTGAACGAAATGTCATTACCAGTCATAATAATAACACACAATTACATCAATTTAACATAAACATCCATCACAACTCTCCTCCAGGCACCTCGTCACTGTGATGGAAGTAAAAAAAGTCTTATCTCTTCCTTGCTTCTTCTCCCGCGATCAGGCAGTCAAACTGCTGTGTCAAGGCGATCGAGGCTCCTGATATTGAAGCCCCCAACTTCTAATGGCCCTGTCTCACGGTGCGAGTTGACCCACGAGGTACCCCGAGTGAAAGACTCGTGGCTGTGTACGAGACTTCAAGTTCATGATCAAGTGTGTAACCGAGTTCCCACGGGTATGTCATTGCTGCGATGCTCCAACTTCCTCTCCCGGGTTACCAAGTTCCTCTCCTGTTACTCTTGAGCCAACCGTGAATGAAGATAAGTTTTAATAAAGCAACAATGTTAAAAGACATCTCCATCCTGTGGCTTTGAGTTATTTCAGCGCAGATATTACAAAGGGAAAATGCGCACCCTCCAGTAACCAATAACGTGGTAAGTGCATTTCTTGGTGCTTTATTTTTTAAATACTGTATTTCCCGGGGTGGGGGGAGAGCTCAGTTCATAGTATTTGGGGAGTCTGGCGTTGTGAAGGAGGGGATTGGGGTCAGTAACCCACTTGCCACGCTCCGGTCTGAGTGCAGGTAGATGGGACTAGGTGAGTAGTGTTCAGCACAGTAAAAGGTCCAAGAATTGCTATATGTTTTATTGTGGCCGGGGAGTGAATTAGCTTGGGTGGCTGCCGCAGCGCTCCGGGCACGGACAGCAGAACTGGCCGCCACTTCAGACGAAGGAAGCAGCTCGGGTGACTGACTTTGAGCGGCCGCCGGGACCCGACAGCACACACACACAGATACACAGACAGACAGAGAGACACACACACACACACAAATACACACAGACAGCAGAACTGCCGCCACTTCTGAGGAAGGAAGCAGCTCGGGTAACTGACTTTGAGCGGCCGCCGGGACCCGACAGCAGACACAGATACACACAGACAGACAGAGAGAGAGAGAGACACACACACACACACACACACAAATACACACAGATACACACAAACAGCAGGACTCTTATTTTTTAGCTATGTTCCTATGTGTGCATCCCCTGTCAAGGCGATCGAGGCTCCTGATATTGAAGCCCCCGCTGGGAGATGGAAGATCCCGCGGCCAAGCTGCAGCGGGCTACCTGCGATTCGGGGCGGACGGAGCTGCTGTGGCTGGAGTTCCCGAAAAGTCTGTCGCCAATCAGGGACCTGAGAGCTCCCGATGTTACAGTCCACAGGGCCCGCAGCCGAAGCCTCCGAAAGTAAGTGCCACCACAGCAGGCTCTGCGACCAGAGCACTCAAGGTTGTTCCCAACTGGAGGCCACCAACTCCTCGATGTTATGCCGCAGCACGAACGGAGATATGCAGTGCTGCCAACTCTCAAGCATCGAGCGTGAGACTCACACATTTCTCACGCTCGCATGCTGATCACAGAATTTCTCACGCTTCCAGATCTCCTCTACACTCACCAATGAGAATAGTTTTCTGTCGGCAGGTTTCTCGTAAAGAACAAGCAATTTGATTGGCTTAAGTCCATCGCACATTATTAATATGCATAAGCATCTACCGACAACAATCAATCCGAAGTAAACCGGTTGTCATTGAGCTTCCATACGCCGTATCCCATAGGCTGTATATGTATACGTTCGTTATACCCAAGCCTGCAATTGTGACATGGAATTGCATAATATTGCCAGATCGAGTCCGGGTACGTTAAATGTGCAGACGATCTTAGCTCATCATTGCACTTTGGTGAATTTAGAACTGCACGGTACGTATTTTGCTTATGATTACTTTGTTCATTTATCTGTGAAGTGATAGTGTATTAACTTAATTTTCGTGATTTTAATTTTAAATGGGCAGAAACAAACTAAAGAAGTATCAAGTTAGACCCCCAACTTCTAATGGCCCTGTCTCACGGTGCGAGTTGACCCACGAGGTACCCCGAGTGAAAGACTCGTGGCTGTGTACGAGACTTCAAGTTTATGATCAAGTGTGTAACCGAGTTCCCACGGGTATGTCATTGTTGCGATGCTCCAACTTCCTCTCCCGAGTTACCAAGTTCCTCTCCTGTTACTCTTGAGCCAACTGTGAATGAAGGAATGTTTTAATAAAGCAACAATGTTAAAAGACATCTCCATCCTGTGGCTTTGAGTTATTTCAGCGCAGCTGCATCTATTGATATGACCTACAAAGGGAAAATGCGCACCCTCCAGTAACCAATAACGTGGTAAGTGCATTTCTTGGTGCTTTATGTTTTTAAATACTGTATTTCCCGGGGTGGGGGGAGAGCTCAGTTCATAGTATTTGGGGAGTCTGGCATTGTGAAGGAGGGGATTGGGGTCAGTAACCCACTTGCCACGCTCCGGTCTGAGTGCAGGTAGATGGGACTAGGTGAGTAGTGTTCAGCACGGAGTAAAAGGTCCAAGATGGCCTGTTTCCGTGCTGTCATTGCTATATGGTTTTATTGTGGCTGGGGAGTGAATTAGCTTGGGTGGCTGCCGCAGCGCTCCGGGCACGGACAGCAGAACTGGCCGCCACTTCAGACGAAGGAAGCAGCTCGGGTGACTGACTTTGAGCGGCCGCCGGGACCCGACAGCACACACACACAGATACACAGACAGACAGAGAGAGACACACACACACACAAATACACACAGACAGCAGAACTGCCCGCCAGTTCCGAGGAAGGAAGCAGCTTGGGTGACTGACTTTGAGCGGCTGCCGGGACCCGACAGCAGACACACACACACAGATACACACAGACAGACAGAGAGAGAGACACACACGCGCACACACACTCACAAATACACACAGATACACACAAACAGCAGGACTGGCCGCCCCTTATTTTTTAGCTATGTTCCTATGTTCCTAACTCTCCCACTTGTGCAAACTTCTCCACATCTCCCCTGTCAAGCTGTCAGAATCTTGTATGCTGAAAAAGGTCAACCTTCATTCTTTTAACTCTGAGTACAAACCCATACTGCCTATTCTTTCTTGATAGACAAATACAGTATCTCGCCCAGGAATTGGTCTTCAGTGAATCTCCTTTGGAATATCTCCAATGCTTCAATATTCTTCTTAAAGCAAGGGAAGCAAATCTCTGTGCAGCATTCCAGGTGTGACCTTACCGACACCCTGTACAACTATAATAAACTCTCCATGTTCTTAAACAGCAACTTTTTGCAATAAAAGCCAATGTGCCATTTGACTTCTTAACTACTTGTTGGACCTGCCAACATTTTGTAATTCATGCAAACAGAACACATATATAATCTCCCTGAACTACACTCTTCACAATCTATCTTCATTAACAATAATTTGCCACATATAGGTTCGCTCCCAAGGTCTGGTAGGTGAGCTAATTTCTACAAAGGAGTGCACACTAGTCTTGTGCCCCAAAAATCTGGATTGGAAACAACTACACAGTATTTTAAAACAAAATGCAAACAATTATTTCAAAGATGAGAACTCACTTCACATTTCCTTTTTTCTGTTCCTTTATCTGAAAAATTCCTTCCTGTCAAAGATTTTGAACTGACATCGTGAAAATGTGTTTGCTTTTCATGGTTAAATTGCTTCCTTATATCAAACATATCTAGTACCTGGAAGGCAAAATATAAAGAGGTAATAATGCATTGTCAGAAAATCATACTTTGTAGTTTTAGAATAGATATAAATTAGACAAATGTTGCTCAAAATACACTAAGTAATTTAGTCCAACCAAAAGCCTTGTACTCATAACACAAATGAGATTCATGTGTGAAAAGGTATACAAAAATGCTGGAGAAACTCAGCGGGTGAGGCAGCATCTATGGAGCGAGAGAAATAGGCAACGTTTCAGGTCGAAACCCTTCTTCAGATCCGAAACTTTGCCTATTTCCTTCGTTCCATAGATGCTGCCTCACCTGCTGAGTTTCTCCAGCATTTTTGTCTACCTTCGATTTTCCAGCATCTACAGTTCCTTCTTAAATTTCATGTGTGAAAAACTTTCCATGTATTTGCATAACACTGTTAATTCTAAGGATAAGAATAAACATTCAGAATTACACTTAACTGGTTATGTTATAAATTTTATTTGTAAATTTAAAACTGTAGTAAGACAGCAGCTGAATCCATATTCCCAAACTCTTTTCTGTTTGTTTTATTTTGTGTGTTGTATTTTACTGTTGAGTGATATAAGTTGTTCACAGATTAAGTGACTAATTTTTCATATAAGATGTAACATACATTAATAACTCTGAGACTCTACAGCTAAAATTGAGCTATAGTTAAATGGCCCACATTTAAGCCTGGGAAATTGTATTTGTTGTAATATTTGCTTTAGATTACTCAAGAGTTTAAAAACATACTGCTGGAGGAACTTGGTGAGCCACACGGCATCTATGGAGGGCAATAGACACAATGTTTTGGGATAGGATCCTTCTTCAGTCTTAAAAATGTAATCTATCCACTTCCCCCCTACAGATGCTGCCTGAGCCACTTAAGTTCCTCTAGCAGTTTGCTTTTGCTCAAGATTCCAGCTCCTACTGTCTCGTGTTTGCATTACACGGAATGTAATTCATTTGCAAATTAGATGCCTGATAGTTTAAGATGTTCAGAACCAGCAAACATTTTAAGATGTTTTTTTCTCACATTTTTAATATTCTAAAATACACAAAGGAAAATAAAAGTATTGAAGATTTTCAACTATTTATATTGACTATAAATAACAAATAATAATAATTAAAATGTGATTTTTAAACTGTATTGGTATTTTCATAATGGTTAGATCACCAAACAGCTGTTTTTAAGCGTTTGCTTTCCAAAGTTGTCTGAAAAATCTAATTATATCAGGAGTTCCAATGGACAAGAAATAACATCATTAAAGTATTTATTTTTACAACATAAATCAGCAAGTATATTCAAAGCCAGCAGTAGAAAACCTCAAATAATTAGAAATGTAGATTTATCTCACTTGTTTGTGTTGATGTTCCATTGGGTTTTCAATCCATTTAGTACATGTTCCATCAAAAGTTGTAAGACCAATTGAATTTTGGTCTCTAAATTGTGTATTTCTCATGCATTTTTCTAGAACATTTCCCAGCTGTGTGGCTCCAGGCTTTAGTATTCTTATGTTTGACTGAAGAAGCAGAGTATCCTTGCACATGTTTTTCACTGTATCTGAATATGAATTCTGAATCTGATTGGTATTTGGTTTTCCCACACTTATATACATACTTGACTTTTGCTTTTGTGCTTCCTCAAATACGTCCTCTTCTTCATTTCCGCATTCCTGCTCTTGGACATTCTTTGGAGTTTTTACCTTTATGTTAGCGTTTGAATTTAAGGTTAAAAATTTCCTTGAATTTTCATTTTGCTTAGTTTTATTTTCATGGATTCGTGAACTTATGAATTCTTTATCGTGCTTTATGAGTTTGCGTTTAAATATGGGTATAAACCTAGAAGCATGGTTAATTGAACCGGATTGCATTTCCATTTGATGGAAGGTGCTCAACGTAGCAGCCTGGATTGGTTGTCTTTGTGGATCATGGAAAACAAATCCAGGTTTTTCCATTGATCTGAATGTACTACCACATGGTCTAGCAGCATCTACGGGCTCTCCCAAATTAGCTGTAGAGTCTATTTTCTGCTTGTAATCTAAGATTGTCCTCTTCTGATTTCCATCAATTGAGTAAATATAAGTAGTTTTATTAGTAGCAATTGTAACAGCTGGAATCTGTGTTAAGGCAGTACTGAAGACAGGCTTCGTTGTCAGATTTGGAGGCCTTGACTGAACGGTCTGATATATAAGCATAAAGAGAAAAATGTGATCACCTTAGCTCGCAGGTCGACACAATTGAAATATTATAAATTATTGAGATAATTCAGCAGAAGGAAAGCCAAAGAAGGAAAAGTTTGGGGAAAAACAAACCAGTTGCATTGGTCTTACCCAGTGAGTATCTTGTGAGCCATGTAAGTTAACAAAACCTTTAAAGCCAATTAATTTTATCAGTGGGAAATATACATTCAACATAAAAAATCAATGTGCTAAATTGTTAATTAAAAAAAGTATATGAGATACTTAAGTCATTTCAGATATAAAATATATATAATTGGAGTGTGTGAGATTCTGACTACACTGTGACCATTGCTAATCAGTAGCACAACATAATGAAGTGAACGGACCAGACATTAAACTCTTTTCCTCAGAAGAAACATTCGATGATTAACTCCATGCATAAAGATTTTTTGTCCCGGGTGTAAATACTAAGCAATGATATTACAAGATGTCTCCTGTTATTGAAAACACACACATTTCAAGTTTTACCTGAGAAGCATTCAGCTCGTTGGTAGTATAGTAAGGTTTGCTGGTTATTTTTATTGGCGATCCACAGAGACTAGGGAAGGTTTTCTTAAAGTCGGAAAAGAAGGATGTTAGAACCGATTTCAAATCCACCCTTGGGAAGAACTGAACAGGTTCACTTCTAATACAACAAGAAGGGTAACTGATTTTTTATATTAAGGATGTAACTGTACACTGACAATATTTTGGAGATTTTAACAAATCTGATAAAGACGGAGCACATTTACTACTACCTTAAGAATTGATTTGGAATCCATTGGTATAATACTTTCATTTTGCATTCCACTAATCAGTCTCTAAATTAACCTACCTGTTCAGAACAAACAGCTTTCCACTTATTAAAAGAACAGAATGTCCCCCTAAATTACAAGGATGCACTCCATGATAAGAAGAAGAATATATTCACACCTACTGCATTACCAGAGTACTAACATCTCAAAATTATTGGACAACAGACCAATAACAGTGATCTGAAAATCTACCTAAACCAACAACACTGACACTGAACAGAAACAAATACTATATATGTATATTTTCGTTGGGCAAAGATAGGTGGAATTTGTCAAATGTGTTCAGGAAAGTCTCCTTAGGAAATATGTAAAGGGCTATTACAAGGGATAGGGCGAAGCTTGACCCACCCTTAGGAAATTGGGAAGGGCAAATGAATGAAGTGTCAGTGGGCTAGCTTTTTGCAACCAACAACCACATCTGTTAGCTTTAAAATAGTTATGGATAAGGGCAGGACCAACCCACAAATTAAAGTTCTAATTTGGGGCAAGGCCAACTGCAATAGTTGATTGCAGTAGGTTGTTTGCGGGTGAAGGGTATGCCCGAAAGTGGGGAGCTTTTAAAAAGTGCTGGTGAGAGTCCAAGGCTTGTATTTCCTGTTAGAGTGAACGGCAAGGCAGCTGGAGGTAAAGAAGCCTGGATGATGAGCGAAATTGAGGTTCTAGCTAGGAAAAAGGAGACATGGGCCGATATAGTTCAGTTCGGTTTAGTTTGGTTTATTGTCACGTGTACTGAAGTACAGTGGAAAGCTATTGTTGGTCTCCAAATCTGAGGAAGGACATTATTGCCATAGAGGGAGTGCAGAGAAGGTTCACCAGACTGATTCCTGGGATGTCAGGACTGTCTTATGAAGAAAGACTGGATAGACTCGGTTTATACTCTCTGGAATTTAGGAGATTGAGAGGGGATCTTATAGAAACTTTCAAAATTCTTAAGGGGTTGGACAGGCTAGATGCAGGAGGATTGTTCCCGATGTTGGGGAAGTCCAGGACAAGGGGTCACAGCTTAAGGATAAGGGGGAAATCCTTTAAGACCGAGATAAGAAAGACTTTTTTCACACAGAGAGTGGTGAGTCTCTGGAACTCTCTGCCACAGAGGGTAGTTGAGGCCAGTTCATTGGCTATATTTAAGAGTGAGTTGGATGTGGCCCTTGTGGCTAAGGGGATCAGAGGGTATGGAGAGAAGGCAGGTACGGGATACTGAGTTGGATGATCAGCCATGATCATATTGAATGGCGGTGCAGGCTCGAAGGGCAGAATGGCCTACTCCTGCACCTAATTTCTATGTTTCTATGTTTCTAACCAGTTAGCAGAAAGACAAAACGTGATTACAATCGAGTCATTTACAGTGTATAGATACATGATGGGAGAATAGTATTTAGTGCAAGGGAAAGCAAAGTCTGATCAAGATTAGTCCGAGGGTCACCAATGAGGTAGATAATAGTTCAACACTGTTTTCTGGTTGTGGTAGGATGATTCAGTTGCTTGATAACAGCTGGGAAGAAACTGTCCTTGAACCTTGAGGTGCGTGTAGAGGGAGTAGCCAGGGTGCAAACCGACCTTGATTATGCTGCTGGCCCTGCCAACGCAGCGTGAGGTATAAATTGAGTCAATAGAAGGGAGGTTGGATTGTGTGATGGTCTGGACTGTGTCCAGAATTCACTGCAATTTCCTGCGATCTTGGAGGAGGTGGGCAGCTGGGATCCTGAGTGTATATCTGGAGAAGTTTAGGGCACTGAGAAGCTTACTTAAGAAGGTAATCTGGAGGGCAAAGAGGGGGCAGGAGATACAATTCTGGCAGATAAAATTAAGGAGAATCCAAATACATTTTATGAGGGCCCTGAGGGAAAGAGGGTAAATAGAGAGAAGGCCCTCAGAAACCAAAGTAGTCATCTTTGTGTGGAGCCACAGGACACAATCAAGATTCTCAATGAGTATATCTCATCTGTTTTCCCCAGCTTGGGAACTTGGGACAGTTAAAAGAGATATCTTGAGGACAGTCTGTATCATGGTCCTGGAGGTGCTGTACGTTATAGGGGGTATGAAGGTAGATACATCTCCTGCCCCTAATCAGATATATCCGAAGACATTATGGAAAGCTTGAAGAAATTGCAAGAGCCCTGGCAGAGATATATGAATCATCATTTGACACGGGCGAGGTACCAGATGACTGGAGCGACAATGCTGTGCCTCGATTTGAGAAACCTTCAAGTAAAAAGCTGGGAACTATAAACCAGTAAACCTAACATCTATGATAGGTAATTTACTGGAGAGGATTCATTCTGAGGGATAAGAGATAAGCATTTGAATAGACGGGCTGATTAGGGAGTACAAGATTTAATTAGTAAGTTTGCAGATGACACTAAAGCAGATGATAGCATAGGCAGTATTATGGTTATCAAAAAATACAGCAGGAATTTGATTGGCAGAGTAAGTGAGCTGATAGAGTTTAATGAACAAAGTTGCATTTTCAGAAATGTTGCAGAGCAGAGAGTTCCAGAAGAACTGGTACATAATTCACTGTAAGTTGTTTCACAGATTGATGTTGTGATCAAGAAGGCTTTTGGTTCATTGGCCTTCATCAGTCAATTGGGAGCAACTGTAGCAAGTTTGCGGATGACAAAGCTGGGTGGCAGTGTGAACTGTGAAGAGGATGTTAGGAGGTTGCAGGGTGACCTGGATAGGTTGAGTGAGTGGGCAGATGCATGACAGATGAAGTATAATATAGATAAATGTGAGGTTATCCATTTTGGAGGCAAAAACAAGGGGGCAGATTATTATCTCAATGGGGTTAGGTCAGGTAAGGGGGAGGTGCAGCGAGACCTGGGCATCCTTATACACCGGTCACTGAAAGTTGGTTTTCAGGTACAGCAGGCAGTGAAGAAAGTTAATGGAATGTTCGCCTTCATAACAAGAGGATTTCAGTATAGAAACATAGAAACATAGAAATTAGGGGCAGGAGCAGGCCATTCGGCCCTTCGAGCCTGCACTGCCATTCAATATGATCATGGCTGATCATCCAACTCAGTATCCTGTATCTGCCTTCTCTCCAAACCCCCTGATCCCTTCAGCCACAAGGGCCACATCCAACTCCCTCTTAAATATGGCCAACGAACTAGCCTCAACTACCTTCTGTGGCAGAGAATTCCACAGATTCACCACTCTCTGTGTGAAAAACGATTTTCTCATCTCGGTCCTAAAAGACTTCCCCCTTATCCTTAAACTGTGACCCCTTGTCCTGGACTTCCCCAACATCGGGAACAATCTTCCTGCATCTAGCCTGTCCAACCCCTTAAGAATTTTGTAAGTCTCTATGAGATCACCCCTCAATCTTCTAAATTCCAGCGAGTACAAGCCAAGTCTATCCAGTCTTTCTTCATATGGAAGTCGTGCCATCCCAGGAATCCGTCTGGTGAACCCTCTCTGTACTCCCTCTATGGCAAGAATGTCTTTCCTCAGATTAGGAGACCAAAACTGTACGCAATACTCCAGGTGTGGCCTCACCAAGACCCTGTACAACTGCAGTAGAACCTCCCTGCTCTTGTACTCAAATCCTTTTGCTATGAATGCCAACATACCACTCGCTTTCTTCACAGCCTGGTGCACCTGCATGCCTACTTTCATTGACTGGTGTACCATGACACCCAGGTCTCGCTGCATCTCCCCTTTTCCTAATCGGTCACCATTCAAATAATAGTCTACCTTCCTGTTTTTGCCACCAAAGTGGATAACCTCACATTTATCCACATTATACTGCATTTGCCCACTCACCCAGTCTATCCAAGTCATCCTGTAGCCTCCTAGCATCCTCCTCACAGCTAACACTGCCCCCCAGCTTGGTGTCATCCGCAAACTTCGAGATGTTGCATTTAATTCGCTCGTCCAAATCATTAATGTATATTGTAAATAGCTGGAGTCCCAGCACTGAGCCTTGCGGCACCCCAATAGTCACTGTCTGCCATCCTGAAAAGGACCCGTTTACTCCTACTCTTTGCTTCCTGTCTGCCAGCCAGTTCTCTATCCACATCAATACTGAACCACCAATACCGTGTGCTTTAAGTTTGCATACCAATCTCTTGTGTGGGACCTTGTCGAAAGCCTTCTGAAAGTCCAGATACAACACATCCACTGCTTCTCCCTTATCCACTCTACTAGTTACATCCTCAAAAAATTCAATCAGATTCGTCAGACATGATTTACCCTTCGTAAATCCATGCTGACTTTGTCCAATGATTTCACCACTTTCCAAATGCGCTGCTATCCCATCTTTAATAATTGACTCTAGCAGTTTCCCCACTACCGATGTTAGACTAACTGGTCTGTAATTCCCCGTTTTCTCTCTCCCTCCCTTTTTAAAAAGTGGGGTTACATTAGCTACCCTCCAATCCTCAGGAACTACTCCAGAATTTAAAGAGTTTTGAAAAATTATCACTAAGGCATCTGCTATTTCTGGGGCTACTTTCTGAAGCAAGCTATCTGGCCCTGGGGATTTATCAGCCTTTAATCCATTCAATTTACCCAACACCACTTTCCGGCTAACCTGGATTTCACTCATTTCCTCCATCTCATTTAACCCGCGATCCCCTGCTATTTCCGGCAAATTATTTATGTCTTCCTTAGTAAGGACAGAATACAAGTAGTTATTCAATTGGTCTGACATGTCCTTGTTCCCCATGATCAATTCACCCGTTTCTGACTGCAAGGGACCTACATTTGTTTTAACTAATCTTTTGCGCTTCACATATCGATAAAAACTTTTGCAGTCAGTTTTTATGTTTCCGGCCAGTTTTCTTTCATACTCCATTTTCCCTTTCCTAATTAAGCCCTTTGTCCTCCTCTGTTGGTCTCTAAATTTCTCCCAGTCCCCTGGTAGGCTGCTTTTTCTGGCTAATTTGTACGCTTCATCTTTTTCTTTGATACTATCCCTGATTTCCCTCGTTATCCACGGATGCGCCACCTTCCCTGATTTATTCTTTTGCCATACTGGGATGAACAATTGTTGTAGTTCATCCATGCAGTCTTTAAATGCCTTCCATTGCATATCCACTGTCAACCCTTCAAGAATTAATTGCCAGTCCATCTTGGCCAATTCACGTCTCATACCCCCAAAGTTACCTTAAGTTCAGGACCCGTGTTTCTGAATTAACATTGTCACTCTCCATCGTAATGAAGAACTCAACCATATTATGGTCACTCTTGCCCAAGGGGCCACGTACAACAAGGCTGCTAACTAACCCTTCCTCATTACTCAATATCCAATCTAGAATAGCCTGCTCTCTTGTTGGTTCCTCCACATGTTGGTTTAGAAAACTATCCCGCATACATTCCTAGAAATCCTCTTCCTCAGCACCCCTGCCAATTTGATTCCCCCAATCTATATGTAGATTGAAGTCACCCATTATAACGGATTTACCTTTGTTGCACGCATTTCTAATTTCCTGTTTGATGCCATCCCCAACTCCACTACTACTGTTAGGTGGCCTGTAGGAGTAAAGAGGTTCTTCTGCAGTTGTATAGGGAATATCTGGAGTATTGTGTACAGTTTTGGTCTCCTAATTTGAGGAAGGACATCCTTGTGATTGAGGCAGTGCAGCGTAGGTTCACAAGATTGATCCCTGCGATGGCGGCACTGTCATATGAGAAAGGATGGAAAAGACTAGGCTTGTATTCGCTGGAGTTTAGAAGGATGAGGAGGAATTTTATAGAAACTTATAAAAGTACTGTTCAAGCTAGATGCAAGAAAAATGCTCCCAATGTTGGGGCAGAACCATGGGCCACAGTCTTAGAATAAAGGGGAGGTCATTTAAAACTGAGGTGAGAAAAAACATTTTCACCCAGAGAGTTGTGAATTTATGGAATTCCCTGCCACAGAGGGCAGTGGAGGCCAAATCACTGGATGGATTTAAGAGAGAGTTAGATAGAGCTCTAGGGGCTAGTGGAATCAAAGGACATGAGGAGAAGGCAGGCACGGGTTATTGATAGGGGACGATCAGCCATGATCACAATGAATGGCAGTGGTGGCTCGAAGGGCTGAATGGCCTTCTCCTGCACCTATTTTCTATGTTTCTAAGGTATTGAGTATAGAACTTGGCACAATGTATGTTCAGTTTTGGTCCCCCTTCTATAGGAAGAATGTCATTAAGCTAGAAAGAGTGCAGAGAAAATTTGAGGATGTTGCCAGGACTGAGGATAATGTGAGGATGTGCAGGTTAGGATTTGATCCCTTTTGGTGAAGACGGCTGGGGGATGATCTCACAGAGGTATATAATCACGAGGGGAATTAATAGAGATAATACATAGTATTTTATCGAGGGGAGTGGAATCAAAAATCAGAATACATGGGTTAAAGATGACATGGGTAAGATTCACTAGGAACCTGAGGGGCAACGTTTTTCACTTAGAGCATGGTAGCTACATGGAACGAGCGGCCAGATGAGGTAGCTGAGGCTGGTAGTATAACAGCATTTAATAGACACTTGGACAAGTACATGGATAAGCAATATTTAGAGGGATATGGGCCAAACATGGGCAAATGTGACTAGCTCGGATGGTGCATCTTGGTTGGCATAGGTAAGTTGGGACGAGGGGTCTGTTTACCTGCCTTTGCCATTAAATGCAGATAATGCCTGAAACAACTGTGCAGATTAATTTGTACTCAAATAAACAAGCCGGCCTCGACAAAATATCTTGAAGCAAGAAGGCCATTTGGGGAAACCCCCCAAAACAAGAGCATCTTAGAAAACCACTAAAACCAACGATTCTTGATTATTTTCTTCAAATAGTTTGTTTTATACTTTATATATTAATAAAAATATGTGTATGGTTTATGGCATAAAACAGTATACAGTTGCAATATAAACTTTCTATATTAAGGATACGTAAACAGTTTCTCTCCAATCAATTTGAAGTATACAGTGTAGTACAGAGCACTGTCACTTTTAATCTCTGGGAGATTATAGCCATACTGCAAATTAAAAATACTAATTAGTAATCCACATTCATTTTATTTAAAATGAAATAAATTTATTTTAAAGGATCGATATTTCTTGTATAGATTCAACCTTGCTGATTAATATAATTTATGGAACAATTTATGAAAATCACCAACCAGTATTTTCAAGATACCCAAGATTAGCTTTTGTTTAGATGTACAGCGTGGACAGACTCCAGCCCACCGAGTCCACGCCAACCATCGATCACCCATAGACAATTTCTATGTTATCCCACTTTCCTTTCCTACACACTAGGGGCAATTTACAGAAGCCAATTAACCTAGAAATCAGCACGCCTTTGGAATGTAGGAGGAAATCAAAGCACCTACACAGTCACAGACAGCGCCTATAGTGAGGATTGAACCCAGGTCTCTGGCACTGTGAGGCAGCAGCTCTACCACTGTGCTGCCATTGTGTCATGTCAGCAGCTCTACTGCTGTGCCACTGTGAAGCTGTGCTTACCATTTCAAAATAATTAATTCACTACATAATTTTGCGTTGTGATTGATCGTATAAGTCTTTTACAATGAAGTTCTTTGAAAATGAAAACATTTACCTGGAATTAATCTTCAGTACAAATATAATTAAAACATTACACATTCTTTAAAAATGAATTAAGGTTATGACTGTCTATTATCTGGAAGAAGCCCCTCAATTTTTAGATCTAAACTGATTCAAGTTATGTATCACCCAAATATGAATAGATCCAGATCTTGGATAACTCCTCATCTTCAGTGGAATTCACGGCAACAACTATTTACATAATATAACAATGGATAGTCACAAAAGCTGGTGTAACAGCGGGTCACACAGCATCTCTGGAGAAAAGGAATAGGTGACCTTTGGGGTCGAGACCCTTCTTCAGTGAGTCAAGGGAAAGGGAAATGAGAGATGCAGATGGTGATATAGAGAGATCAGAGAACAAATGAATGATAGATAAGTTGATGGTAAAGGAAACCGGCCATTGTTTGCTGTGGGCTAGGGAAAACAAGTTACAGTGAGACTCAACAAGACGACTTTGAAGCTAGTACAACGACTTGGGTCGGGCGGGATGGGGAGAGAGGAGATGCATAGACCACCCTGCAAATGAGGTTGGAAGAGATGAAAGTGAACCGCTGCCTAACATGAAAGGACTGTAGGAGTCTCTGGACAGAGAGTTCAGTAACAGTGCTCCAATGGAAGTAACCTGCATTTAATGTCATCAGGAGGATGTAATTGCTCTTTGAATCTTTGTTGAAAAGAGGTCCAACAGTTACCCTTCACTAACTTGCTCATTTGTGTAAGTGGACACATCCTCGTATTGAACATGAACGCATAAAAGACGGTAGTTAAAATCTGTAGCAAAATGGGCGAGAAGCTGGAGTAACTGGACAGGTCAGGCAGCTTCCAGGAAGGAAATGGACAGTCGATGGTTCAGTTCAAGACTCTTCATCTAGACTGAAAGAGTAGAGGGGGAGCAGCCAGTATAAAGTAGCAGAGAGAGGGATGGGGCAAGAGCTAGCAAGCGATAGGTGGATACAAGTGCCTGGGTTGATTGGCATATTAGTCAGGATGGAAGAGAGGAGGCTGGGAGGTGATAAGTAATGAACAAAAGGTTGCAGGTTCAGAAATCTGATCGGGAAGGAAAGTGAATAATGGAACTAAATGAGGGAATGCAACAGATGGAAACAACAGAGCTGCATGAGTTAACATTTCTTAAAAGAATAAACATCACTCACTTGCTGCCACATTTCCTTTGCATGTCACTTCATTTCGTTTCAAAAATTGACCAGGTAATTTGAGTTTTACTTGAAACTTTGACCACAGAAGATGAATCCAAAAAAGACACCTCGAGTACTTTGAGGATACTAATGGAGATAGAATGTGGATCACTTGATCGCTCTTGATCGGTCAAAGTCAGCATGGATTTATGAAGGGGAAATCATGCTCGACTAATCTTCTGGAATTTTTTGAGGATGTAACAAGTAAACATAGAAACATAGAAATTAGGTGCAGGAGCAGGCCATTCGGCCCTTTGAGCCTGCACCGCCATTCAATATAATCATGGCTGATCATCCAACTCAGTATCCTGTATCTGCCTTCTCTCCATACCCCCTGATCCCTTCAGCCACAAGGGCCACATCCAACTCCCTCTTAAATATGGCCAACGAACTGGCCTCAACTACCTTCTGTGGCAGAGAATTCCACAGATTCACCACTCTCTGTGTGAAAAATAATTTTCTCATCTCGGTCCTAAAAGACTTCTCCCCTATCCTTAAACTGTGACCCCTTGTCCTGGACTTCCCCAACATCGGGAACAATCTTCCTGCATCTAGCCTGTCCAACCCCTTAAGAACTTTGTAAGTCTCTATGAGATCACCCCTCAAACTTCTAAATTCCAGCGAGTACAAGCCAAATCTATCCAGTCTTTCTTCATATGGAAGTCGTGCCATCCCAGGAATCAGTCTGGTGAACCTTCTCTGTACTCCCTCTATGGCAAGAATGTCTTTCCTCAGATTAGGAGACCATAACTGTACGCAATACTCCAGGTGTGGCCTCACCAAGACCCTGTACAACTGCAGTAGAACCTCCCTGCTCTTGTACTCAAATCCTTTTGCTATGAATGCCAACATACCATTCGCTTTCTTCACAGCCTGCTGCACCTGCATGCCTACTTTCAATGATTGGTGTACCATGACACCCAGGTCTCGCTGCATCTCCCCTTTTCCTAATCGGTCACCATTCAAATAATAGTCTACCTTCCTGTTTTTGCCACCAAAGTGGATAACCTCACATTTATCCACATTATACTGCATCTGCCATGCATTTGCCCACTCACCCAGTCTATCCAAGTCATCCTGCAGCCTCCTAGCATCCTCCTCACAGCTAACACTGCCCCCCAGCTTCGTGTCATCCGCAAACTTCGAGATGTTACATTTAATTCCCTCGTCCAAATCATTAATGTATATTGTAAATAGCTGGGGTCCCAGCACTGAGCCTTGCGGCACCCCACTAGTCACTGTCTGCCATCCTGAAAAGGACCCGTTCACTCCTACTCTTTGCTTCCTGTCTGCCAGCCAGTTCTCTATCCACATCAATACTGAACCACCAATACCGTGTGCTTTAAGTTTGTATACCAATCTCTTGTGTGGGACCTTGTCGAAAGCCTTCTGAAAGTCCAGATACAACACATCCACTGCTTCTCCCTTATCCACTCTACTAGTTACATCCTCAAAAAATTCAATAAGATTCGTCAGACATGATTTACCCTTCGTAAATCCATGCTGACTTTGTCCAATGATTTCACCACTTTCCAAATGCGCTGCTATCCCATCTTCAATAATTGACTCTAGCAGTTTCCCCACTACCGATGTTAGACTAACTGGTCTGTAATTCCCCGTTTTCTCTCTCCCTCCCTTTTTAAAAAGTGGAGTTACATTAGCTACCCTCAAATCCTCAGGAACTACTCCAGAATCTATAGAGTTTTGAAAAAATATCACTAAGGAACTAAAGTATAATGGATAAGGGATGGCAGTGGACTTGGTGTATCTGGACGTTCAAAAAGCCTTTGACAAGGTCCCACACATGAGATTTGTGTGCAAAATTAGAGCACATGGTATTGGCAGTAGGGTATTGAGATGGATAGAGAACTGGTTGGCAGACAGCAGAGTCAAGGGATACGGGGTGAAGGCAGGAAAAGGGTACTGATTGAGGATGATCAGCCATGATCACATTGGATGGCGGTGCTGGCTCGCAGGGCCGAATGGCCTACTCCTGCACCTATTGTCTATTGAAGCAAAGAGTGGAAATTAATGGGTCCTTTTCAGAATGGCGTGCAGTGACTAGTGGGGTGCCGCAAAGCTGGGTGCTGGGACCCCAGTTATTTACAATATATATTAACAATTTAGACAACAGAATTAAATGTAACATCTCCAGGTTTGTGGATGACACAAATCTGGGTGCCAGTATGACCTACAGGCTTGCTTAACGGGCTCAATCAGAAGTGATAGAAGAGTATGGAAATCAAAGTACGATGAAAGTTTTGGATAATGATTTGGGTGGAAGTTGGTTGTATGGGGGAAGAAATATGGTGTCAAGTTGGGAAAAGGGGAAGTACAACGGGATCTGGGGGTCCTTGTTCATCAGCCAATGAAAGTGAGCATGCAGGAACAACAGGCAGTGAAGAAAGCAAATGGCATGTTGGCCTTTACAACAAGAGGAGTTGAGTATAGGAGCAAAGAGGTCCTTCTGCAGTTGTATAGGGCCCAAGTGAGACCACACCTGGAGTATAGTGTGCAGTTTTGGTCCCCTAATTTGAAGAAGGACATTGTTGCTATTGAGGGAGTGCAGCGTAGGTTTACAAGGTTAATTCCCGGGATGGCAGGACTGTCATATGCTGAGAGAATGTAGCGGCTTGGCTTGTACACTCTGGAGTTTCGAAGGATGAGAGGGGATCTTATTGAAACATAGAAGATTATTAAGGGGTTGGACACGCTAGATGCAGGAAACATGTTCCCGATGTTGGGGGAGTCCAGAACCAGTGGCTACAGTTTAAGAATAAGGAGTAAGCCATTTAGAACTGAGACAAGGAAACACTTTGTCTCACAGAGAGTTGTGAGTTTGTGGAATTCTCTCCCTCACAGGGCGGTGGAGGCGGTTCTCTGGATACGTTCAAGAGAGAGCTAGATGGGGCTCTTAAAGATAGCGGAGGTAGGGGAAATGGGGAGAAGGCACAAACAGAGTACTGATTGGGGATGATCAGCCATGATCACATTAAATGGCGTTGCTGGCTCGGAGGGCCGAATGGCCTACTCCTGCACCTATTGTCTATTATAAGAGACAAAATAACAAGAAGGATTTAGAAAGTGCTAAATGACAAGGAGCACAAAAAAAAGAATAGTGAGGCTCAATTCTAAAGCATCAACCAAAATATGCAAGCAAATGGCCATACAGAAAAGTCAAGTTACATGGCAATTAGTAGGGCATCAATAGTTCAGTAATAAAAAGGGAAAGGAGCCATACGTGTTCAGAGAATTATCCACTTTTTGAATTTCTTACAAATAGAAATTAATTTACTTTCTCACAGTTTGAGGTATATAAATTAATTAATATAATTGGATGAACTTTAGATTTACTACATAATTAGCCCTATGAATTAGTGGCAAATTGATTTCAATGGAAATAAAAATTGGGCAATGGCGATCAGGTGCAGCTGACTCATAACATGAGTGAAACACTGATAGACTACTTCAATGCTTCGATGCAAAATGGGTCAATTTCCCTAGCACTGTTACTTTCTACCAAATAAAACAGTATATTATTTTGTTAACTTGGAACTACTTTTGCAGATGGTTCAAAACTATACTATACCAGTAAGTCATTGATCATCTATGCATAAATAACAAGTTGCATGTGATCTTTTTCATGATAAATTAACATTACTAGCTTTAAAGTCTGCCTTCAGAAGAATGTAACTCAAAATTATCTGCTTGAAATGGTATGAAATTGCATTTGAATTAGGTGGCCTGCACTCTGCTTGAAATCGTATGAAAATGCATTTGAATTTGGTGGCCTGCACTCTGCTTGAAATGGAATGTCAAGGAATAGCTGTGAGTGAACTGCCAGCCTACCAGCCGTGAGTCAATCAACTGCCAGCCCACCAGCCGTGAGTCAACTGATAGCACAACAGCCGTGAGTCAGACAACTGCCAGCCCACCAGCCGTGGGTGAGTGAACTGCCAGCCCACCAGCCCTGAGTGACTGAACTGCCAGCTGATCAGTCCTGAGTGAGTGAGCTGCCGGCCCACCAGCCCTGAGTGACTGAGCTGTCAGCCACCAGTCCTGAATGACTGAGCTGCCAGCCCGCCAGGCCTGAATGACTGAGCTGCCAGCCCACCAGGCCTGTGTGACTGAGCTGCTAGAGGGGGGGGGGGGTGTTGAGGGGGGATGGAGTGCGTATGTGGGGGGAGGGGGTGGGGAGAGGGGATGAGGGGAGGAGGAGGGATCAGGGGCATCACAACGGGAACCCGTCAGCCGTGCCTGCGCAGTTAGGGACTATGCATGAGTGGTGGAATATTGCGTTGGGGGACCAGGCCTCCCGTGTGAGAATGGCACCGAACGGGTCCCACTTAGTCTAGTTATTTAAACAGATAGAGGGAGAGGAGGGGGGTAGGGTGGGGAGGGGTTATGGAGGGAGTGACTGAGGGTAGGGGAAAGGAGAGGGAGAGGTGAGGAAGGGAGTTGGGGAGGGGAGGAGAGGGGAAAGAAGAGGAAGGGTGAAGAGAGTGAGGGAGTGCTGGGGATGAGGCGAAATGCCTGCGCAATTGGGGGCTATCGGTGAGTGGTCAAATATTGCGTAAGTGGAATGGGTTGCATTGGGGGAACGGGTGAGTGGTGGAATATTGCATTGGGGGAATGGGTGTGGTGGAATATTGCGTTGGGGGAATGGGGCCCAACGGGTCACACTTGGCCTAGTTTTCAATAAAATTGTACAATTTTGCTTTAATGCAACGTAAATTAATTGAACAAGTTTATTTCTCTGAAATAAATCCAAATCTGTTGTCTCACCATATTTTTCCAATGCTTCTGAAAATCTCCATAGGATTGAAAAGGACAGTATGGTGGAATCTCATGGCTGATGCTGACAATTTGCCCCTTCTTCATACTAGATTTTGAAAAAAGAAATTTGATATGAGAATCTGAATGTCAAAAGTAGTCTCATTACTTTGTGTGGCATTTTAATGAGTGCTAATATCGGAAAAAAAGGTGAATCTACTTAAACATTCTGATACACTGCTTTGGGGATTGGAGAATGAAAATTGGAGGTCAGGTGTATCAGCTGTTCGTGAATTAAGATCATGACTAGTGGTTTGCTATGATGGGATCATTTAAATGATAAAAGCAATATCTCATCTTGAACAGATACTGAACCAGAGTTACATAATAAATACATTATAATAATGATGGTTGCTTCCAGGACAATTTAGCGTAAGAGCATCCTCCACCCCTGCTCCCACCAATATTATCATAAGGTGTGTTGCGTGGTGAACTGTGCTGTCCCATGCCTAAATGATGTCGAAATATGGCCATGGTGCAATGACGCATGGTCCATCATGCCAGTTTGAATTTACACAATGATGCAAAAGAACCTGTAAGCAGTTCTTAGTGAGTTTAACTGCTATGTTAAAAAAAAAACTTTGTACAATTGCAGAACCTGGGAAAGTGAAATAAGGTAATCTCCCAGCAGACATATTTTCAATGCGAACATTTAAAGGTTCATTCAACTTACAGAAATGAATTACTACTATCAGATATTTATTTTATTGTAATGTAAATGGGGTTTCATTTATCCAAGGACAAAGGAGAAACTGAGAAATTGGAAATAAATGAAGCTTTGGTCAAAGTAATTCAGAGGGACATAACAACTTAGTTGGTTAAGAATGAGTGGCATCCACAAGGTAACTATGAACCAGATGGTGGATGTTGAATAATATTCTTTACTACCTTCCCAGGACCTGCATGCAAATTTGTTAGGATCAGTTTTCTTTATAAATCATGACCTGTTGAGCCTTTATGCCCAACAGGACGTGGTTGATGTAATTTGCAAGAAAAACAAAAATAGACTTAAAACTTCTATAAATATGTAAAATTAGAACATTTAGTCAAAATGTCCTATCAACAATTCAAATATTGCCTTGTTATTTAATACCAGCTTGCTCTAATCAATGAGGGCCCCAGATTCCATGCTCCTTCCGGCATACCTGGGCTCCAGATAAGCACTCTCCCTGACACGCTGGTGCCCAGGTTCCCTACACTCTCAAGACTAACCTGGTCCTGTTTCCCACACTCTGTTGAAATTCTCAGTATTCTTTTTTCTGTGCTCCCTTGAAATCTACAAGGCCACTGGGAAATGTAGAATTCTACTTCATGCAGTGCTTTCCAGATTTCATTCTTCTGGGGGTAAACTTCTTCCTCAAATCACTTCCATCTTTGCTTCCTGAACATGGATATGTTTGCTAATGTGAAGTTTATTTATCTTTTTCAGGGCCTAGACCTTCGACTATGAGAAAAAAAATCTGTCATGGTTAATCATATACTACACATTGATTATGATCCATTCCTTTTCTATTTAGTTGTACATTTTTATAATTGTATTCATCCTATAAGCAATATGGAGAATGAAAACCTCAACCTGTTTTGAAAAAAATGACAAAATATATTGAAACGCAAACCTATTCCACAATTAATCACTCTGTAAAATACATCTGTATGAAAACAACATTCAAACCAGGGAGTTGGGAAGTTATTTTGCAGGTATGAATTTGATTTAGAAATTACCTGGGCAACACATAGCACCAATTACTTCCAATAAAATGTTTTGGTAATACAGCAATCTTCTTGCTGCAGAAATTCTTCAGCACTCCAATTGATATGTCAAAATCTTCAACCTATGAATTAAGACATATGTTATTCCAATCAACGTAATGTGCAATGCTGATCTTTGTAGTGGTGGACAATGGATAAGCTCTAACGGTATATGAGATAGCAGCATTATTGCAGCACAAACAGGGGAGCAGAAAGATGAAAAACCAAGCTGCTACTGTTTTATAACTAATCAAATATTATCACAGCATGACAAGGAAACCATTTCCAAAATGCAGATACGGAAATTTACATTGGAAAAATTGATATAAAAATGTGACAAGACATAACAGTAAGTTGAGAGAAGCTCGAACACCATCCATGGTGAGAAAAACAGTGATGTTTCCAATCCAGGACCCTTCCTCAGAATTGGGAAAGTGAGAAGATAAGAGATGGCGTGAAGAGTAGAGAGTTAATATCTGATAAGATGCAGATGAAAGTTGTCAAGATAAAAGTTATTTTAAAAAGATAGTTAGACCAAAATGAACCAGAACAAACTGAAACAAAGTGTAGGCACATCTGTGCAAAACATGGGGTTTACCTTAGATTGATAGATTCAACATTCAATTCAGAAGTTTGTAACACACTTTGTGAGGCAATAAGATGGTATTCAAGTTTGCATCAATATAAGGGTGGGATGGGGGAAAAAAGTGACATCAGGTTTAGTGTTGCATCTCATGCAGATGTATGGGAAAATGCAATAAGAGGGAAAATGGTTGGTGCAGTTGGAAGAGTGTACCAGACAGTTGCAGAGCGAATAATCCCTCAAAATGTTGAAAGTTATAGAGGTGAAAGATGTCTTTGGTGATAGAATCCAACTAGAGGTGGTGTAAATTGTGAAGCATGGTCTGTTCAGTGTGGAATCTAACATGGTAAAATATGCGGTTGAGCACCCTAACCCTGCTCTAGCTGGGAGATGAGATAATGAGTGTGGCCATTTCGAGAAAATATTGCCATATACATTATTTATGAAACTATCCTTCAGTGCTTTTCTCTGGGGCCAGTTTCAATATTCTATCAATTTAGTCATAAGCATTGATTATTTAGGGCCCCAAGTGCTCTGAAGTCCATACCAGCTACTAGTCAGTCTCCACTGTGATACTCTGCAAAGTAGCTTGTACAATCTTCTTTGCTGGAGCTGTGCATTCCAATTGCTTTATGCTGTATATGCAGGAAGGAAGGAGCACAGCCAGGTGGTCCAATTTTCCAGTGCTGGCGAGGATGGCGTATCTAGTGGTGGAATAACAGCAGTCAAGTATTTAACCCTCTGATGCTGCAGGATACAGACTGATGGTAGCTTGCATGTCTTCTTCAAGCTGGCTTCGTTGAAGTCTCCAACAATGATGAAGCATCAAGATATGCTGTGTGCCGTTTGTTGACAACAGCATATATAGTTCCTCAGGTGACAGCTGATCATCTCTATGGGGCAGCATGTAGCCTGCAGTCATGACAATGTAGGTGAAATCTTTGGGAGGTAGAAGGGACAGCAATCTACCATTAGCAGGAGTTGTACAAGACTGCCACGTCCGAACTCCATGAAAGTTTATCACGTTTGGCATCTTCCTTTTCCCGATCACACTGTCCAGACTGAAAAGCCTACGGGCTGAGGGCAGAATCTTGAGAACTGAGGATAAGCCGCATCTCTGTGAAATTGGGCACACAGTATTCCTTCATATCCCTTTGGGAAAGCAAACTTGCCCTTAAGACCTCAAATGTTATTATCTAGCAATTGGATACTGACCAAACGGATGCTAGGGAGGCAAGGATTGTAGGCCTACAACACTTCATTCTTACTTGGAGATACTTCCGTGTACTGTACCTGGATATCACAGGATTGGAATCTTAGTGACCATCGAGCAATCATGAAATCGCTAATTCTCCTAAATGGTCCACTAATCGGTTAGTTACAACACTGATTTGTGCCTTTTAGCATTGTTTAAAACGGTTATAATTAAGATTATCCTCCTCAACTGCTAGCAAAATTATGCCACACTCAGGTCTTTTTTTTAATGGTTTATAGCCACAATTTTCAAACATTTGTACACATTTTATTGGCAAGGAAATACAGTATAATGCATAAATAACTAAAACAAAGAAAATCCCGTTGGATATATATGTTAACATTTAAAAAGAGATAAACAAAGTAATACCTTAGCCAGGGTCAGTCGAATAGTGGAAGCTTCCACACTAACGCACAATTGGGTCTCCGAAACATTCAGCTCCAAAACTGTCATTAGGAAATATATTGTGTCACTGATTCAATTGCTAACTGCTTAGTAACATAATTCCCTTACTACAATTAAAATGATTGGATCTACGGTTTGCACATGATAACATGGTAATCCAACATTACTGATTAAGGTTATTTTTTAAATGGTATTTCAAATGACAAATGTTTTGAGTTAGAATTGTTACAAAGCAATAATATTTATTTAATGCAGCTCTTATCGCTAGTAATTCCATTTCAAGAAACTTTGCAAAAATGTAAAGTCACCACAATCTAGATGTAATGTTTGACATTGGTAATTTCAAGACTCCTCAGAGAGCGGTTGAACATTACCTTTCCCTAGCTTAGAAACTAAACATCGGAACCAATCCCGCAGACATGCCACATTCTGAGAAATCAGATATAAATTTGGAGTATGCAGTCTGAAGTAGTTCCGAGAAGTGGTTTGCAGAAATCTATATTTCAATACAACTGAAGGTGCTATTAATCATCTGTAATGTTTTTTTTGCTATGGTACCAGAAGGTCTGGCTACTAGAAAAGTACAAGACACAAAATTATGGTTTATAATGTATAATTTTATAGTGACAGGCTGGAGGAAATTTGCAGCTTTAGGCCATATTTGGAGTATTGTGTACAGTTCTGATCATCCTATTACAGGAATGATGTGGAGGCTTTGGAGAGGGTAAAAAAGAGGTTTACCAGAATGTTGCATAAGGCATTAGCTGTAACGAGAGGACGGACAATCTCAAATTGTTTTCGTCGAGCATCAGAGAATGAGGGGAGAACTGACAGAATATGAAATTCTGACGGCATATAGTAGGCAGACAGAACTGTTTTCCCAGGTTGGAAATGTCATAGGCTAGAGGGCATAATTTGAGGTCAGAGGGAAAGTATAAAGGAGATAAGTGCCTCAAGTTCATGTTTACATAGAGAGTGGTGTGTTCCTGAAATGCATTATCAGGAGAGGTCAGGGAAGCAGATACAAAAGTGCCTTTTAAGAGGCTTTTAGAAAGGTGCGTGGATATGCAAGGAATGGAGGGATAAGGATCACATGTTGGCAAAGATTATTTAAATTTGACATCATGCTTGGCACAGACATTGTGGGCGGAAGGACCTGTTCCTCAGCTGTACTTTTCTATGCTCTAAGAAATAAGGATGAGGAAATCTATATAACTAAAAGTCTCATCTTGATCACTTCCTGTCTGCGCTGTATATTGATTTTAGAAAAAACGCTAACATATATCGCTATGATGTTTGGCCATCATACTCACAGTCCTCCTCCGCTGAGGCAGGCCCGAGGATTTTTCCGATCGATGAAAAATAAAAAAGTTATGAATGTTTAAAACATCTTGATATCAGCTGATTGGTCCTCTAACCTGACAATCACCATGATGAAGGTAACGCCCCATATGGGGGGCCAGGAATATAAATCCCAAATGATATGAAATTGCATTTGAATTTGATGGCCTGCACTCTGCTTGAAATCGTATGAAATTGCATTTGAATTTAGTGGCCTGCACTCTGCTTGAAATGGAATGTCAAGGAATAGCTGTGAGTGAACTGCCAGCCCACCAGCCGTGAGTCAATCAACTGCCAGCCCACCAGCCGTGAGTCAACTGATAGCACAACAGCCGTGAGTCAGACAACTGCCAGCCCACCAGCCGTGGGTGAGTGAACTGCCAGCCCACCAGTCCTGAGTGACTGAACTGCCAGACCAACAGGCCTGAATGACTGAGCTGCCAGCCCGCCAGGCCTGAGTGACTGAGATGCCAGGCCACCAGTCCTGTGTAACTGAGCTGCCAGCCTACCAGGCCTGAGTGACTGAGCTGCCTGCCCACCTGGCCTGACTGAGCTGCCAGCGCAATAATCCATTTGTCCCACAATGTCCATAGTAGCCCTCTGTAAACCAGTCCTTTCAGCCCACAACACCCATACTAGCACTCCAGAAAGCCACTCACTGGCCACCAATATTGGAATTGGTGAAGAGGTGGAATATTGCGTTGGGGGACCAGCCCCCCCGTGTGAACATGGGACCCAACCGGTCCCACTGAGTCTAGTACAAAATAACATTCCAGTTTAAATATCAACCAACCCACACCTACCACGCTTCTCACTATTACACATTTATATAGTCACATAAATCTTATGAACATCTGTATCAGAAGATCAGTTTATTAAGGTGACAATGACAAACTTTGATGATGCTTATCAGTTTGAATTACTATCTGTACATAGATAGTGATAAGGTTTTTTTCCTGTTCAGTTCCTGTGGATTGGAGGTAAGCTAATGTTATCCCACCTTTTTAAGAAAGGAGGGTGAGAGAAAGCAGGGAATTATAGACCAGTTAGCCTGACATTGGTGGTGGGGAAGATGCTGTAGTCAATTATTAAAGATGTACTAGCGGCGCATTTGGTGAGCAGTAACAGGATCCGTTCAGGTCAGCATGGAAACAAACAAAGACTAGTCTGGTGCCGCAATGCTCGGTGCTGGGACCGCAGCTATTTACAATATCTATTAATGATTTAGATAAAGGAATTAAAAGTAACATTAGCAAATTTGCAATGACACAATACTGGGTGACAGTGTGAACTGTGAAGAGGATGCTGAGGATGCAGGGTGACTTGGATAGGTTGGGTGAGTGGGCAGATACATGGCAGATGCAGTATAATGTGGATAAATGTGAGGTTATAGAGGGGACTCACAGGAGTCCAGCCAAGAATCAGTCAGATGTTTTGTGTGAACGAAACATATTTATTATTATTACAGTGCCTTTCCCTACTCCAAAAATGGGCACGGGCATTGCCCGACCTTAAATACCTCTAAGGGTCAACCCCATGACCTACGCCTCCCACACCGAGACACCTAACTTCTCCCTCCAGAGCCGAGGGTTCGCTCTGCCCGTGGCCTACCACCAGGTGCCGCCACAAGGTTATCCACTTTGGTGGCAAGAACAGGAAGGCAGATTATTACCTGAATGGTGTCAGATTAGGAAAAGGGGAAGTGCAACAAGGCCTGGGTGTTCTTGTACATCAATCACTGAAAATAAACATGCAGGTACAGCAGACAGTGAAGAAAGCTAATGGCATGTTGGCCTTCAAAACTGGAGGATTTGAGTATAGCAGCAAAGAGGTCCTTGTGTTCAGTTCTGGGCAGTTATAGGAAATATGTCAAGCTGGAAAGGGTACAAAGAAGATTTACGATGATGATGCCAGGACTAGAGGGTCTGAGCTTTAGGGAGAAGTTGAGTAGGCTTGGACTCTATTCCTTGGAACCCAGTAGGATGAGGTAATCTTATAGGGGTGTATAAAATCATCAGGTAGATGCATAGAGTCTCTTGCCCAGAGTAGGTGAATCGAGGTCCAGAGGACATAGGTTTAAATAGAAGGGGGAATACATTTATAGGGATTTGAGGGGTAACTTTTTCACACAAAGGATGGTGGATGTATGGAACAAGCTGCCAGAGGAGGTAGTTGATGCAAGGACTGTCCCAACATTTAAGAAATAGTTAGACAGGTCCATGGATAGGACAGTTGTGGAGGAAATGGACCAACTCAGGCAGATGGGACTAGTGTAGCTGGGACATGTTGGCCAGTGTGGGCAAGTTGGGCCAAAGGGCCTCTTTCCACATGGTATCACTCTCTGACTATGTGACAATGAGAGAATTTATCTTAGAGGTGTTGATTGAGATAAGTATTGATCAAGACACTAGTTACTCAAATGCAGCGCATTTGGAAAGTGGTGAAATCATTGGACAAAGTCAGCATGGATTTACGAAGGGTAAATCATGTCTGACGAATCTGATTGAATTTTTTGAGGATGTAAATAGTAGAGTGGATAAGGGAGAAGCAGTGGATGTGTTGTATCTGGACTTTCAGAAGGCTTTCGACAAGGTCCCACACAAGAGATTGGTATACAAACTTAAAGCACACGGTATTGGTGGTTCAGTATTGATGTGGAAAGAGAACTGGCTGGCAGACAGGAAGCAAAGAGTAGGAGTGAACGGGTCCTTTTCAGGATGGCAGACAGTGACTAGTGGGGTGCCGCAAGACTCAGTGCTGGGACCCCAGCTATTTACAATATACATTAATGATTTGGACGAGGGAATTAAATGTAACATCTCGAAGTTTGCGGATGGCACGAAGCTGGGGGGCAGTGTTAGCTGTGAGGAGGATGCTAGGGGGCTGCAGGATGACTTGGATAGACAGGGTGTGTGGGCAAATGCATGGCAGATGCAGTATAATGTGGATAAATGTGAGGTTATCCACTTTGGTGGCAAAAACAGAAAGGTAGACTATTATTTGAATGGTGACCGATTAGAAAAAGGGGAGATGCAGCGAGACCTGGGTGTCATGGTACACCAGTCATTGAAACTAGGCATGCAGGTGCAGCGGGCTGTGAAGAAAGCGAATGGTATGTTGGCATTCATAGCAAAAGGATTTGAGTACAAGAGCAGGGAGGTTCTACTGCAGTTGTACAGGGTCTTGGTGAGGCCACACCTGGAGTATTGCATACAGTTTTGGTCTCCTAATCTGAGGAAAGACATTCTTGCCATAGAGGGAGTACAGTGAAGGTTCACCACACTGATTCCTGGGATGGCACGACTTCCATATGAAGAAAGACTGGATAGACTTGGCTTGTACTCGCTGGAATTTAGAAGATTGAGGGGTGATCTCATAGATACTTACAAAATTCTTAAGGGGTTGGACGGGCTAGATGCAGGAAGATTGTTCCCGATGTTGGGGAAGTCCAGGACAAGGGGTCACAGTTTAAGGATAGGGGGGAAGTCTTTTAGGACCGAGATGAGAAAATGATTTTTCACAGAGAGTGGTGAATCTGTGGAATTCTCTGCCACAGAAGGTAGTTGAGGCCAGTTCGTTGGCCATATTTAAGAGGGAGTTGGATGTGGCCCTTGTGGCTGAAGGGATCAGGGGGTATGGAGAGAAGGCAGATACGGGATACTGAGTTGGATGATCAGCCATGATCATATTGAATGGCGGTGCAGGCTCGAAGGGCCGATTGGCCTGCTCCTGCACCTAATTTCTATGTTTCTAATGTTTCCAATAGTTTGATTTTGATGGATTAGATGAGTACTAGAAGTTTTTTTCCCAGAGAATGTGCTATAATTTCACCATTCAGTCAGACATTAAGCATCCAGGGAACGTACAAAATTCTTAAGGGGTTGGACAGGCTAGATGCAGGAAGTTTAATTCCCGATGTTGGGGAAGTCCAGAACAAGGGTCACAGTTTAAGGATAAGGGGGAAGTCTTTTAGGACCGAGATGAGAATATATTTTTTTTTAAAAACAGAGAGTGGTGAATCTGTGGAACTCTCTGCCACAGAAAGTAGGATCAGTGGGTATGGAGAGAAGGCAGATAGAGGTTACTGAGTTGGATGATCAGCCATGACCATATTGAATGGCGGTGCGGGCTCGAATGGCCGAATGGCCTACTCCTGCACCTATTTTCTATGTTTCTGCTCCATTTGAACAGTTTGTGGACCAGAAACTCCTGTGAGTCGATGAGAATTTCTCATGGAGAATTTGAAAACATCCTTTCCCTGTTCCACTGAAGGTGCTTAGAAAAGACTTCTCATTTTTTGAGTCTCTTGTTGGACATGCAGTCCCATTAGAGCTGTCTCAGAGGGACAATGCAAGGGTGGTGGAAATGGTTGTCCTATATCCTTGCCAATGGGTTTGTAGAATTTTATATTGATATGAGACGTGAATTAACTACCAAAATTTCAATATCAATAAGGGTAAGCCTTGAAATAGCAAATATATCAGAAATATACATGAAAGCACCTCACCAACTGCATTCTGTTTTTCTTCATTCCCCAAAAAGTTCTTCCCTTAAACAAAACAGTTATTATAACTGAACAAACAATATAGCTTATTGGTTATGCATTATTAATGGTAATAACGTTTTATTAACTGTAATTACAGTATATGTCAGGCAATGCAATTTTTAATGTATTTCCAAATTAGATATTCCAGCATCAAATATCCATTGATACAAATTAGCATTTGTAAAAAAAAGCACCTTAGTATTTTGCCTGTAATGAATGCTTAAACTCTGACATTACAAACAAAATAAATGACTTTCGGTTGCGACTCATATTTATTAATCTTATACAAACACCAAGGTTCGGCCACTCATATTGGTATGGACACAAACTACAACTAGTAACATATTATTATACAAATTATGTTTAAAGCCATGATCATATTGATTGGCGGTGCAGGCTCGAAGGGCCGAATGGCCTACTCCTGCACCTATTTTCTATGTTTCTAAAAGGATGCACAAATCATTGATTCTTTTTGACTGATCTAACTATAGATTTATCTTAATCTATCTATATGCATGGCCTGTTTTTTTTTTCATTTTACTTACATTAAACAAAGAACACCCCTGAAGATCCACTTCCAAGTTATTTTAAAATCTTTAAGCTGTTATATACATTGTAATTTTAATCATGTGTTTTACTTTAAGGAAGCAACTTTTAAATGAATATGTGAATCAACCACTGACTAACTGCACGTTTGTGGATGAATAGTAGTATACATTGGCGATTTAAGTGACTGAATAACTTGAGTGAAGAATGCTGAGGGTGAAACCTAGATGAATAAAAAGATCAGCAACCTTTAAATGTTTGTTTGAATGTGAATACTTTGAATGTGTAGTTATTATTTATTTTTAATTATTGTTAAGTTAGGGGCCTGTCCCACTTAGGCGACTTTTTAGGCGAGTGCAGGAGACTCTGCGCTCGCCTCATGATCGCCACATGTTCGCTGGTGGTCTCTGGTGAGTCTCCTTCATGGTCGAGAGTTCCCACATTCTGGAAACTAGTCGCGGCCTCAGTATAGTCGCAGCAAATTATTCAACATGTTGAAAAGTTTTCTGCAACCAAAAATTGGTCGCCATGGAGAAAATCAATACTTTTGTAGTTGTAGGTGCAGTGGTAGTGGGGTTGCCATGTCGTTGTAGTCAGTCGAGGTAGGCGTAGGTAGTTTTAGTTAATCTCCTTTGCTGGCCGGGTATTTTCATTGGCTCATTGGGGGGAAAAAATGTAAGCACGAGTTTTCAGAACCAAGGAAAACCGACCGGTAATGTTAAATGCCCCCTAAACCTCACAGCTATGTATCTCTGGCATATTAGAAGTTGTCTGGCTTCTTAAATTGTCTCCACTTCTTCTCCGCCCCCTTCTCCCCTCCCCGCTCTTTTAAGGGACTTACCGTACACTGTGCAAGCCGTCTTTAACCTTCCTGTGTGTGTATCACCTTGGCTTTGCACCATGTGAATTTCAGACGCCGCTCCCCCGCTTTCCCTGGCCCCCGCCTTTACGATGTGTTTGTGTGTGTTCCGCTCTGATGGTCGCCTTTCCAGTTCGCAGTTTTTCAGGCGAGTGCCGCGAGCTTGAAGGTCGCAGGCAATCTGCTGAAAAGTCGCCTAAGTGGGACAGGCCTTTAAATTACAAATGTACAGAACATGGAACCAGTTGCATTTGCTTAAAATGTGTTTTTAAAAACTGAAAATGCCCAATCTTGCCAAACAATAACTAAACAAATATTCTGAGCCGAACCAAAAACACAACTTGAGAGATTGAATTCCTAGTTATGTATTGTTATTTAATATGCTCTTAGCGAAGAAAAAGCTCATGTAAGAGAAATGAAAATGTATTTATACAATTAATATTTGTAAACAAATTTTTTTCAGGTCACCACATAATAGGATGGATATGATGGAACTGTAAAGGATGCAGAGGAAATTCACCCAGATGCTTTCTAGATTGAAGACTTTTGTTATGGGAAAAAGGGCTTGTTTTCCCTCTTGCAAAGATGGTTGTGATGAGATGTGACGGAGGCAAATAAAATTACGAGAGCAACAGGGGATATGATAACTGCCCAGAATCCTTTTTCCATGGTATTGAGTGTCAAAAACCAGAGAGCATAGGTTTAAGGTGGGAGGAAGAAGATCTGAGTGAAAAGGTTTTCTTATAGAGTGGTTGGTATCTGGAATGCGTTGCCTTGGGAGATGCTATAATCAGATACAACTATTATGTTTAAGAGTCATTTTGACTGACATTTGAATAGACAAGAAATTGAATCATACGGACTTCAAACTTATAAACAAGATTAATATAGTTGGACAAAAACGTTGGCATGGATGTGGTAGTCCAAAGGGCCTGTGTTAGTGCTGTATGACTATGGAAATGTTTCCAAGCAATATACGTAATTGAAAAAAATGGAATGCAATAATCAGACTCACAAAGTTACCAATCAAACCAGTTTTCTGATTAGAGAAACTTAGTTTTTCTCCAAGAGAGAACAATTCTCCAACAGTTCAATTAATCTCATATATAAGAAAAAACTGAACAAATGCACAACCATTTCATGTCCTGGCAATTACCATGAATAAGTAAGTGTCCTGCTTTGTTCCAGTCAGGAGCAAGCCTTGTCACCAAGGTAAAGGACAAGCACATTTGCAGGACTGCAGGGATTACTCTTTGTGGAACATCCATCTGTCATCATTGAAAAACAGTATTGAAAATTTCAATTAGAACATAAGAAATAGAAATAATTTTGGGCCAATAGGCCTTTTTCATTTTACAATCAGATCATAGATCTTATACCTCAATACATTAATATCCATTTATTTAAGACTTGCTATGTGAAATAAAATGTAAAATGTGAAATAAAATGCTGAAGCACTTAAAATAGTTGAAATGTCAGTTAATTGAGCTGAATTAATATATAATAACATGTTCATTTATTTTGTTCTATTATTTCTTCTTCAAAATCTCAGCTGAAAGTGGAAAATTCCATTGATGTTTGGATATGACTTGTATTTCATAAGTTCTTGGAGCAGAATAAGGCCACCAAGTCTACTCTGCCATTCAATCGTAGCTGATCCATCTTTCCTTTTCAACCCCATTCTCCTGCCTTTGCCCCATAACCCCTGACACCCAAACCTATTTAATCTAATGTTTAAAAACTATACTTATATGCTTCACAGACAGGCATGTACAAAATAGACAATAAACCGCTAAATAATGGGAGTTGTGATTCGGGTGATTGAACAACCCACTTCTTGGCTTAACAGAACTGTTGCCAAACCAAGTTATGACAAATGCGATAGGATGCTCTCCATGGTGCCAGTAGAAGTTGGTAAGAGTCGTTGGAGACATGCTGATTTTCTTGAGCATCTGAGGAAGAGGCATTGATGTGCTTTTTTGGCTGTAGCTTCAATGTGGTTGGTTTATGACAGATCGGTGCTAATATTTAGATCCAAAAACCCAAAGCCCTCAAGCATTCCACTTGTGCACCATTAATGCTGATTGGGGTATGTACTTGGAGATCAGTGTCACTCATGTTATGAGTCATACTTTGTAGCTATGCCCACTAGTTTAACAGAAAGCTTCTCTGCCCTTTCTCGGTTATGTCCTAAGATGAAGTTACCTATGCTGTAACACTAATAAAGTCTTTGGATCTTAATCACAGTGTGTTATTCCAACAGCAGAAGCTCAACAGTACTCTTCCTTAACTCAATAACTAGCTGACATTGAGGGAGAAGTCATTGTCCTAAAACCATCTCTATGTCCTTCCTGTACTCCATCTTGTTTTTGTTCGAGGTCAGGCTCAGCATAGTGGTGTCATCTGCAAACTTGCACACAGAGTTGGTGCAGAATTTGGTTGCACAATCATGAATGTATAGGGAGTATATAAGGGGCTGAGAATGCAAGCTTGTGGAGCTCCAGTGTTGAGAATTATTGTGGAGGATACATTGTCACCTAGCATCACACATTGTAATCCATGGGTCAGAAAGTCAAAGCTCCAGTGGGAGAGGGAAGTGCTGACTTTTAGGTCCAGAAGTTTAGAGATGAGTTTGGATGGTTTTACCATGTTGAAGGCAGAGCTATAGTCAATAACTTGATGAACTAGGTGTTCTGGAGATGTGTGTAACGTCAGGGAGATGGCATCTATTAACTCCAGCCTCCCAGACAGCCTTGATAACTGCATCTGGAATTCTTTCTTGGCATCCTTGACGGCTTTGCGAAGATCATAGATTTCTTGTATTGCTCAGGGCCATGTGACGAACTCTGTAGACTTGGACTTAACCTGGGAGCAGACCTCAACAGTTCATCCATGGTTTCCAGTTGGGCAACATACTGCTCTCGTTTCCCTTATCCCTAACTAGTCTGAAAAAGGATCTCGACCCGAAATATCACCCATTCCTTTTCTCCAGAGATGCTGCCTGTCCCGCTGAGTTACTCCAGCTTTTTGTGTCTATCTTCAGTTTAAACCTGCATCTGGATTTCCTTCTTACACACTTATTGTCTATTTTGGTATGCATTCCTCTCCACGCTTACTGCTGAAGTCTGTGATGATAGTGGTGTGTTTTCCATGAGTTTAGGAATTTGATTTTCTTTATAAAATAAATAGGAAAAGACAGCAAGGTAAAACTGTTTTATGTTAGAAAATTTCACGGCAATTAGACTGATGGCTAAAGATCTCACCAGCGACGGAGCAAAGGAAAGTACAGTTGAGTATATGTTCCTTCAAATATATGTTGAGTATAGGAGCAAAGTGGTCCTTTTGCAGTTGTACAGGGCCCGAGTGAGAACACACCTGGAGTATTGTGTGCAGTTTTGGTCTCCAAATTTGAGGAAGGACATTCTTGCTATTGAGGGAGTGCAGCATCGGTTCACAAGGTTAATTCCCGGGATGGCGGGACTGTCTTATGCTGAGAGAATGGAGCGCCGTGCTTGTATATTCTGGAATTTAGAAGAATGAGAGGATATCTTATTGAAATATACAAGATTATTAAGGGTTTGAACATGCTAGAGGCAAGAAACATGTACCCGATGTTGGGGGAGTCCAGAACCAGGAGCCACAGTTTAAGAATATGGGGTAAGCCATTTAGAACAGAGATGAGGAAACACTTTTTCACACAGAGAAAATTCTCCGCCTCAGAGGGCGGTGGAGGCCAGTTCTCTGGATACTTTCAAGAGAGAGCTAGATAGGGCTCTTAAAGATAGCGGAGTCAGGCGATATGGGGCGAAGGCAGGAACGGAGTACTGATTGTGGATGATCAGTCATGATCACATTCAATGGCGGTGCTAGCTCGAAGGGCCGAGTGGCCTACTCCTGCACCTATTGTCTATTGAAAGCAAGAAGTATGACGATCAAGAACTGAGATTGTGGTACAGAATCTTGTACTGCATGATTTGCAGAGAAGGAAGAGAGTCACATCATGAGAGAATTTCAACACAGTATTATAGATGGTAAGTCAATATATGAAGCATATTTTAGGGCAGGTTAGAAAACAGATGTGGCATTACAAAATAAAACACTGATCCAACTGTTTTTGGAATCTTGACAATTAATATTGGTTATATTGTTTCACCCCTTTGGGACATTATAATATTTTGAAATGTTTCCTTAAAATTATATCCATCCAAAATACATTTATGTATTTGTCCTTTTGCTTGGTGATAAAGAGGCGATTATCTGCTTACTACTTACAGGTTCCCTCAAGGTGAAAGATGACTTGCTTCAGTTCTGTGTGTTCTGAGGTGACTAATGAGACCAATGATATAATCGCAGAATCTTCCACAGCTGAGCAGGCAGGTAGATGAGTATTTTTTTTAGGTGGTTCTTCATTAGGGCTTTTTTGTGTTCCCAATGCATGGATTCAAAATTATCAATCCCTACTGTAATATACCTGTTCTGCTTTCAACACTCCTGGGCCAATGTATCCCAGGACACAGGTGCGGTGCTGCAGCTTTTCAAAGGGGCTTTGAACATATTCTTGAACCTTTTCCTCTGCCCATATGGTAAACTTCTCCCATCAAGGAATTTTAAATAAACCCTGTTTCGGGAATCTGATGTCAAGCAGCCATTTGAGTGTAGTTAAGGCCATAATGTAAGTAAGTAAGTTTATTGGCCAATTATTCACATACAACGAATTTGTCTTGGTGCTCCGCCCACAGGTAACATGACATACAGTGACAGTTACGAATGACTCAGAAAACACAAAACATTAATAATAATAAAACGTTAATGATAAAACACCATTGATTAAGCATGTGAACCAACAAAATACCAGATCAAAGGGAGGCTACAGATTTTTGGCTGTTGAGTAGAGCAATTACTCGTGGATAAAAACTGTTTTTATGTCTGGCTGCGGCAGCTTTGACAGTCCGGAGTTGCCTTCCAGATTGAAGTGATTCAAAGAGTTTGTGGCCAAGGTGAGAGGGGTCAGAGATGATCTTGCCTGCTCGCTTCCTGGCCCTTGCAGTGTACAGTTCATCAATGGAGGGAAGGCTGCAGCCAATAAGCTTCTCTGCTGATCGGATGATTTGCTGCAGCCTCCAGGTGTCGTGCTTGGTGGCTGAGCCAAATCAGACCATGATGGAGAAGGTGAGAACAGACTCTACGATGGCCGTGTAGAATTGGACCATCATTGCCTGTGGTACAGGCAGAAGTACATCCTCTGTTGTGCTTTCTTTTTTATTTATTTTTTAAATATATTTTTATTAGAAGCAAACACATATTATGGTGAAAACATTTCATGTGCATCAATCATACATTATTAATATTATCAATTGAGAATTCATTCTGCTTCTAATAAGTTTTTTAAAAATAGATAGAAAGTAAAAAAGAGAATGAGGAAAAAAGAAAAAAAATCATAAATGTCAAGATATAAAAAAAAGGAATGGAATGATTTACTATTAATACATTGTTTTGAAGAAGGAACTGCAGATGCTGGAGAATCGAGGGTTACACAAAAAGCTGGAGAAACTCAGCGGGTGCAGCAGCATCTAAGGAGCGAAGGAGATAGGCGACGTTTCGGGTCGAGACCCTTCTTCAGTCTGAAGAAGGGTCTCGACCCGAAACGTCGCCTATCTCCTTCGCTCCTTAGATGCTGCTGCACCCGCTGAGTTTCTCCAGCTTTTTGTGTAACCCCCCTACTATTAATACATCATTGGAGATAGGTTCGAAGAGTATAAAGTGTAACTTTTCATCTGATCCTGAGTCCAAGTTTCAGTTAGGTTCTGTGCCGAACCAATCTACCCTTTCAAATAATCGATGAATGAAGACCATATTCTAACAAAAAGTTCTTGTTTGTCCATTAAGACAAATCTGATTCTTTCCAGGTGTAGGGTCTCCGACATTTCCATAATCCAAAATTTTAATATTAATTTCTTCCCAGTTATTTTACTGTAGTCTAGAATGTTTCTTTGGCTTGTTGTAAGTGTTAGACTTTGTTCTGATATTCCAAGTTTTGAGTCGGGATTCAGTTTAGTATTAACTTCAGAGATTATTCTAAAAATATCAATCCAGAAATGTTTGATTTTTATACAATTTGCAAAAGTATGTGTTAAGTTAGCCTCTAGATGCTGACATTTATCGTAGATAGGAGAGATATGTGGAAAAATTCTATTTAGTTTTACTTTAGAGTAGTGTAATCTGTGTATTACTTTAAATTGTATTAAAGCATGTCTGGCATTTAACTAGCATTGATATATATATAGAAAACGTTTGTCCCAAATATCTTTCGTTATGGGTTGGCCTAATTCATTTTCCCCATGTATGTCTATATGATTCCGTCGATGGGACCTCGCTCTCTAAAAGGGTATTATAAATATAACTTGTTAATTTTTCTGTATTAGGATGTTTATTCAAACATTCATCAAGGATTTCTGGTTCCCACCTCCTATAATCATGTGTGTTGGATTTAACATAATCTCCAAGTTGTAGATATCTAAAAAAATTATTTGAGTGTATGTAGTCCATAAATCTGTTGTAACTCCTGAAATAAAAGAAAAGTGCCTTTCTTATAAAGACGTCCCATCTTTTTAATTCCGTAATTTTTCCATTGTGTGAAACCTTTATCCAGCATGGAAGGTTTAAATAAGGGATTGTTTACAATGGGGAGACAGAGTGATATATTATCCAATTTTAAAGCCTTTTATAATTGTTTCCAGATTCCAGATTTGTTGTGCTTTTTTAACTGTGATGGTCACCCCCCACTTAAGGTCCTTGGAGATGATGGTTCCCAGGAACTTAATAGACTCCATAGATGTGACTGTGGTGTTTATTGATGGTGAGTGGGGTGAGGGGAGGGGGAGCTCTCCCAAAGTGTACAATCAATTCTACTGTCTTAAGAGAATTTTTTTTGAAGCGGTAACTAGGGAAATTGATGAGGGTAAAGCAGTGGATGTTGTCTATATGGATTTCAGTAAGGCCTTTGACAAGGTTCCCCATGGAAGGTTGGTTAAGAAAGTTCAATCTTTGGGTGTTAATGGCGGAGTAGCAAGATGGATTCAACAGTGGCTGAATGGGAGATGTCAGAGAGTAATGGTGGATGGCTGTTTGTCAGGTTGGAAGCCGGTGACCAGTGGGGTGCCTCAGGGATCTGGATGATGGGGTGGAAAATTGGATAAGTAAGTATGCAGATGATACTAAGATAGGTGGTGTTGTGGATAATGAAGTAGATTTTCAAAGTCTACAGAGAGATTTGGGCCATTTGGAAAAGTGGGCTGAAAGATGGCAGATGGAGTTTAATGCTGATAAGTGTGAAGTGCGACATCTTGGCAGGACAAATCAAAATAGGACGTACATGGTAAATGGTAGGGAATTGAGGAATGCTGTGGAACAGAGGGATCTAGGAATAACTGTGCATAGTTCCCTGAAGGTGGAATCGCATGTAGATAGGGTGGTGAAGAAAGCCTTTGGTGTGCTGGCCTTTATAAATCAGAGCTTTGAATATAGGAGTAGGGAAGTAATGTTAAAATTGTACAAGGCATTGGTAAGACCAATTCTGGAGTATGGTGTACAATTTTGGTCGCCTAGTTATAGGAAGGATGTCAACAAAATAGAGAGAGTACAGAGGAGATTTACTAGAATGTTGCCAGGGTTCCAGCAACTATGTTACAGAGAAAGGTTGAACAAGTTAGGTCTTTATTCTTTGGAGCGCAGAAGGTTAAGGGGGGACTTGATTGAGGTCTTTAAAATGATGAAAGGGATAGACAGAGTTGACGTGGATACGTTTTTTCCATTGAGGGTAGGGAAGATTCAAACAAGAGGGCATGACATGAGAATTAAGGGACAGAGGTTTCGGGGTAACGTGAGGGGGAACTTCTTTACTCAGAGGGTGGTGGCTGTGTGGAATGAGCTTCCAGCAGAAGTGGTGGAGGCAGGATCGATTTTAACATTTAAGAGTAAAGTGGATAGGTATATGGACGTGAAGGGAATGGAGGGGTATGGTCTGAGTGCAGGTAGATGGGACTAGGGGAAAACAAATGGTCGGCACGGACTGGAAGGGCCGAGAGGGCCTGTTTCCGTGCTGTAATTGTTATATGGTTATATGGTTATATGGTTAATTGAGCTCTAGGTTGTTGCGATGGCACCAGGACTCCAGTTGTGACACTTCCTGTCTGTAGGCAGATTCCTCCCCATCCTGGATCAGTCCAATCAGGGTTGTGTCATCCACAAACTTGAGAAGCTTGACAGAGGTGTCTGTGGAGGTGCAGTCGTTGGTGTAGAGAGAGTACAGGAGAGGAGAGAATACGCAGCCTTGCAGTGCTCCTATGCTTAGCGTTTGCGGGTCTGAGATGTGCTTTCCCAGCCTCACATGCTGCTTCCTGTCTATCAGGAAGCTGGTGATCCACAGGCACAGTCAACTCGGAAAGTTTAGAGTGTAGTAGCTCTGGCACAATGGTGTTGAATGCTGAGCTAAAATCAACAAACAGGGTCCACGCATAGGTCCCCTGACGGTCTAGGTGCTGTAGGATGAAGTGCAGGCCCAGATGGTATGCTGTAGATGGTAGCCTGGGAGAGGACAATGATGTTCGTTTGACAAGGTCCTAGACATGATTACTTCTCATATGTAAATGCCCCTCTCAGTGAAGGCAGGCTATAATTATGAAATTCACTGTTGTCCTCAATGAGGCAGGGCGGCCTTTGGTTGATTGAGGAAAAGGAAGTTTGAAGATCACATCCTTCAGACCTGGTATATAGCATGCAATCTACCAGATGGCAGTGAACCCTACTTCTAAATGTTTCCGATTATGATCTTCCAGTGCACTAAATTCAGACACTGTCTCAAAGCCTTGAAAGGTTTTCCTCACTAACATCCAAGGACTAGTGCCAAAATTGAAATAGCTGTCCCACAGACTATGCAAACAACAACCTAGTGTAATCATATTGAGAGAATCCCAGTTTAGAGTCAACATGCCAGATTGCTCCAACACATTTCTTGGTACATCCTGACCTCCTGGAAGACAAACCAAAGCTGTTACCAAGCTATATGCAGGCAGGAAAAGTGAACAATGGTAGTTCCTAACATTTATCACAGACTTCTACTGGCATTGTATGATGGATTCGTGGGAGGTGGTCTTGGAAGGGAGGATGCTCCTCAAACTGCAGAGCAATACAGCTCACCCCCTCCCTGACACACTGGTCAACCTGAGGAGTATCTTTAGCAACAGGCCGGTTCCACCAAGATGCAGTAGAGAACGCCACACAGATCGCTCTTCCCTGTGGCTATCAAACTGTATAACTTCTCCCCTTCTGTTGCGGGAGTAGACTGACACACCCCCCCCCCTCAACCTTTGCACATCTCCAATCCTTTCCACTCATCACTTTAATTTCATGTTTCATGTATTTTGTGTTTTATGACTGTCGGCAGATCAATTTCCCTCCTGGGATAAATAAAGTTCTATTGTATCGTATCATATACAAGGATATAGAATCATCTGCGTGACTACTGTACATTGTCCTCCCTCAGATGACGAATCAATACTCCTCCATGAATAATACATGGTAGTAGTACTTAATAGCAGAGGCACCGTGTAGTTTCATATCACCATCCTTATCAAAGCTGGCCAGATCCTGAAAATCAAAGCTGGCCAGATCCTGAAAGACACAACTACCGACTTTGTCTGCAGCAGTACTGACCATTCCAATTTAATGAATATAGTTACTTTACCTTGTTCTCACCAATCTACAGGTGATTAATTTGTCCATGACAGCAATGATATGAATGATCAGTTATCTTATATTATACAAGGTTATGCAGCCAGAATTCTGTCTTACAATCTATACTCATGCTTTGATGGATGAACAGAACAAAACTGCTGGCTCATAATCCATAAATATTTGCATTTGATCACATTACTTTTATTTTCTTTAAACGGAAGACATTTTGCATTAAATGCAGAATCAGTGTTTCGTGAGCATGTTATGCTTTGAAGCTGTAGTGTCGAGTATAAACATTAACAAAAGGAGAAGCATGCAGAACAAAATAATCTGTATTGCATTTTGTCACATCTTTCATGACTTTGGTATGTCCCAATGATGCTTATGAGGCACTTTATTTTTGAAATCAGTATTTTGAACAAAGAACAAGAATAAAGATTGCTCTCAAACAACATCATAAAAGATAAATTGGTCTTTCAAGCTCCCACATACAGACAATTTATTGTTGATGATATTGACTGGGTCCACAGAGCTTCACGATTGACCGTGTCAAATTACTTTGTTAGGTCGATGAAGACAGCGTAGAGGTCCATCTTCTGCTTGATGCATTTTAAACTGGTTCCACTTCTCGTTTGGGTCTCCAGTCAGCAGTCCATGAACAGCCAGCAACTCATGAAGATGGGACTGGTAACTCTCAGTGATATCTGGTTCTTACGTGCTTTGACATGCCCTTTGCACTTCACAGTGCACAGCTGAGCAGCCTTCATTGCACTTGAACCCTCCAGTGGATTTCTCCCGCCCAATCCACCGGAACAGACTTCACATGCTGGGCTGAGCAAATATCTAAACCCCAAGGGTTTGAGATCCATCGACTACCCTCGCCTGGTTTAGCCTGCCTGCCAAAGCGGTTTTCCAGGGTGTGGCCTCTGTCACATGCTAACAGCTTCTTAGAGCCACAGGTGAGAGCTGGGTGCCAGGTGGGGACCAAAGGAGGACAAACCACCCTCAGAGGAGTACGACATGCCCCCCACCAGAAGTGCAACCCATCCCTGAGCACTCCAATACACCCTTGACTGATTGACTGAGAAAGATATATCAATCAAAACACCAAAGTTAACATATAGGAACAAATATTGGCCAAAGCCTTCCCACTCTTCTCTGTTAACGATCTAGTAGATTTTATATCCACATGACCCAGTTGGACAGCTTAAAAGTTAACATTTCCAATGCTGCAAAGTTCCTCAGCACTCTGCTCAATGCACCATTCGTTTTGTAAAACATGTGTACATTACTTAATGCTACTAATGCAATTAGCTCTAAATGATTCATTTTAGCATTATATACAGAGAATCATTAGTGGCAGAGCTGCCATGTCAGATAGCTGGTACAAACTCCTTTCATGCTACACATGCCATGATCAGGTGTGAATCCAGTATTGAATTGTTAGATGCTGATATTGTGCCAGCTGGAGTGCTGATATGTACGGTATAGAATTGCACATTGGCTGACACCGTGAATGTTGAGCTATAGATGGGAACTGACAGCATCTCTGATTTCACTCTCCATTATTTGTTGGTGATGCAAGCTGACGTATTCCCTTCTCTTTGTTTCATTACACTCTGTTCCCCAGCTTGGAAATCATATAATGGTAGATGATAGCAGCTGCCATGTCATACAACAGGAGGTGTTGAGAATTGTTCCAGTCTCCAGCAACAATCCATACTCATTGAGTCTCCCAGAGTGGACCTATTGAGCCTCATATCATAGGGACGAGAAACTGCAGTGCTCACTTGCATCCACTTATCATTGGTCGTCAGAGGCAGTCTTGATCCATTGGGATCCAAGCTTTTGGGTGATGAATTGCTGGAGGAATATCAGCTGAGGGCGAGGATCAGCACCAAGTTCTGACACAACCCCAATGAGTATTCCTTGGTGTTTGGGTTAATATTTATGGCTGAATCAACATCAAAAATAGTTATAGGTCCTCCAGTCTGAACCCACCCAGGCATGCAGCCCTGTAGTTTTAAATGAGCATTCACTAAAGCTGTGCATATTGCCGTAATCAGTTTGCACGTTGTCTGCCAGTATTTAGCGGGGTACGTCGACATGTCGGTCACAGTGCTCAGCAACTGTGGCTCTGAGTCCGAGTCCTTCACTGTGGAAACGGGGGTCAAACAGGGATGGATTATCGCACCCAGCCTGTTTGTCGTCTTCATTGCTGCCATACTTCACCTCATTGGTGAAGAGCTGCCACAGGGATCCCAATCCTCAACAGAACTGACAATGGGCTCTTCAACCTTAATGGGTTGAAGGCCAAGAGTAAAGTCAGTAACACCGCCGTCATGGTGCTTCAGTACGCAGACTACTGCACCATTGCAGCACACTCTGCAGAAAACCTCCAGGGCATCCTAATTGCCTTTGCCAAGGCATACAGAGCCACGAGCCTAGCCTTACATATCAAGAAGACCAAGGTCCTGCATCAATCTCCACCCAACCAGCCATCTACGCAGCCCACTATAAAAGTGGACGACACCACTCTTGAAAACGTTGACCACTTCCCCTACCTTGGCAGCATTCTTTCCTCAAAAACTGACATTGACTATGAGGTCAGCCATCGCCTGAGATGTGCCAGCGGAGCTTACGCCAGAATCAGGAAAAGAGTCATTGAAGACCGAGACCTAAAGGCTCAAACAAAACTGCTGGTCTACAGAGCCGATGTGCTCTCCACTCTGTTTTATGGAGCCGAGTCATGAAACACCTACAGCAAGCACCTGAGAGCCCTGGAACAATACCATCAAAGATCCTTACGAAAAATTCTGAGGATCAGCTGGGAGGCAAAACTCACCAACACCAGCGTTTTGGAGGAAGCCAACATGACCAGCATCACCACCACAATAATGCAGCACCGACTTTGATGGACTGGCCATGTCATCCGCATGTCCAACACTTGTGTCCCTAAACAAATCCTGTACTCTCAATTGAAGGTCGGCGAGTCCCCGGCAGGCCCAAGAAACACCTCAAGGACAACATCAAGAACAGTCAGAAGAAATTCAACATCACATTAAGCAACTGGGAGCACATTGCTCTGAACAGGCGCTCCTGGAGGAAATCTGTGCAGGAAGGAGCTGCACGTCACGAAATGGAACTACGCCGTGTCGCAGAGACAAAGCGACATCACCGTAAGGACAGAGAGAAGGGGGCTCGACGACCACCAACCACCGCCAGTCTCCACCGCCCACATTGCACCAAGGTGTGTGGATCGCGGATCGGCCTCTACAGACATCTGCAGACCCACAAGTAGACAGCCCTATGGAGAGGTTCGTCATACTCGTTTCGAGTGACCGCCGATGATGATGATGACCAGTAGTATAACATCCAATATCTGTGAAACATTGCCAGTAAACTGATGAATACATGAAATACAATGTAAATAACTGAATACATTTCACTAGTAAGATCAATAAACTTCAGCAATTTACCTTTCCTCTGTGTTTTTGAATAAATGCCTGAATATTTCCTGTTTTGTAAAACGGTATCTACAAAAAACAAAAACAACTTTTAGCAGTCTGTAGCAGAGAGTAGTATTTCTGCAATGGCAGTGCCAATTATATTTTTCACAGCTATTATCATGTAAGATGAATATTCAACACCTATTTCAATATTAATTCATAAAATTTGCAAATGTACAATATTCATATGTTCACATTCACATTGCATATCAGACTTAAAAGCGAATGGAATATTAGCATAACATCAGGTTTTGCCTATTCAGTGCTGCAGCACACCACTAAGAAGCCTACTTCCCCCACGTATCCATTTTTTTGCTGTCATTTCATATGAAAAGATTCAGAATTATTGGAGATATTCAATCTCAATCACCCTATTCCTTTATTCAATTTAGCGATCTGTGCGCAGGGCTAGCCACGTGTCAGTTAGTTCCCAGATATCATCATCGAACAAGCATCATGCTAATAGACTTATGGAATCATACAACATGGAATGCAGGCCCTTCAGCCAAATTTGCCCAAGGGGCCAAGGTACCCGCTTAACATTAGTACCATCTGCCCACGTTCGGCCCATGTACCTTTCCTTTTATTTGTATGACTGACTTGGCAAATTAAATTCCTCGTATGTTGCAAAACATACTTGGCTAATAAAGTATTATTGTGATTGTGAGATGTCCTGGGCTATTTCATAGTATTACAAACTAACAACTATTACTCTATTTTCAATGCATTAGTAGTTAACAATTTTTTAGTGGTGCAATCATATTTTATTAATAAATATGAATCTTTTCAGCATTATTGTTATGTTTAACAACGTTGTATGTAGTTTTACAAATGTATTGCATGAAATATACAAATCCTGTCTTCATAATCCATCAAAAGCTATTTTGAAATTCATTCTTACGGGCATTATTATGATAACTTCTTTATGTTCTCCAGGAGCAGCAAGAACATCTGGATAACGAAACAGCAATTCCCTGCATGAAATAAAAAGCAGCTTCCTTCATAAGGAATCTTATATTTGTGATAAAGAGTACATTTTATTTATACAAACTTTCTGTAGTAGCATGACTAAATGTGACAGTTAGAATTCAGCTGTAATCGAAGAGTATTCCAGAAAGCATTTCAGGCAAACAAATAGCAAGAAATGGTCAATGATATTTATCCACAAGCAAGTAATCAGATTCAAAGGATTTGTGCTGGAGATTTCAATAGATTATGAACTTTGCTTTATTTTACAAAGCAGTGCAAATCTTTAGAACAAACAGGAGCAGACAAGACCTATTTCATTATAGACCTTAAAATTGATTTGTCAATTTATCCCTATGATGACATACATAAAACTTGTGTAGGAAGGAATTGCAGTTTAAACCAAAGATAAACACAAAATGCTGGAGTAACTCAGCAGGACAGGCAGCTGTCATGTCAGATGCAGCTGTAAATGCAAGCTATTTGGGGAACATGATTGGCATGGAAGGAGTAAACTAAGGACAAAAAAGGAAGCAGTATGGGTATTGATATTGTCACTCTCCAATAATTTAAACTTTACAAATAGAAGTACCTTGAAAGGCAAGATTTTAATCCTTAATTTATACTGGCAAATAATAGAGCCATAGTGACATTTGGCACCACCATGTGTTCAAACAATGCATTTCATTGAAAAATGCTTTTGCTAAATAATTTTTAATTCATTTGTTTTTTTCTTATTATACACATATTTTTTTTTATTTTGATTGACTCTAAGGTAGAATCACTTAATAGGAATGCAAGTGTTTTTGATATTCCTCCAAATAGCATTTTAATAAATTGATGTGATTGTAAAATTGTAAAATATTGATTCTCCAAACTATGGCTAATCGGTCTTGACATTAACTCTTTCTCTTTCCACCGATGCTGCCTGGCCTACTGAACATTTCCAGTTCATGATTTTTAATAGAAACTTCCACTTTAACAATAGACAATCAGTTAATGTTATAATTCTTTGACTGTCAAAATATAATGTACCACTACCTCCCTCTTTACCCCGCAGTTAATTAATTCCTGCTAAATGTGTCAGAGGCAGTGGACACCAAATCGGGTTAGTCATTTCTGAACACATAAAACTGGAGCGTATGCATGTCAACCTTGACCCGAAGTAAATGGCTAAGAAGACTGATGATGAGGAGGTACTTGTATATGTAGGGCTAGGTTGTCAGGCAATTGCCTACCTCGTAAGGGACAACGGCAATGTTGTATTCTACACCAGCAGAGTTCTCAAGATATTGGGTAGACAATGGCACCCAGACTGTTGTGACACAGAAGGTATTGGTTAAACTTCCCAGAACTACCGCAGACACAGCTGTCAACTCCAGCTCAGATATCTGATCCCTGGTTTATTCCATGTTCTCCGAGAAATCATCACTGCTCCATCTATGCAAGACTCTATTTGCTTTGACAATGCACTAAAAGCCAGGTTTCATCCACAGCTTCATATTCCTGGACATGCCTATCTCTGAAACTCTGTCTTAGACCCAGCACAGTGATGTAATCTTAAAGATAGCTCATCAACACCTCTACTTCCTTAGAAGATTTAGGAGATTTGGTATGTCGATGAATACTCCCTTGAACTTATACAAGTGTACGATCGAGAGCAAAGTGACTGATGGCATCATGGCCTTGTTCGGCAACTCAAGCATCCAGGGACTAAGAAGATTGCAAAAAGTGGTGAACACTGCACTGTCCATTATGGGTACTGACCTCTCCACCATTGAAGTGACCTATAGGAGGCCTTGCCTCAAAAACACAACCAGCATTATCAGCAACCCACACCATCCTGGCCACACTCTCATTTCACTCCTGCCATCAGGATGAAGTTATAGGAGCCTGAAAACTAACCTCCAAGAACCATGAGAAGTTGACGTACAGATTAATGTGTCCCATGATGAAGGAACACTAACATTGGAATCTTTGGGATTATTATTGCAAGACCAAAACCAAACTTCATTCCATTATTGACAGAACATTCAATATGGTAATCTTCTGCTCGAATGTTGATAGCTCACTTTTAATGTAATGTCATTTTATACAGGACTTTTTCCTTAATTGAATTGCTCCACAAATCACCCATGCGCTTGTGTTTAATTGAAGCCCTTGTCCAAAAAACTTGATTTTGAATAAGGCTTCATGTAATTCTTCACCATACTCAAAAAGCTGAGCGACACCATGTGTAGCTCAGCGTTAAAAGAAAATCAAAATGGGCTATTAGTTACCATATTTCCCAGTAATGAAGATGCTATTTTTTATCCAAAAATAAGGCATGAACATTTACTTGCGTCTTGGAGGCTGAAGGTTAGGTCATTAGCCCAGTAAGATAGACTTGGCTATCCCTCAGTACATCAACATCAAGAATGATGTTGTTGTACTGAGGGATAGCCTAGTCTAACCCTCATTGCTGGCAGCTGCTGCAAAGCGGCTGTAAAGTGGGAAGCGGCTGTAAAAGGAGGCTGGGGTGGAAAGAGTTCATTTCACAGCGTGTGTAGTCTGGCCCGGGTCAGCACGGGCAGGAACATGACTGCGCCACTAGGGGGTGGGAAGAGTTCCTTTCACAGTGTGTGGGGAGTCTGGGTCCAGGTCAGCACGGGCAGGAGCGTTGAGGGAGTCAAGGATCATGCTAGCAACTCACTCACTGCTGCCACGTTGTGGCCGGGAAGGGACTGGACAGCGGAACTGGCTGCCACCTCAGCGCCTTCTGCCTGTTCGTTCACCTCTAGCAGTGCTCTCCGTCTGAACACCTCTCTCCTACCGCTCGCTGGCCTCGCTCATGACAGCCCACTTCCCGCAAATCCTTAAATTCCGACTGCCGCCGGGAGCAGGACATGGCCTCAATTGCTGCACTGGGTGAAACTGCATGGCATTTACTGCCCGGTCCGTGCCTTTCAAGAGCAAAGAGCAGAGTGGGTCAGCGGGCGATAGATAACAGGACAGTGGGTGGTGGACCTTACTCCTATGTCAGCGCGAGTAACCTCAATTAGTCTCTTGAACTAGTATTGTCATTCAATAAGATCACAACTGATTCAACTTGTCCTGGTGTGCTCCCTTTTTTCCCACCATCTCTCTACCTACCGTCACCCTCCACACCCCCCCCCCCCCCCCACCCCACCCATTCAGTCATTCAGAATGGAGATCTGGAAGCCATGGGGAAATTGAATTGTCACTTCCTTTATTATTTATTTATTTATTTTTGAGTGTGAGCGATTCTATGTCCCGCCAGCCTTTTTAAAAAAAATTTGCAACTCAAAATGGGGTTGTGTCATCGACGCAGGTGCGTCTTCATTGCCGGGAAATACGGTAATTATAGTCAACAGGTGTTACAAATGCATGGAAGATTTGTTGATGTCCAAAAATAAATCATGTCTTCCTCCAGCTTGAATCTCCAAGCAGCAAGAAGCTCCAAATCCTAACTACAGCAGTAAGTTCCTTTCTGGTTCCAAACAGAATTAAAGTAGTAGTTTTACCATGGTTTTACTTTGCACAGCAGTATGTTAAACAGCTAATCTCTTCAAATAGGCCAAATGCATAACCTGATTTTCTGCTGTAACTTCACTACCACCAAGTTGTACTTCAACAGCTGAGTCCTAGACTAGGGAATCCTTTTCTATTATTAAACTGAGTCCTGCAAAGTAATTCCAATAAAGCCAAAATCTTTATTTGCCGATCGTTAACTGAAGCAAACCATTAGACTTTAGCTTCACCTACTTGATGACCAGATTGCTGCAGGATAGTAATTGGACAAATGAGTTGAGGGAAAAAATGTGAGTGGATGGTTAAGAAGAGGAAGGTGGGATGAGTGAGGTAACAATAAAGGATCAGAGTGGAGAGAGGGTAGACACAAAATACTGGAGTAACTCAGTGGGACAGGCAGCATCTCTGAAGAGAAGGAATGGGTGACTTTATGGGTCGAGACCTTTCTTCACTCTTCAGTCTGAAGAAAGATCTTGACCCAAATCGTCACCCATTCCTTCTCTCCAGATATGCTGCCTGTCCTGCTGAGTTACTCTAGCATTTTGTGTCTACCTTTGATTTAAACCAGGATATGCAGTTGTTTCCTACACAGAGTGGAGAGAGGGATGGATAAGGACTTGTTTAAGTGTCATTGAGAGTAACAGCTAATTTTCTCATTGTGTAATTATTTTTTAAATCATTTTAACATTCTTAATTTAACATGGTTCTATCTTGTATTTCAGTGTTCCAGGAATCCTAAGGTAGCAGAACCATTTGATTGGCATGAAGTGACAACTAATGATACAGGGTTACGAGGTTACAATTCATATATCTATTACTGGATTAATTAAATCAGATGAATCTCATGACCTAGTCAAAATTTGACATGGGTGCTCCTTGATGATAATCAAGTAGGCGTTTTCATCATAATAATTAATTGTGATCCATTTAAATAGCACTTCTTCGTGAAAGAACCGAGATTAAAATATTCATTAGTTACCTGCGTTTAGAGTCAACAGTGGGATCTTCACAAATCTTATTTCATCCTTTGTGCCAAGGCATGTAATATGAATGTCTCCTTATTGAACTGCAATTTGAGGTCAGTCTTAAAAGCATTTCTGAGAAAGCTCTGTGTGCAGTAACTTGCTGCTGAAATGAGTGTCAAATCCTCAACCTGATCCGAATATAATAAACACACTCCAAGGACACTGAACATAAACACTTTGTTTTATTCCGCCTCCATTCTTTACATCCTGGCAACGTATCCTCTGACCTTTCTGACTCATCGTAACACATGATCCATTTAAATACACCACAGTTACCATGACATCTCTCCCTGATCAAACAAAAAGGCCACATCATCATATTGCAAACTGTTCAAACGCTTTTGATTGCAACATGCGCCTTAATTTAGTTCAACAAAGAAACTGACAAGTTGCTAAAGTTGCTAGGAAACGGCGTCCATTACAATGATAATGCATCATTTTCACATGTCAACACATCTCTTAGTCCTCGTATCTCTTAGGTGGTCTTCTCTGATGCATTGGTCTGCCCATTGCCTCTGTCTTGTATTGGATTCTGATCTGTCATGTTCTGTTCCACCAGTTCATCATCTCGATTCTGGTTTTGCATAGTCTCCATCTCAGACTCGTGCATTCTTGGCTCATCAATTTGGTAGTCTTGGGTCTGATCCCAGTCTCAACTTCAGTCTGTCACTGTATGCCATGTTGTCACTTGCAGGGGGAAAACCAAGGCACATTTCTTGTATGTGAATACTTGGCCAATAAACCTATTCATTCGTTCATTACCATGTCACTAACCCATGATAACTTGGTCCGGATTTTCCTTCCAAACAATTTTGCCAGACTTTTCCCTGTTGTGCTATACGCTGCTACATATGATAAGTACATCTCCTTCCAATCTTTGCCTTTTGCTTAGGCAATTCTAATTTTCTTCTCTAGAGTTTGGTTCTGATGTTCCACTTCTCCATTAGCTTGCAGGCACTTTGGTGTAACTTTGTGATGGTACATACCTGTGATCTTCATGTAATCGGCAAACTTGTGAGAAATATACTTCTTCTTTGGTGTGGCGTGCACAGCCTAAAGTTGTTGGACAACTTGCTCTATTTGATCTTCCGTTTGTGCACGTCCAATTGATTGCATTAGTCAAAACAGGGCGGACCACGTGAAGGTTGCAATCTTCCACCCCTGAGAAATGTACTGAGGCCCATTGTCTCAATATAATGTCACAGGTAGACCGTGTCTTGCGAAGATTGCCATCAAATATGCTAGTCTTTTCCCATGTTGTAGACTTCATTATCGCATACTCATAAAATCTGCTGCAGTAGTCAATCAAAACTAGTATTGCCTCCCGATGGAAATGGGCTTAGAAAATTTACAGCAACAATTTCCCATGGTCCTGTTAGCAACATGCTTCATATTGGCTCAGGTGGATTGGTTCTGTTTACCATCAGACATTCATGGCATGACCTCACATGTAGTTCGACATCTTTTTCCAATCCTGACCACCATACTTTTGTATGAAGATTATGTTTAGTTCCAACCACTAAATGTCCTTCATGAGCCAACTCAACCATCCTTGATCTCAGCTTTGTTGGCATGGCAATCCTGTTTCCTCTCAGCACATACCTTCTAATTGTGCATACTTCATCTCTGATAGCTGCATATGCCCTTTGTGGAAGATTCTTCCCAATCACCTCTTTGGATCTGCTATCTAACCTTGTAGTTCTCGATCCTTGTCCGACTTCTATTTATCTTGTTCTCATTGCTCTTGCTGTAGAGTGTACTGCAACAAACTTACAAATGATTCTGCTTCTCTCCAGTGTAGACCCTCAGCTTGTCTACCTTCAGCAATATGGATGTCAGCTATATTGTTCTTTCCAGCGTTGTGGATCACTCTGTATTTGTACTGTTGATCAGCAGAACAACATGAGATGTGTGGAGCAGAATGAAGACTACAAGACCAGTGGCCTGGGGATGGTAATTATTCAGGATGGGGCCAACGAGCTCAAACTTATTTTAATAGATTTGATGATCGGGCCTCTGTCCTTCCCCCCCCCCCCCCCCCCCCCCCCCCCCCCCGATTCTCTCCTCCTCAATCCCCCTGGTCCACTTCCTCTGCCCTTTCTTTGTCGCACCTGACCATCAAGGCTGAGCAGGTGAGGAAATAGTTGAGCAGACTTTGCCCAGGCAAAGCCACGGGTCCCAATGTGTTAGCCCTAGGGTACTCGAGGCGTGTGCCAGCCAGTTGTGCAGAGTACTCCAACATATCTCCAACCTGAGCCTGGAGAGAGTGCCTGTTATGTGGAAGACATCCTGCCTGATTCCTGTATCAAAGATGTGTCCCAGCACAACCAATGACATAGATACATAGAAATTAGGTGCAGGAGTAGGCCATTCAGCCCTTCGAGCTCTAGACTGGTGGCGCTAACTTCACACATCATGGAGTCCCTGGAGAGGTTAGTGCTCACTCACCTGCAATTCCTGGTTAGACCCAACCTGGACACCCTGCAGTTCGCTTGGGGTTGATGATGCCATCATCCACCTGCTCCATCTATTCACCTATCCACCTATGCTCACCAGGGAAGCACCGTGTCATGTTTTTTTACTTCTCCAGTGCCTTTAACACCATCCGGCCTGCACTGCTCGGGAGCAAACTGAAAAAAAATGTGGGTCGACGCTCCATTGGTGTCCTGAATCACCAACTACCTGACTGGACGACCACAATAAGTCAGGCGTCAGGCTGGTAGTCAGCAACACAGGGGCCCCATAGGGAACTCTCTCCCTTCCTGTTCACCATCTACACCTCGGACGTCAGATATAACTCGGACCGCTGCCACCTGCAGAAGTTTTCTGATTACTCTGCATTTGTGTGCTGCATCAGTGGAGGGAAGCTGAATACAGCGGTGCAGTCAACGACTTTGTCGAGTGGTGTGGCCTGAATCACCTGCAGCTCAACACTGACAAGACAAAAGAGTTATGCCCCTGTCCCACTTAGGAAACCTGAACGGAAACCTCTGGAGACTATGCGCCCCACCCAAGGTTTCCGTGTGGTTCCCGGAGGTTTTTGCCAGTCTCCCTAATGGTCGAAAGTGGTTTCTGTTTTAAAAATCGGTCATTTTTTAGTTGAAGCCGGTTGAGATGCTAGTTGAAGATGGTTGCCGGAGGACAAAAACCTCCGGGAACCGCACGGAAACCTTGGGTGGGGCGCAAAGTCTCCAGAGGTTTCCGTTCAGGTTTCCTAAGCGGGACAGGGGCATTAGTGGAGGACTTTAGGAAAGGAACACCCCTGTCCCCATCAATGGTGTGGATGTGCAGTTTACCAGGGAGTACAAATACCTTGGCATGTACCTGGACAGTAAACAGGACTGGTCCAGGAACACTGAGGCACTGGACAAAAAGGCATAGAGCCGACTGTATTTTTTGAGAAGGCTCTGCTCCTTCAACATCTGCAGTAAGATGCTGCAGATGTTCTACCAAACAGTGGTAGCCAGTGCCATCTTCTTCATTGTCATGTGCTGGCGCCGCAGGGCAAAGGCCATGGATGCCAACAGGATTAACAAACTCATCAAAAAGGCTGGTTCTGTCCTGGGGGAGGAGTTGGATTCATGGGAGGTGGTCTTGGAAGAGAGGATACTCCTCAAACTGCAGGGCATCTTGGACAGTATAGCTCACCCCCTCCATGACACACTGGTCAACCTGAGGAATACCTTCAGTAACACCAAGATGCTGTACAGAACACCACAGGGGATCCTTCTTCCCTGTGGGTATCAAACTGGACAACTCCGCCCTCTTCTGTCGTGGTGTGGACTGACTGACCTCCCTCCCCTTCCACCCCCTAATCTTTGCACATCCCCGATCCTTTCCACTCATCACTTTAATTTCATGTTTCATGTATTTTGTGTTTTATGACTGTTGGCAGATCAATTTCCCTCCTGGGATAAATAGTTCTATCGCATCATATCGCGTCTGAGCATCCATCTTTCCATTCAGGCACACCGTTTGGATTGAGCGGAGTAGACTGTCTCTAGCAGGTTGTTGTCTGCCAACAACTCAAACTTAATGCTATGCATGAAAGTGTTTACATGCCCACACCAAAACCTCCTTTTCCATCTGGGAGTAATTTATTTCTACTTCCATGAATGACCAACTTGCTTATACTCTGACTTTCGATTGTCCCGCATTTTTGTACAAGTACTCCTCCTAGCCCCACATCTGCAATACCTTGGGTTGGTGCCTTTGGATCACAGTCTCCCAACATATGGGCACTCATCTACATCTGAAATGCAGTTCTTTGTTCCGGACCAAACACAAAGTGCATATTCTTCCTTGTCAATCTCCTCAATCAAACAGCTTGGTTTGAACGAAATTGCATTTTCTACAGTCTTACATTACAAAAAAAACTCAAGACCCACACTCAACAGTTTACATAAACATCCATCACAGTGGATCTCCAACACCTCCTCACTGTGATGGAAGGCAAAGTCTTATCTCTTCCCTTTGTTCTTCTCCCGCGGTCCAGCAGTCCAACTGCAGCGTCGAGGCGAACTGGGGCTCCAGATGTTAAAGCCCCCGGCGGGCGATGGTAAGTCCTGTAGCCATTTAAGACACGCCAGGTGATGTTAGGCCCAGCTCCGTGTCCTTTAAACCCCACGATTCCAGCGGGAAACGTTTCCGTTGCGGGAGCTCCGAGAAGCGGTCTCCCACCAGGGACCTGTGAGCTCCTGATGATCCTGTCCGCCGGGCCTGCGGCTGGAGCCTCCGAAGCTCCGGAGTTGGGTCAAAGCCGCGCACCACCACAGCTCTTCCCGTTCCGAAGACGGCCAGCTCCGCGACGTCAGGTCCACAGGCTCGGCGACTGGAGCCCTCAGGTTGGTCCTGGCCGTCGCTGGCTCCACGATGTTAGGCCCAACGACACCGGAGACCCGACAGGGAAAAAGTCGGGTCCCCAAACAGGGAAGAGACTAACGGTTTCCCCCAACCCCCTCCCCACATATACACAGCTAAAGAAAAATAATAAAAACTAGACTCAAGACATACATTTAACAAGACAAACATTTAAAAAAAAAATGTTTTAAAGACAGTCTGTAGTCGAGCCGCTGCCGATAGGCGCAGTCACACACAGGAATGGGTGATGTTACGGGTTGAGACCCTTCTTCAGTCCCAGTAGCTAGGCTTGGAAGAAATCTTGCACAAAAATTCACCAAACCCAGGAAACTCATTAATTCAGTTGCATCTCTTGGTTCTCCAACTTCTTTCACAGCTTCAATCTTGTTCTCAGCTGGATTGATGCCATTATTGGTCACCTGGTGGTCCATAAACACCAATTTTGAAACACCATGCAAGTAATTGTCCGCATTCACTGTCAATCTGCAGCCTTCAACCGAGCTTGTGTCTGCCTGAGTCTCTCATAATGTTCAACATATGCTGCACCATGGATAATATTATCCGAGCTGTTTGCGGTTCCTGGAATCCCTTGAATTACCTTGTAAATTTCATATTGGTAAATCTCTGGTGCTACATTGACTCCGATCAATAACCTCTTATATCACTCAATGTGACAAAAGTTTTTATTTTCATTGACTCTGGGTCTAATCAACTGATAACCCAACTTTATCAAGCTTTAAAAAATACTTTGCTTGTAGATATCTCCTGTAGGACCTCATCGGCATTCGGTATGGGGTGTCTCTCTCATATTATTGCCTCATTTACTCATCTCCTGTCCATACAAAACCTTAATGCTCCATTTGGTTTTGGTACTACTACAACTGGACTGACCCATGGCATCAATTCTTCGACAGGTTCAATGATAGCCTGTTCAATGAGATCTTGGATCTTAGCCTCAACCTTATCTGAAGGGAGCTCTTCTCATTGGTTATGCTACAGGCTTAACATTTTGGTCTATCTTGATATGACTTGACAATTTTCCAATGCCTTCAAACACTGGTTTGAACTTCTCCTTTAAGTCAGCATATGACTTTGATGAGTTCACATTTATCCTAATGTGTAGCACACCTACTGCTTGAGCAGTCTCTCTCGCCATGAGTGGCACTCCTTTCTCCTCAATGACCAATAAATTCAGTCATAGTGTGCATATCTCCTGCTTGGATCCCTGCCTTGAACCATCCATACGTCTGCAGTGGTTTCGATGATGTATAAGGAAACCATTTCTTCTCACATTTTCTTGAAGTGCACTTTATCTCATTCCATTTTAGAATTTCCCACACTGCACCATCAATAACATTGCTTTCACTTCCAGAGTCTACTTCCACATCTCCAATCCTCACCGGCACCTAAGTGTGCTTATTGTTGATAGAAAAAGCATGTCCTACATCCATCCGTGTTTCGTCACATTTACATTCATTCGAACATTCAGCAACCTGGTGTAAATTTTGATAGTATCCATCTCTCTGCCTTCTTCTTCCTCCAAATCTATTTGTTTTTACATAATCTCTCTTTGGTTTGTCTGGGGTTCGATACTTCTTTGTAAAATGGTCTTTTTTCCCCCACATTTTCTGCACCTTTGACCTCCAGCTTGAATCCTTTAGCAAAATATCAAAAATTCCCACATCCAAAGCACCCGCAATCATCTTCAGCTTCGGAAAGACTCTTACAATGTCCATGTCCCTTGCTAGTGCCAGTTGATCTCATCTTGTTAATGTGGCTTACGCCATGTAATCGCATGGACTGAAACTGGGTTTTCACAGCTTCAAACGACAATTGTCAGTGATTCGACTAATGCTAGCGTGTCACCTTTCTTCAACTTGCATTTCAAGCCATTTGATTTGCAACTTTGCACAACCTGGTCCCTGATTTTTCACCAACTCAGCTCCATAGTTGCAGTCCTGAGACATTTGACCCAATCTTGTAACATACTGAGCAATGCTTTCCTCCTCTCTCTTTGTTAACTGGCAAAATACATGTAATTGAAGCATTTGTTTGCACCACATGCTTCTTCAAAGTAGAAAGAGCCATCACATAATCAGCTTTGCCTCCTGTCTCTGTAAGTGTTGTGAAAGTCCATGGTTACATGGAATTTTTGCTTGCAAATGCTGCACAATAGAAAATCAAAGGAACACTATCTCACAAACCAACAATGAAAGAAACAAGGTTATAAATTTCCAAAGAAGCTTTCAAAAAGGGGGAACAAAGGGATCCTTCTGAAATGCGTCCATCACAGATGCCATTATTCACACAAATGGTCATTGAAGGCTGAGAACTGCACATGGCAAAGACCATCAAACCAGACAACAGTGGTAATATTGAAAGCATCTATATTATTAAAACTCTTCTTGTATGTACATCTGCATGCGTCAACTGGCTACAATTTGGTTAATTCTTATTTTCTTCTAAACGCCAGGCCACAGCCTTCGCATTTTCACATTCTACTTACATCTTTTCCTCGACGGGATTAAAATTCTTCCCATTGCATTCCAGCCTATACTTCCAAAGTTTTTTAACGTTTTAATAGTTTATTTCAAAAAAATTAACTCCTTTTCAGCAGAAGACTCTTGCAGCACCTTCCATTGTTGATGTCACAGTGCCATCTCACAGATGTCTAATCACAATGGATCTCATTTACAAATGACATCACAATGGGACAGAGGTGGGAGATTGCAACCTTCACGTGGTCTGCCCTGTTTCGACGAATGCAATCAACCTGGCGTGCACAATCAAATAAGATCAAATAGAACAAGCTGTCCTCCCCCTCCACCCACCTTCCCTCCCTCCCGACTCCCTCCCAATGTAGTGCTTTATTATTAGAAGCTCCGCCTACTGCACTGTTCATATTATCGCAACCCAACTTGTGCTGGCAGTCCATGTGGCTACACAGCAGAAGCAACATACCGTAGTGTGAAAGATGTGCTTATCAATAAATAATGTTGTACCATGTTTGTGAGTATGACTAGGTCATTCGACATGTTGTCAGAGGTGGGATCTGCCAGAACTTTTGGCATCCAGAACAGAAAACACGAAGTCACTGCCCATCTGGGCAGCGACTTCCTCTACTATGTACATCGGGTAGTGCGGGCGTTTGATCGCTGTGTTTAGATTTCTTGGTTGATGCAGATGTGGATTTCTTCCTTGTTTTTCTTTGTTGCAACCACCATGGTGGAAATTCAGTCAGAGGGGTCGGTGACCGCGGCAGTGACACCCAGTGACACCAACCGCTGGAGCTCATTGTATTCTCTGTCGCGCACAGCATGTGGATTCGGTGTGGTGCTCGAACCACAGGTACGACTCAGTGGCGATAGTGTATTTCATGGGTAACTTCCCAAACTTATTGTCAAATAGTTCCTTGCATTGCGAAAGTATCTGCCGGGTGGAGCCCTCAGTGGGAGATATTTGATGGACAGCAATCCCAAAAGATATCAGTCCTCGTTCCTGGCACACGTTAATGCCAAGCAGTGTTGCAGCTTTCCCACAGACAATAAAAAACTTCAGTTTGTGAGTTTGCGACTCCAGGCAGCTATTGGACGAGTCTGGAACGTGATGAGATTGGACGAGTCGGGATCCTCAGTCATCCAGCGTGGCTGGCCGGATAAACAGAGTGCCCCACTTGCGATTTGCCCGTACTACCTGGTTCATGATGAACTGGTACTGCAGGACAGGTCATAATCAAGGGTCACAATGCAGTCATCCCAGCTGTTCTATGGGACAAGTACTTTGACGCCATTCACAGGGGCCACCCCGGCGTGGAAGCAACCCTACAACGAGCAAAGAGATTGTTTTACTGGCCCGGAATGACCAAGTATGTGCGCAAAAAAGTTGAAGACTGCGCTGTCTGCAACAGCCTGACGCCACACCAACAAAAGCAGCCTTTGCTCACACACCCTGTTCCTCCTCTACCTTGGTCCGTGGTCGCCGACATATTCGAGTGGCGTGGAAAACACTATCTGGTTCTCGTTGACTCGTATTCGGGCTGGTTCGAAATTGACCTGCTCCAAAGCATCACATCCGATGCTGTCATCCAAAAGCTGTCTCGCCATTTCTCCATGCACGGCGCATCTGCACGCCTCCTGTCTGATAACGGCAATCAGTTCACCAGCCAGTGTTTCAAAAACTTTGCTCAACTGTGGGATTTTCACGTCACAAACAGTCCTAAATTTCCAGAGTCAAATGGACTCGAGAACGAGCTGTCCGGACAGAGCCACAGGTTCATTCACCACCTGTTGTACAGAAACAACTCGAGCTGAAACTCAATGCCCAGAAGCGATTTTTTGAAAAGTCCAGCAAACCACTTAAACCTCTCTCCGTGGGCAAGTCTTTCGCCTACAGACCGACAAGGGCTATGGCCATTTGGGTCACAACCACACCCCTGCAAAAGAGGCGCGTGCGTACCTGGTAAGCGCCGGAGGGATCTACAGACACAACTGTAGATCCCTGTGATAATCCCATGTTTATCATAAAGTCAGAAATCAGATTGTTCACTGCAGATTGAACAATGTTCAATTCCATTTGTAAATTAAGGAAGCTATGGTTTCATACAAAGACCTACTCAACATTTCGCCATAGGCTATTGTGGCAAATAAAGACTAACCCCACAGGCGAGTTATCTTTGACATTTAATGGCATTAACAACACTGAATCTCCAACTATCAACACCTGAGGCTATAAACTAACCAGAAACTCAACTGAATCAATCACATGTTATGGTCACAAAAACGGGTCACGGAGTAAGTGAGGTGGCAAACAACTTAGTTGCACCATCAGTAAATATCAACACTTGATATTAAAATGGTAGGCAGACCATTGTTGATGAAACTGATGGTTACACCTGGAACACTGCATTAAGAAACTTGTGAAGTAATGTATTGGGGCAATAGACTGTTCTCCAACAACCACAGATGTCATCATCTGCACATGGTATGAGTCCAAACGTTGGGTCCAATAGCCCACTTCATGCATCTTTGATATTATACTTGGTCAAATGTTTCCTTGAAATTTAGCACTTGGGTTCATGTTTGGACCAAATATCATGTCACTAACAAAACCCAAATCAGGCGTTAAAGAAAAGATAATTGGCAAGTTCAGCTCGATAGCACTTCTATTATGTTTATGATTGTGCGTTCCCTAAATCTTTTAAGTAAGTTTATTGGTCAAGTATTCACATACAAGGAATTTGCCTTGGTGCTCCGCCCACAAGTAACATGACATGCAGTGACAGTTACGAATGACTCAGAAAACACTAAACAATAATAATAATAAAACATTAATGATAAAACACCATTTTACACCAACTACCTATAAGATGCAAGTCAACACTATGATGGAACTGTGTAGGCTCTGAGGCTATGCCCTCTGGTCCTCAACTCTCCCTCTAGTGGAAACATCCTCTACGTGCTTAGGAGCAGAAAGGTAAACATAATATATTTTTCTGATAACTGGTTTAAGCAAAAACTTACACTTTTCCCAAGAGTATTGACAATACACAAATAACTGAAATCAAACTGCTTGTTCAAAACCGAAGCAAAAAGGCAAAGAGAGAGACTTAAACCTTATAAACTAACAAAAACATACAGAAACTTTTGATCAACTAACAAAAATAAACATTTTAAAAATTATTAAATAACGTGGGTGAATGAGGGATTGCACCTGCATGCTCGGAAGCACACACAGGACTGATGGAGACTGTGCATGTGTCAGTACTTGAGTGAGTCACTTGACGCTACACGAATCCGTCACGTACAGCTCCTGTCCATTGACACTAAAGGCCGTTTCACACAGACGTCGCTAAATATGCTAAATAGACGCAGCTAAATAGACGTCGTCAAATATGCCGTACATGTATAATAAAATTACGAATATGAAATGAAACATGAAAATGACTCAAAAATGCATTTGCATATTAGCCTATTTATCACCATTTCTCTCGGAACCCTAGCTTTTCGTGGCACGGTTGAGAAACGCTGGTCTATGGTTTATTGCATGTGACATAAGCAAGCAGTTGCAAATGGATTTGATCATTGGGAAAATCCACATTCTGATTGTGATGAAGCAGCTGAAGATAGGTTGGACCTGGAACACCGCATTTAAGGTCTTTTTATAGTGATATCCTGAGGCGGGGATGGTTCACCTCCGTCAACCACAAATAGCTTCCTGTGTGGGAGATATTACTCCCGTCACAGGTGGATGCTCATTAACGTTTATGAAAGTGCTTTGATTCCACTCCGTCATGTGCTCCCTTGATGGTAGTCCCTCTCACTCGGAATTCAGTTCTTTGGTATATATGGAATAAGATCACGATGAAGTCGAGTCGAGCGATCCTGTGCAGCTAGTTATCAAATATATTCAGTACTCAGTTGGAACAAGGTTTGGACCAATGGCTTTGCTAAATCCAATATGCACAACCATTTCTTGATATCACGTAGTGTGAATCGAATTGGCTTCTGTGATGGTGGAGATCACAGGAGGCGGAGATGAATCGTCTAAGCACTTCTGGATGAACAACTGCTGCAAATATTTCAGCCTGTCATTCATATGTACATGCTGGGCCCCCACAAACGTTGAGGATGGGAATGCTTCTGGAGTCACATCCTCCCATTAAGTGCTTAATTGTCCCCAACCATTCAAAACAAGTTGTAGGGGATTTAGAAATTTGATCAATTATTTGAGATTGCTTAGCTCTGTCCATCGCTTGCAGTTATTACTAGATAGCATAACATTTGACCTGCATAGCAGCTTCATAAGGCACTCTGCACTCTTCAGCAGCATTTTTATTACTTTTCAAGATTTTCCTGCAACATTTATTAATATGTTAAAATTATTCACCTATCTACAAATGGAATAGGAAGCCCCAGTGACGAGGTAGGAGTGAGAGAATTGAAGGATGTGTTACTCTAGTGTCAGTGACAGTGAAGTGCAAGAGTAACGGAGCATTAATTGATGTGTTTTAACATTATTTATCAGCAATGCTTGCAGTATACACACCTTCCTACCTCTTCTCAGGATCATCCACAAAAGACATGCTCGTCAGAGAAGCAAACCCCAGACTTTGGCTATGTATTTTGAAAGGCGTCTCCTGATTTGTATCAGGACCTGCGATATACCTTATCTATGCCAATTACATACAGAACCTAATAACCAATCCAGTAATCCTATCTCTGGGGTGCCACCAGTCAAATTTGAAATTAGTATTTTATATATTTATTTGCAGTCACAATCTTGAATCTGCTTCCAGGTTCAAAGTAACAAGTTGTTTGTCTGCTTCAAGAAAAACAGCAGGTCCTCTCACATCAGAAAGATTATTTAGATGAGCACTTGAAACACCTAGAGTTGTCTGGAATAGTAAACTTTAATTCCAAGGAGGAATTAGTTACGTTGGATATATTCTGAGTAGAACAGACAAGTAGCTTTATAGAGGTTTGATACGGAATATACAGAGGGTAGACAGAATCTCTTTTCCAGGACAGCGGTGGCTAGAACAAGAGGGCACTAAGGTGAGAGAAAAAGCTAAAGAGATCCAAGTGCTAAGTTTTTCCACAGAGGATGGTGAATGTCTGGATTGAGCTCTAGACACAAAATACTGGAGTAATGGGCCTGTCCCACTTAAGCAACGTTTTAGGTGACTGCAGGAGACTATGCAGTCGCCACATGGTCACATGTTCGCAGTGGTTGCCAGAGAGTCGCCTTCATGATCGTGAGGAGTTCCCGCATTCTGGGAACTAATTACGGCCTCATTATGGTCACCGCAAAATTTTCAACATGGAAGAATTCTCTTACCGTAGGTGGGTCGTCAGGAGGTCTTAGTGGGTTGCCAGGAGGTTGAAGGTTCTCGTAGGTTGTAACCAGTGCTAACTGGTGAATTTCAATGGCTCATTGGGGGAAAAAAACCCCATAAGCAGTAGTTTTCAGAATCAAGGATAACCATGATATGGATATGATCAAGGATATGTTAATGTCCACCGAGCTTCACAGACGTGTATCTCTCCACTCTTTCTCCCTCATTCTCCCCCCTCTCTTTTATTCACATTCATTTCAACCGACACCACTGAACGAATGCAAAAATTGTCTGTTTTACAGCATTTGCAAGCTACAGATTGAGAAATCCTGTGAAAATGTCCAGCACCAGAAACCTGGAGAGAGATCTGGTTAATAAAAATGTCACATATGCAGACTTCCAAAAGTTGGCAATACAAAGTAACTCCCACTTGCAGCAACAAACAAATCCTCTATCTGCCTGCAAACATCTGTATAATATCAAATATCATTCCTGTGCCTCTAGAACACTGCCTTTCAAAAGGGTAAATGAATCCATGTCACAGGTTGTGTGCCATGTTATTTGCACTCATTTGCAGTACCTTTCCTGCTGTTCAATTGCAGATATGGGTTGGAGATTGCAATCTTCACGTGGTGCGCCCTGTTTCGACGAATGCAATCAACCTGGCATGCACAATCAAATAGAACAAGTTGTCCTACAACTTTAGCCTGTGCACACCATACGCAAGAAGTTGCAGATATGTCAACAGCCTGGTGCTACTGTTGATGTTAGTCAAGAAAACATCAAGATGTACACATGAAACCATTTAACAAATCCCTTTCCCCAGAAAATAATAAAATGTTGAGTATTGGTGAATTTGCATGACTTCCAATCAACCACTTGCAATTTTGACTTACTTTAGTTTTAATGGTAAATTTCAAGCCTGCAAGATCAATTATATAGATTGAATCAGAGTATGTTAACGTGCTCATGTATCAGAGGTTTTCCCAAGGAAATTGTACAGATACTATACGATTTAAACAGTCTCCAAATAGAATGCAGTTTTAATTTTCTTACATATTTCACCTTCAGATAATGAACATGCTGTTCATGTTGAATTTCTCAACCGGTTCAAAAAAAATACAAATGTATACAACACAAAATAGCACAACATCAGTAATAACACATTTTATCTTTAACATGGTAATTCTATTTTAATTTAATTACCTGCATGTCATTGTCTGCAAACTTTTTGCATCAGCATCATCACAGTTTAAGACCACAGTTGTACCACACAACATTCGAAGATCAGGTAAACTAATAAAGAACAAAGATTGAAAACTACAATTCTCTTTCATCGTGTCTGGTACTGAACTCCGTTGCGTCTGTGAAACAAAATTTTAAATATTTAAATTGTTAAAATTCCTGTGCACATCATCATCTTTATTTAATGAACTACCCTAGTGTTTCAGAGGCATGGAAATTAAACATTGCGATGAAAAAGGTTTGAAAATGTAACTCAAGTCTTCCTGTAGAAATGGCCCTTGAAGATCAGAATTATTAAAACTGAGGCAGAGAAAAGCTGAGAAAACATTATTGAGTTGGGGCCAGGGGAAAGGGTGTAAAGGTGGATAAGTAGCAAAGCAGAAGCGGAAACTAAAGTCAAAGACATGATTATCAGAAGATCACTTCCGCCGAACACCTCCGCTCGGTCCGCAAAAACCAACCCGACCTCCCGGTGGCTCAGCACTTCAACTCCCCCTCCCATTCCGCATCCGACCTCTTGGTCCTGGGCCTCCTCCACGGCCAAAGTGAGCAACACCGCAAGTTGGAGGAACAGCACCTCATATTCCGCTTGGGGAGTCTGCATCTTTTGGACTTGAACATTGAATTTTCTCCATTCTGTTAACCCTAGCTGTCTCCTCCCCTTCCCACCTCTCCCTCAGCCCTCGGGCCCTGGCATTCCCTCTATCTCTATCTCCCTCCCCCACCCTAGTCGCACTAGCTTCTCATTTTCACACCACAAACAGCTTACAATGGTTTGTTCCCTTTATCATCGATACTTTTTTGCATATCTTTCATTCATTGTTCCTTATCTCTCCACATCACCGTCTATATCTCTCGTTTCCCTGATCCCTGACCAGTCTGAAGAAGGGTCTCGACCCGAAACGTCGCCTATCTCCTTCGCTCCTTAGATGCTGCTGCACCCGCTGAGTTTCTCCAGCTTTTTGTGTAACCCATTATCAGAAGATAGATGGAAATGTTGGAGAAACTCAGTGGGTGAGGCAGCATCTATGGAGCAAAGGATTATCAGAAGATATCAGGGATGTAATAGAGGCAACAGAAGGCACAACTGAACAGGATCCTTGCTGAGGGAGATATGGAGGAAAAACGTTGTAGAGAGGAAAAAAGTCATTTAAGGGAGTAGTCACATATCTAGGCAAAACCGTGCACGATGTTTTCAGTGGTTGATAACAAACCGATTCAATGATGATGACATATTGCACTCTAGTCACAGTGGTTATGCAATAAATATTCCAGTTTAATGCACGTTGTAACCCCCCCTCCCCCAGAAGACAGAAGGGCGGACCGATAATTTGCTTCGGTAAAAGTATCTCCTATCATTTTCAAAAATACCTTAGTGTGATCGTTTGCATTTACTACAAACGGCCACATATCCCATCGAAAAGCGCCCGCAACGCTGCAGCCCCACTTGCATCCACACTACAGGCCGTCACACCAAAGCACCACTTTTACAAAGCCCGATAAGGGAGCCCACCCCGGGCTCAATGCAAAGCCATGAGTACGACGCGCGCACACACATACACAAACCGCCGCAGTGATAAACATACGACAACAGTGAGCCTAAAACCTCCCGCGCTTTAGACTGCGGCGGATTCTCCTCACAGCCACGGCCCTTCCACTTACGCGCCGTCCCCGAAAATGGCGCCAGCGCTTCGCCGCGCGTGATCCGGGCGCCTCCTCCTCCCCGCGCGCGCGAAACGGCCGCCGCGCGACGTTTACTCCGTCCGCTCGCGCGCCGCCGCAGTAACTGAAGTGGGTGGGTGCTCGACGACCTCACCGCAGCGTTATTATTTTTAGTCATGACTCCCCCCCCCCCCCCCATTCCTACACTGACTCTTCTTCTTCTTCTTCTTCTCCTCCTCCTCCTCCTCCTCCTCCTCCCCCTCCCCCTCCTCCCCCCCTCCCCCTCCCCCCTCCCCCTCCCCCCTCCCCCCCCTCCCCCCCCCCCCTCCCCCTCCCCCCCTCCTCCTCTCCCCCTCCTCACCTCCTCCTCCTCTCCTCCCCCCCTCCTCCTCCTCCCTCCTCCTCCTCCTCCCCTCCCTCCTCCTCCTCCTCTCCTCCTCCCTCCTCCTCCTCCTCCTCCCTCCTCCTCCCTCCTTCCTCCCTCCTCCTCCTCCTCCTCCCTCCTCCTCCTCCTCCCCTCCTCCTCCTCCTCTTTCTCCCTCCTCCTCCTCCTCCCTCCTCCCTCCTCCTCCTCCTCCTCCTCCTCCCTCCTCCTCCTCCTCCCCTCCTCCTCCCTCTCCTCCTCCTCCTCCTCCTCCTCCTCCCTCCTCCCCTCCCTCCTCCTCCTCTCCTCCTCCCCTCCTCCTCCTCCCTCCTCCTCCCTCCCCCTCCTCCTCCCCCTCCTCCCCCTCCTCCTCTCCATCCTCCCTCCCCTCCTCCCTCCCTCCTCCTTCCCCCTCCTCCTCCTCCCCTCCTCCCCTCCTCCTCCTCTTCTCCCCTCTCTCCTCTCTCCATTTTCTTCCCCCTCCTCCTCCTCCCTCCTCCTCCCCCCTCTCTCCCTCTCCATTTTCTTCCCCCTCCCCTCCCCCTCTTCTCCCCCCTCCTCTCCATCCCCTCCTCCCCCTCCTCCTCCCCCTCTTCTCCCCTCTCTCCCTCCTCCCTCCCCTCCTCCCCCTATTCCCTCCTCCCCTCCTCCCCCTCCTCCTCCCCTTCTTCCCTCTCTCCCTCTCCATTTCTTCCCCCTCCTCCTCCTCCCCCTCTCTTCCCCCTCTCACCCTCTCCATTTTCTTCCCCCTCCTCCTCCCCCTCTTCTTCCCCCTCTCTCCCTCTCCATTCCCCCTCCTTCTCCTTCCCCCTCTCTCCCTCCACCCTCCTCCTCCCCCTCTTCTTCCCCCCCTCTCTCCCTCTCCATTTCTTCCCCCTCCTCCTCCCCTCTTCTTCCCCCCTCTCTCCCCTCTCCATTTCTTCCCCCTCCTCCTCCCCCTCTTCTTCCCCCTCTCCTCCCTCTCCATTTTCTTCCCCCTCCTCCTCCCCCCTCTTTCCCCCTCTCTCCCTCTCCATTTTCTTCCCCCTCCTCCTCCCCCTCTTCTTCCCCCTCTCTCCCTCTCCATTTTCTTCCCCCTCCTCCCTCCCCCTCTTCTTCCCCCTCTCTCCCTCTCCATTTTCTTCCCCCTCCTCCTCCCCCTCTTCTTCCCCCTCTCTCCCTCTCCATTTTCTTCCCCCTCCTCCTCCCCCTCTTCTTCCCCCTCTCTCTCCTCCATTTTCTTCCCCCTCCTCCTCCCCCCTCTTCACCCCCTCCTCTCCCCCTCTCTTCCCCCTCTCCCCTCTCCATTTTCTTCCCCCCCTCCTCCCCCTCTCTTCACCTTCCCATCTTTCTTTCTTCCCCCTCCTTCTTCCCTCCTTCCTCTTCTCCTCTCTCCATTTTCTTCCCCTCTCTCTTCCCCTCTCCTCCCTCTCCCCCTCTCTTCCATTTTCCCTTCCCCTCTTCTTCCCCCCCTCTCCCTCTTCCCTCTTCTTCCCCCTCTTCCCCCTCTTTCTTCCCCCTCTCCCTCTTCCTTCTTCCCCCTCCACCCCCTCTTTCCTTCCTTCTTCCCTCTCTTCTTTCTTCCTTCTTTTTTCTTCTTCCTCTTCCCCCTCTTCCCCCTCTTCTCTTCCCCTCCTCTTCCATTTTGTTTCCTCCTCTTCCCCCCCTCTTCCCTTTCTCCCCCCCCCCCCCTCTACCCACCCCCTCTTCCCCCTCCCCTCTTTTCTCGTCTTCCTTCACCCCCCCTCTCCCCTCTCCCTCTTCCACTCCTTCTCCCCTCTCCCCTCCCTCCCTCTCTCCCTCTCCCCCTCTCCCCTCCTCTCCTCTCCTCCCCTCCTCCCTCTCTTCTCCACCTCTTCCTTACCCCTCCCTCCTCTTCTTCTTCCTCTTCTCTTCTTCTCCTCTTCTTCTTCCTCTTCTTCTTCCTCTTCCTCTTCTTCTTCCTCTTCCTCTTCTCATAGGATTCTGGCAGTGTAGACGCTGCTAAGCATATTACGACCCTCCACAGGTCAAAGTTTGAACTAGATTCTTACATACAGTCCTGTAACATGCAGGAATTGAAGAACAGCCCTAGATATCAGCTGATGTTTCTCATTGTGTCCAAACAAAGATAAAACATTAAAAGGCTCAACTCCAAGTCCTGTCAGTCTAGCAAACAATGCCTTTCTTTCTACCCTATACTTTTTACATTCTAGGAAAATATGCTTAACTGTCTCCTTACTCACTGACCTTTCTGGCCTGGGCCTCCTCCTTTGTACAGAGTGAGGCCCAGCGCAAATTGGAGGAACAGCACCATTATTTGGGTTGGGTAGTTTACACCCCAGCGGTATGAACATTGATTTCTCTAACTTCAAGTTGCTTTCCCTCTTTCTCCATCCCCTCCCCCATCCCAGTTCTCAGTCCGGTCTTATTGCCTTTGAGTACATTTTCTCTCTGTACCACCCACTCTCGACATCAGTCTGAAGAGGGTCTCGACCAGAAACGTCACCCATTCCTTCACTCCAGAGATGCTGCCTGCCCCGCTGAGTTAAGGGCCTGTCCCACTTGGCCATCATTTGCACGCCATTTACGCGACCTCGTCACATTGAAACGCACGGGTAGTGTGTGGGCGTTTGATGCTGATGATGATTCATTCAAAATTGTGAATATTCAGACACTTGACACTCTTTTATAGAGTTTTAAACATTTTGTTCAACGGGCAGCTGCACCGATAATTGTGTTTGCGGTGCAAGGTTCAATGTTAATGCAAGGTCAGGGAGTCAAAGAACAATATTCTGTATTTTGCTTATACGCTGAGTCGGCTCTGATGATTTTACCTGTTTATTTATTTTTTGTTCCAGCTTCACTCACAACGTGTCAAGTTCTCATCATTTCGAACACTCATCACACACCCCCAAGGGAAAGCGCGAAAGTCACTTAATTAATAGGTGTTTAGCCATTTCCTCTGTGCGGGGTACCATCCACAATACAGCGATTGGAACCAATACCATTTGTACTGAGCACGGAGCAAACATGTAATATTCCGTGGTGGTGGGGGGGGGGGGGGGGGGGGGGGGGTCGGGGGAGGGAGGATGAAAACATAACCCAAAGCGAAAAAAACAAAAAAAAAAAAAAAAAAAAAAACCAATTTTCTGAATTACACCATAATTCGAAAGAAAATACAGTATTATGCACTAAACAACTTTCCACTGGGTATTCAAATGACGTCACGCGCTCCAGACAGCTGTGCGACAGTCACTACCAGCTATCTTTAAGAGCCCTATTTACCTCTCTTGAAAGTATCCAGAGAACCGGCCTCCACCGCCCACTGAGGCAGAGAATTCCACAAAACGCACAACTCTCTGTGAGAAAAAGTGTTTCCTTGTCTCTGTTCTAAATGGCTTACCCATTATTCTGAACAATACAACTGCAGAAGGACCTCTTTGATTGTATATCAAGACCAAAGTTGGACCCTTGAAGGCTAAAAAGGTTGAATTAATTATGGGGAACAAGGAAATGGCAGATTAGTTGAACAGGTACTTTGTCTTCACTAAGGAGGACACAAACAATCTTCCTTATGTACTAGTGGCCAGAGGATCTGGGGTGATGGAGGAACTGAAGGAACTCTACATTAGGCAGGAAATGGTGTTTGGTAAACTAATGGGACTGAAGGCTGATAAATCCCCAGGGCCTGATGGTCTGCATCCCAGGGTACTTAAGTGGCTCTAGAAATCGTGGATGCACTGGTGATTATTTTCCAATGTTCTATAGATTTGGGATCAGTTCCTGTGGATTGGAGGGTAGCTAATGTTATCCCGTTTTTAAAAAAGGTGGGAGAGAGAAAACAGGGAATTATAGACCAGTTCGCCTGACATCGGCGGTGGGGAAGATGCTGGAGTCAATCATAAAAGATGAAATTGCGGCACATTTGGATAGCAGTAACAGGATCGGTCCAAGTCAGCATGGATTTACAAAGGGGAAATCATGCTTGACTAATCTGAAATTTTTTGAGATTGAAACTGGGAAAATGGACAAGGGAGAGCCAGTGGATGTAGTGTACCTGGACTTTCAGAAAGCATTCCATAAGGACCCACATAGGAGTTTAGTGGGCAAAATTAGGGCACATAGTATTGGGTGTAGTGTGCTGACATGGATAGAAAATTGGTTGGCAGACAGGAAACATACGGTAGGGATTAACAGGTCCCTTTCAGAATGGCAGGCAGTGACTGTGGGTGCCGCAAGGCTCGGTTGCTGTGCTGGACCGCAGCTATTTACCAATATCACATGATGATAGATGAAGGGATTACAGGTGACATTAGCAAATTTGCAGGTGACACATAAAGCAGGTTGCAGTGTGAACTGTGAGGAGGATGCAGTGGGTGCCTTGGACAGGTTTTGGGCGAGTGGGTAAATGCATGGCAAGATGCAGTTTAATGTGGATAAATGTGAGGTTATCAACTTTGGTAGCAAAAACAGGAAGGCAGAATTATTATCTAAATGGTGTCAAGTTGGGACAAAAGGGGAAGTAAACAACAGGAAATCGGGGGTCCTTGTTCATCATCAAAGAAAGTAAGCATGCATGTATAGCAGGCAGTGAAGAAAGCGAATGGCATGGATTGGCCTCATAACAGAGGAGTTGATTATAGGACACAAACAGGTCCTTCTGCAGTTGTATAAAGGGCCCTAGTGAGACCACACCTGGAGTATTGTGTGCAGTTTTGGTCTCCAAATTTGAGGAAGGACTTCTTGTCATTGAGGCAGTGCAGCGTAGGTTCACAAGGCTAATTCCTGGGATGGCGGGACTGTCATGTGCTGAAAGAATGGAGTGGCTGGGCTTGTATACTCTGGAATTTAGAAGAATGAGAGGGGATCTTATTGAAACCTATGATTATTAAGGGTTTGGACACGCTGGAGGCAGGAAACATGTTCCAGATGTTGGGGGAGCCAGAACCAGGGGCCACAGTTTAAGAATAAGTGGTAAGCCATTTAGAATGGAGATGAGGAAACACTTTAACACACAGAGAGTTGTGAGTCTGGAATTCTCTGCCTCAGAGAGTGGTGGAGGCTGGTTCTCTGGATACTTTCAAGAGAGAGCTAGATAGGGTTCTTAAAGCTAGCAAAGTCAGGGGATATGGGGAGAAGGCAGAATCGGTGTACTGATTGTAGATGATCAGCCATGATCACATTGAATGACGGTGCTGACTCGAAGGTCCGAATGGCCTACTTCTGCACCTATTGCCTGTTGTCTATTGTCTATGATAATGGTTTAATATCTTGCACATGAACTTCATAGTACTGCTGAAAACTGCTGAACAAGGCCACCCTGGAAAAATATGATCCCATTGATACAGGAATTTTACCTTCAACGTTATACTCATGAGACCATGTCAGACATTAATCATTGCTTGTGTGCAAAAGAACTTCTTGACATCAGCCCTGAACTTGTTATAACATAATTTATTTCCAAGACAACTGGCCTGCAACTGCAATTGAACAAATCAGGACTTTGGATTTACCCTTGTATTGTGCAGAGAATGTTAAGTAAGGTCTCTGGTTGACCTCCTTTCAAGTTTTCAATTTAAACTTTTCTTGACTCAGATCTCTGACAATATGAATCAGCTCCACAGTCATTTATTTTGCCATTGTAATCTTGATCATTGCAGCATGGTTTTGGCCTTCCAGTCTCCGAGTCCAACTCCCAGCAGTTTGGCATATTGGACTGCAGAATAGGAACTGTCTCAGTACAGGCAACTTGACAGACTCTTCTCCATCCTGACTACCATGACTAGCTGTCACACCTACCTGTATGATGGGGGTCAAGAGCAGTGTTGCAGTGCTATTTTTTTAGGTGCCCGAGCTGTCAAACATTTTTTTTCTAAACCATTTCGATGTTTTGCTGGGGTGGAAGGGGGGGGGGGGGTGGGAGGGGGGGGGGGGGGGTGGGGGGGGGGGGGTTGGGGGGGGGGGGGGGGGGGGGGTGGGGGGGGGGGGTGTGGGAGGAGGGTGGGGCAAGCTAATCTCTCAAGCAGGTCAAAACCATAGAATTAGCCTATCGCTACATCCCAGTGTATAACTGGTACAATAAAACATATAATACTTAATTTAATAATATGACAAAATATTGCATGGTTGCACTCACTAATTATCAAATATAATTATCAAGTAAGTAAAGAAAAATACGGTAATCACGTATTTTACCAATTTACAAGTAATTACCTACTTACCAAATGCCACCAATGAGAAGTTTCATGAGAATTTCCACAAAGGGTCAGGCGTAATATGTGTTCGGGGGTCTGAAGCAACTCTTGTGGTCAAAGGAGAGTTTAAGAAGAGAAATAGATATCCATGTATCATTGGGGAGAGTGGAACTGAGAGAAATAATTAAAGAGGGCTTAACAAAAGAATGGCAGAGAGGATGGGAAAAGGAAGTCAGGGGTAGTCACTACTTTTCTGTACAAGCTGAAGTTAGAAAAATATGTTTCTGCACATCTCTGTCCCGTAGGGACTCAGTTAGACTGTGTAGATTGAGGTTGGGACATTGTGGGTTAAATTACTGTTTGTGCATTGTAGGGAAACATGTTTCTGGCTTGTGTGAATGTGGGAGTAAGGAGACAGTTAAGCATGGGGGGTACACAAAAAGCTGGAGAAACTCAGCGGGTGCAGCAGCATCTAAGGAGCGAAGGAGATAGGCGACGTTTCGGGTCGAGACCTTCTTCATATCACAACCCCCCTCCCTACGGAGACAGTGTTAAGCACTGATTTCCACAGAATGTGAAAAGAAAAGAAAGGAAGGCATAGTTTTGCTAGAACTGACAGGACTTGGAGTAAGGCTTTTCTGTTTAAATCTTTTTTGGACACAGTGAGAAACATCAGCTGATATCCATGGCTATTCTTCAATTCCTGCATGTTACAGGACTGTATGTAAGAATTTAGTTCAAACTTTGACCTGTGGAGGGCAGTAATACGCTTAGCAGCGTCTATACTGCCGGAATCCTATAAGAAGAAGAAGAACTCTTGTGGGTACACAAAAAGCTGGAGAAACTCACCGGGTGCAGCAGCATCTAAGGAGCGAAGGAGATAGGCGACGTTTCGGGTCGAGACCCTTCTTCCGCTGAGTTTCTCCAGCTTTTTGTGTACCCTCGATTCTCCAGCATCTGCAGTTCATTCTTTAAAAAAAAGAACTCTTGTGGTGCTGGTGAGGTGAGGGGGAGGTCTGTGTGGGGAAGGTGGTAAGGGAGGGTGGCCGTGGGCTGAGGGGGGGGGGAGGGGGGGGGGGATCTATCGCTGCGGTTGGGTGTCTTTGTGTGGGGGAACTCGGCTCCCCCACCACCCGTAACCGGCAGCGCAGCTCCAGGGGCCGCCGCTACCGCACCCTCCCCATTGTTCTCCCCCACAGTGTGTGGCGGGGAATCGAACCCTCCCTCCCCTTCGCATCGCAGGGAAGAGAAAGCGGGCATTGAAACTGCACCCACATACAGGGCCACCGAAACTCGGTGCATGTCACCATTCACTAAATTCTGTTCAGTAATGAACGGGAGCAGCCCGCGTCTCCGGGAGTTACAGGTTGAGGTGGAATATACAGTGTGCTGGCATTTGTTTGAATGTTACAAACGGGTCTCTATGTATCGCTCTTATCACGACAAAGTATCAGGTAGTGCACCATTGGCATTGAACCAGCTCAGTTATTAATGTACCCAGCGGGTACAGTAACATTTCACAACCATTGTGTTAATAAACAGATAATCAGTGTTAAAATCCGCTGTTAAATTCCCCGCTGTTTATTTTGGCTTTTTTTTGCAGAGATACTGGAGCCGCGCTCTGGTGAGCTCCGGCAGCACTGCACCGCTGGTGTAGAGGCGAGAGTACCTGCATAAGAATTCCTGCCCCAGTCAACACCATAGAGGCCCACAGGAGTCCTTAAGAGGGCAACTTCATGTGCACCTTTGCTGTTGTCAGCATGGGAAAACTCAATTTATGTGCTAAATAAGTGTTGGTGCCAATGTAAAAGCCTATCCGTTTGTTTTAATAATATTTGTAAGCAGTCAACATAGGTGATATGAATGGACTTGGTGTAAGAATCCTCACAGCGAGCAAAGGTTCGAGAAGCCCGCAATTTTTGCAGCAGCGGGACAAGATCTTTGGTCATTATTAATCCATGTTAAATAATTTCTATTATTTTGACACATATTCTTTAGTGATCAATTTTCACTAAGGATTGTTTGATGGCAAGACCTGATGTTACAGCGCCTTGAAAAAATTCATACTTTACTGAAATTCTATTGGCAGTTAGACTGAAAAGGTAGCAAAAACGTAAATTGTGGTCCTTGGTAAATCTAGTTTATGAACAGGAGAACTTTTTCTGCAACTTTCTTCAACTGGTGACCTTTTCTTTAAGTTGTTTAACTCCAAGGTTTATGATCCTTCATAACACCGGGATTGATTTTAGTTTCAATATTGATGAATGAGGTTTAAATTTATGTCCTTATTGAGCTGCCCCTAGTTTAGAGTTTTAGTTTTATATTGTCACTGTACTGAGATACAGTGAGAAACTTAGTATTTTGTGCTTTCCAATCAATAAAAGACAATGTATATTACAATCAAGCCATCCACAGTGTACAAATAAAGGGTACAAAAATTAGTGCGTGATTAATCCAATTA
>CM069134.1:111364081-111434867 GCA_035221665.1 Okamejei kenojei | reverse complement strand
CCCCCCCCCCCCCCCCCCCCCGCCCCCCCCATCCCCCCCCCCCCTTCCCCTAAAAGTTTATCATATCCATAAATGCCTCTGAATCGTTGTGATAGTACTCTGCCTCTTCTCCTCCGGCAGCTTCAGTCTGTGCACCCTCCGCTCTTTGGCTATAAAAAAAAGTTACCCCTCGGGTTCCTGTTAACTTTCCCTCCTCACGTTAAACCTAGGTTCTCTGGTTCTTGATATCCCAAATCTGAGCAAAAGACTGCGTTTACCCGATCTATTCCTTTCGTGATTTTGTTACACCTCCATAAAGATCACCCCTCATCCCCCTCTGCTTCAAGGAATAAAGTTCCTATCTGCTCAAACCTCTCCAGAAAGCTCGACCCTCGTCCCTGGAAACTTCACTCGTTAATCTGTGCAACCTTTCCAGCTTGACAGACTCTTTCATATAAACATAAGTGACAAAAAGCGGAAACACAATACTCTATATGTGGCCTCACCATTGACCTTTATAACTTGCTGCATGGCCATACAATATTCTGAGTGATGAAGGCCAATGTGCTGAATTCCTCATTGACCACACTATCTACCTGTGATACCACTCTCAAGGAATTTATACCTGCACACTTAGATCACTCTGCTTTACAACGCTCCCCAAAGCCCACACCACGCACACGCAAGCACACGCACGCACTCACACACACATGTGTGTCTGTGTACTTGCATGTGTATAAATACACACTGAACTTTTTTTTCTCTTGTTTATCATATTGTTTACAGTGTACTATGTTTACATATTCTGTTGTGCTGCAGCAAGTAAGAATTTCATTGTTCTATCTGAAATATCTATATATTACTAAAACTCTCATCTTGTTTGTTTCTATGTGTGCGAGTGCATGTCTGTGTGCGTGTCTGCGATCTCTGATTCGGTAATGTCCTCAAATTATGCCAAAACGGTACATGATAGCAATACAATTTTTGGACCATTGTCATGTGGTGGCTTGTATCAAGTTTGTTCAAATTGATGTTATATTTTACAAGTTATTAACATTTAAAAATTAAAAAAAAATTAAACGGTGCCTCCACTTGCCCTTAGCAGCATATGACATCACAATAGGATCTCATTTACATAATCTGTCCGTTCATTCACAATTTTTTTTTTTTTTCTTCAGATTTTCATTGTGGGGGAGTTGGGTGGGGGGGACGATTGATTGACTCCGGGGAGCGCTGACACAGCCCCAATTGTCATGTGGTTGTTTGTGTCAAGTTTCATTCAGATTGATGTCATATTTTACAAGGTATTAACATTTAAAACTTTAACAGCGCCCCACTTAAACCACTGTTCTCACTGTGGACGTTGGGCCCCGAGAAGTGACCCGAGTTTCTCACTCGTGGTCTGATCACGTAGCGGGAAGTCGGAACTCGCACGAGCAACTTATCGACTCGTGGCGCTAACGGCTGGTATGGGAAACTTTTTAACTCGTGAAAAAAATCAAACATGTTTGATTTTTTCCACGAGTCAAAATTATCTGTTTCAAGTGTTAAAATGGAAACATTTTAACTGTTGCTATAACGTAGTGGCCCCGTGCGTTTATATTAGTGTATCGTGAGTGTTACCGATGGGAACTTTTAATAATCTGTTCTTTTTGCTCGTAAAGGGACTGAACCAAAGATAGACACACCAAAATGCTGGAGTTTATAACTCAGCGGGGACCAGGCAGCATCTCTGGTGAGAAGGAATAGAGATGCGAGACCCTTCTTCAGACTTTCCTTCCCTCCAGAGATGCAGCTGTCCGCAGAGTTACTCCAGCATTTCGTGTCTATCTTCGGCCTTTCTGCCACTTGTCCCCGTGTGGCTTCACTCTGTCTCAATGAACGGCTTTAAAGACCTGCGAAGGGGCAAGTCTGGGATTGTGTGGGTGGGATGTGTCCACGTGTGATGCTCCATCCACCCCCCGGGGCCGGCCCGAGAGGTGTGGGATTGGGAAAGGAACTGCAGATGCTGGTTCCACACCGGAGATAGACACACACAATGTGCTGGAGTAAACTCGGCGGGGACAGGCAGCATCTCTGGAGCGAAGGACAAATGGGTGGCATTTCGGGTAAGTCTGAAGAAGGGTTCTCGACTCTATTCCTTCTCTCCAGAGATGCCTTGCCATGTCCGCTGAGTTGTGTGTGTGTGTCTCTCTCCCTCTCTGTCTATCTGTGTGTATCTGTTTGTGGTGTGTATGCTGTCGGGTCCGGTGGTCCGCTCAAAGTCACCGAGCTGCTTGATTCCTCTGAAGTGGTGGCCAGCTGCTGTCTCTCTGTGTGGGTGTGTGTGTGTGTGTGTGTGTTGTGTGTGTGTGTGGTGTGTGTGTGTTGGGTGTGTGTGTGTGTGTGTGTGTGTGTGTGTGTGTCTCTCTATCTCCTATCGGTTATATGTGTGTGTGTGTGTGTGGGTGTGATGTGTGGGTCTCTCTCTCTCCCTCTTGTCTATCTGTGTGTGTGTGTGTGTGGGTTGTGTGTACTGTGGGTCCTGGCGGCCGCTCAGTCACAGCGCTGCTTAATTCTCTGAAGTGGTGGCAGTGCTGTCTGTGCTGTATCTCTATCTGTGTGTGTGTGTGTGTGTGTGTGTGTGTGTGTTTGTGTGTGTGTGTGTGTGTTCTGTCCTGTCTGTGGTGTGTGTGTGTGTGTGTGTGGTTGTGTGTGTGTCTCTCTCTTCCCCTCTCTGTTGTGTGTGTGTGTTACTGTGTGTGTGCTGTCTGTGTGTGTGTGTGTGTGCGGTGTGTGTGTGTCTCTCTCTCTCCCTCTCTTGTCTATCTGTGTGTGTGTGTGTTGTTGTGTGTGGGTGTACTGTCGGGTCCTGGCGGGCCGCTCAGTCACCCGTCGCTGCTTAATTCCTCTGAAGCTGCTGTCTGTGTGTATCTCTTATCTGTGTGTGTGTGTGTTGTGTGTGTGTGTGTGTGTGTCTACCCCCTCTCCCTCTCTGTCTATCTAATGTGGTGTGTGTGTGTGTGTGTGTGTGTGTGTGTGGTCGGTCCTGGCGGCCGCTCAGTCACCCGCGCTGCTTAATTCCTCTGAAGCTGCTGTCTGTGTGTATTCTATCTGTGTGTGTGTGAGTGTGTGTGTGTGTGTGTGTGTGTGTGTCTCTCTCTCTCCCTCTCTGTCTAGCTGTGTGTGTTGGTGTGTGTACTGTCGGGTCCTGGCGGCCGCTCAGTCACCCCGCTGCTTAATTCCTCTGAAGCTGCTGTCTGTGTGTATCTCTATCTGTGTGTGTGTGTGTGTGTGTGTGTGTGTGTGTGTGTGTGTGTGTCTCTCTCTTCCCTCTCTGTCTATCCTGTGTGTGTGTGTGTGTGTGTGTGTGTGTGTGTGTACTGTCGGGTCCTGGCGGCCGCTCAGTCACCCCTGTGTGTACTGCCTTAATTCCTCTGAAGTGGTGGCCAGCTGCTGTCTGTGTGTATCTCTCTCTCTCTCTCTCTCTGTGTGTGTGTGTGTGTGTGTGTGTGTTGTGTGTGTGTGTGTGTCTGCTGTTGGGTCCCAACGGCCGCTCAATGTCAGTCACCCGGGCTGCTTCCTTTTTTAAAATTATTTAAAATAGAGATCCATTGCAAAAAAGTATTTAAAAACATAAAAAAAACAAGAAATGCTTGGTAGAATGCGCATTTTCCCATTGTAGGTCATATCAATAGATGCGGCCGCGCTGAAATAACTCAAAACCACAGGATGGAGATGTATTTTAAACATTGTTGCTTTATTAAACCATACCTTCATTCACGGTTGGCTCAAGAGTAACGGGAGAGGAACTTGCTAACTCGGGAGAGGAACTTGCTAACTCGGGAGAGGAAACTTGCAACATCGCAGCAATTTACATACCCGTGGGAACTCGGCCACACACTTGATCATACACTTGCAGTCTCGTGGGCAGCCACGAGTCTATCACTCGGGGTACCTCGTGGGTCAACTCGCACAGTGAGACAGGGGCATTACCGTTAGCAGCATATAAATGTCACAATGGGATCTCATATACATGAAGCACGCTGGATATGGACACAGACACGGACTGGGCCCAGAGCGTGGCTCCGGACCCTGGGCTGGGGTTTGAGCCGGTGAGGTGTCCGGGGGCTGCTGCTCAGGTGGAGGGGGTGGGGGAGGGAGAGGCAACTGATTCACTTTCATTTACTTTAAAATCTGCATACGCGCATAACTGAAAGTCTCCCCGGCGTGCGGCATTTGAAATCACCGTGGTGCTGAAGCTGGAGCGAGGTCTGTGGGCTGTGGTGTTCCGGCCCTGCTGGTAGGGAGAGCAATGGGCCTCGGCCTCTCGCTCCTCTTCCCCGCTCTACGACAGTGTATTGGAGAAAGCTCCAGTCCTCCTGCTGTTTATTGCCATCATGTCTGTGCCTTCATTTCAATTCTGCAGCTGCGGGGATAACCTCAATGGTAAGGATCTCTCGGGGAGTGTAAAGGACCTGTCCCAGCAGCATGCAACTCCATGCGATGAGCGCGACCTAACGTGCCGATTGATCCATCCGGCGTCGCGGGGCCGGTCCCACTTCGATCGCCGGAGCCATGCGGAATTGTGCGGAGTCCGCCCCGACATCGCGCGGGCTCCGAAAAACTGACCATGTTCAAAAATTCCGCACGGCAACGGCTTGTCGGCTCGCAGTCGCCTCGACACATTACACACCGCCTCGACGTCGTGCCTCCGTGGCCCTCTCTGTGTGTGCCTCCGTGACCCTCTCTGTGTGTGCCTCTCTGCCCCTCTCTGTGTGTGCCTCTGTGCCCCTCTCTGTGTGTCCCTCTCTGTCCTGGCGAACTTACCTTTAAGACTTTGCTCCAAGTTCGCCTCGCTTTGCGCCGCGTTGCGCCACTCACGCCACCTACGCGCGGCCCCCGCTGCCGGTTTGGTCGCGCTCTTCGCATGCTGTTGGGAACGGCCCTGTACAGGGATCACCCGACCTCCGCACGGCCCCCGCTGCTGGTTTGATCGCGCTCACCGCATGGAGTCGGATGCTGGTAGGACAGGCCCTTAAGGCTGGGGGAAGGTGGTTGAATCGTTGACTCCTGCAGCTTGCCCTGCTTTGTCAAGCTTCCACAGTAAAGTGTCCCTGCAGCACCGTCGATCCACCAGCACCAGAACCCACCTATGGGTGTGGTGGAAGGACGGAGCACACATGCACAGGGAGCCTGGGGCACAGGGCCTGGTCTACTGGGGAGAGAGACATTTGGGGGGGGGGGGGGGGAGGGGGGGGGGGGAGGGAGGGAGGATAATTGAGGGGAATAGGAGATTGAAGAAGGAGAGAGATGCGTTCACATTGATCTTATATTTACAAGTTATTGCCATTTTAAACTTTAAAAATGTCAGCCGCTACTGCGCAGTTGGGGGCTATGGGTGAGTGGAATATTGCGTTGGGGGAACGGGTCGCACTTGGTCTAGTATATTATTAAAACACTCATCGTGTTTGTGATTCTGTCAGCGTGCGTGCCCATGTGCTCCCGGAACTACGCCAAAACGGTACACGATAGTGCTACAATTTTTGGACCACCTTACTCACAATTGTCTTGTGGTGTGTTGTATCAAGTTTCATTCAGACTGATGGTCTATTTCACGTTATTCACATTTTTAACTTTACAAAAGTGCCGACTTAACTTTTAACTGTAAAATAACCAATTGCACTTGCTGGTCCTGCCCATTACAATGTTGCAAATCACAGGACAATGATTCCTCCCAGCAAGTGCAAATGGATTTTTAAAAGTGAAAAATCAATTTTTGATGTTTAAAAAGAGGGAGCGTGAAGAGGAGGAGGGGGAGGGAGTGATGGGGGATAAGGGAAATGAGCCGCCCCAGTGCAGTTGGGGGCTGTGGGTGAGTGGTCGAATATTGCGTTAGGGAACGGGCTTTGTTGGAGGACTAGGTCTTCCGTGTAACAGGGTCCCAACCGGTCTCCCTTGGTCCAGTATATCTATCTATACACTTTTAAAACTCTGTGTGTCTGCCGGCGGGGTGTGTGGGTGTATGTCAGATTTGCCTTTTGATTTCATGGTTCGCCGAAACCACACTTTCAAACCCCGAAAAATTTTCCATTTTGCTAGACATTACACTTTTACATACATGCATTCACTCATTACATTTAGACATTTTTATGTACACTTTTTAAAATAAAATCCTTCCCCCCCACACACACACACACACACACACACACACACACACACACACACACACACACACACACACACACACACACACACACACACACACACACACACACTCACTCGTATTGTGGCCTACTTCTGGCCAGCCACCATAACGGCAGTTGCTGCAGCCCGCTTTCCTCCAGAAACGCTGCCATTTTTTTCCCGCAGGCGATTTTCGCTGCTGATTCCGCTCCCGATTTCACTTCCTCCACTCTCTCCCCCCCTTGGTCTAGTATATTACTAAAACTCTCATCTTATTTGTTTGTGAGTCTGACTGCGTGTCTGTCTGTGAGTCATGCCCTGAATTATACCATAACAGTACACGATAGCGCTACTATTTTTCGACCACCTTACTCACCACTGTCCCGTGGTGTGTTGTGTCAAGATTCGTTCAGATTTATGGTATATTTTACAAGTTATTCACATTTAACTTTTCACTTAACTTCTCACTGTAAAAAATCCAAATCCAATTGCTGGCCTTGCCCATTACGATGTTGCAAATCACAGGACATGGAGTCCTGGCAGCAAGTGCAATTGAAGGGGAGGGAGTGCTGGGGGATAAGGGGAAATGAGCCGCCACTGCACCCTTAGGGGCTATGGATGAGTGATGCAATATTGCATTTGGGGAATGGGTGAGTGGTGGAATATTGCGTTGGGGAACGGGTTGCATTGGTGGACTAGGCCTCCCATGGGGACTATGGGTGAGTGGTGGAAAATTGCATTGGGGGAATGGGTTGCGTTGGGGGACCAGGCCTCCCATGTGACAGGGATCCAACGGGACCCACGTGGTCTAGTATGACAATAAAACACTCTTGACTCGTAACCAGGTTTTCGTAATGGCTATAACGTCGCAGTCGCACGTACCTATCCATTTGCTAAGCTCATCTGCCTTACTCATCAGGCCTCCTGCATTAAAATAAGGGCAATTTAAACCAACATTCCTTCCTTGCACCCTGCCTTTCTCCTGCCTATCCTGTCCATTAAACTTTCTCTCATCACCCCCCCCATACCAGCTTCTAACCTCCCACCTGCCTATATAGATACAGTATAGGATCCCACCCCTCAGACTGATTCAGTCTGCTGAGTTGTTCATTTCACCTTACAATTATGCGCTGATGCCGCTGATTAGCACCAGCGGGCTCCTCCACATCAGCTACTCTACAGTCCGGCCGATGTGGCCACTACTGTGGCCCGTGCCGCAGCCACCAGCTGTAAACTCCCCCCTCAGTCGCCAATGACAAGACTCACCCGGCCACCGTGCGGTCTCTTTTTATTTATTCCCCCTCCTTCCCCATTGCCGGTTGCTGCTCCATGCCTCGCCACTTCACCCTCAAAAGGTAGAGTACGTCAGTGACTCTGGAGGAGGAGGAAGAGGCCAGTTGGACAGAGCAAGAGGAGGAGGAAACGGAAGTGGCAATGGAGTGGGAAGTGGACAAAATGATGGGCCAATGGTGCGTTAACCGGATCATGTGATGGGCGTAGAAAACCTAGTCGAGGATGGCATCTGACGCCAGGGCTGGGAAGTCATGTGAGCCGGCATGCCACTGCAAGTCTGTCCGCTAACCAAAAATCCATTATAAAGGGGTCTGTTAAAACAAGGGTTTACTGTATAGCATTTCATACATTTGGTACAATTTAGTTGAATTTTAAATGAGCCTCATCTCCAGGTTTTGATTTAACGGTGAGCATATTGGACGTCGTTTTTTATTTCTGATGTAACACAATTTTTAATAAAATTATAAATATAAATGTAAGTCTTTTTAAAACAGCTCTGGGGCATTGTGAAGATGCAAAAGAGGCAGTATAAATTCCAGTCATTATTGTATTAGGCCAATCCTAAATACATTTCATGTCTTGCAGCATCCTGGCGGAGAAGAAGTGCTAATAGAACAAGCAGGAGGTGATGCTACAGAAGCCTTTGAAGACGTTGGACATTCCAAAGATGCACGTGAAATGACCAAACAGTACCTCATAGGAGAGCTGCACCCTGTGAGTTCGATAATAACTTCTTAAAAGAAAGCACACAAATATAATTGTTTAATTTATGTAGCTTTTTCAAGCAAAATAATATCCAAGGACATTTCAGAGACATGGAAGAAAGGAAAGAAATTAAGAATATTTTTCAGTTTAGTTGCAAGTTTTTTTGTGATGGGGGGGGAGAGAGAGAGAACAAATGAGAGAATATATGAGAGAATAGAACTAGGCAAGGTGTGTGTGAAGTGGGGAATTGTCACTGGTGGTGAAACAAATGAGATGCTATGTGGGAACCAGCATTATTGGAATACTATTGTTAAATTATTATTAATCTGAAGGATGCAGAAATAGTTATGAATGAATTCCAAATTCTGAATTTTTAATTTGAATTGAATTGTGCGCTAGGAATTTATGGTTCAGTATTGGCGGGTGTGAGGGCAACTACAAGTTGCTGGCATAGGAGTTTGTTTGAGTTCTACATTGTGTGAAGAATACTCGAGAATCTGGAGAAAAGAAAATTACCAAAGAGTGTTCAGCTGTGATCCATTTCTCTGGAGCACAAGTTGGGAGTGGTGGGAAATGAAACTCCTCTGGCCTAGATTATCAAATGTGGGTGAGGATTATAACTGTGCTTTGACAGATTTCCACAGTACAATAACGGGGTGGAAGATTGCAACCTTCACGTGGTCCGCCTTGTTTCAACTAATGCAATCAACTCGACGTGCACAAACGGATGATCAAATAAAACAAGTTGTTCAACAACTTAAGGGGTTGGACAGGCTAGATGCAGGAAGATTGTTCCCGATGTTGGGGAAGTCCAGGACAAGGGGTCACAGCTTAAGGATAAGGGGGAAATCCTTTAAGACCGAGATGAGAAATACTTTTTTCACACAGAGAGTGGGTGAGTCTCTGGAACTCTCTGCCACAGAGGGTAGTTGAGGCCAGTTCATTGGCTATATTTAAGAGTGAGTTGGAGAGTTAGCCTTGTGGCTAAGGGGATCAGGGGGTATGGAGAGAAGGCAGGTATGGGATACTGAGTTGGATGATCAGCCATGATCATATTGAATGGCGGTGCAGGCTCGAAGGGCTGAATGGCCTACTCCTGCACCTAATTTCTATGTTCTATGTTAACAACTTAAGGCTGTGCACGCCACATGAAAGAAGAAGTACAATAACCATTTGCTTAATGGGAAAACTGCCTTTGTATACACTTGCATACATACTATAAATGTTTTCAAGTTGTGACTTTTTAATTGAAAGTTAAATATAGATACCCTAGTCCACAATCTACATCCAGGTCTCTACTGTGTCTGAAGAAAGCGTCTCGATCCGAAATGTCACCCATTCCTTCTCTCCAGAGATGCTGCCTGTCCCGCTGAGTTACTCCAGCATACTGATAGGGACAGGGTACACAAAAAGCTGGAGAAACTCAGCGGGTGCAGCAGCATCTAAGGAGCGAAGGAGATAGGCGACGTTTCGGGTCGAGACCCTTCTTCAGACTGGTCAGGGATCAGGGAAACGAGAGATATAGACGTTGTTGTGGAGAGATAAGGAACAATGAGTGAAAGATATGCAAAAAAGTATCGGTGATAAAGGGAACAAGCCATTGTAAGCTGTTTGTGGTGTGAAAATGAGAAGCTGGTGCGACTGGGGTGGGGGAGGGAGATGGAGATGGAGGGAATGCCAGGGCCCGAGGGCTGAGGGAGAGGTGGGAAGGGGAGGAGACAGCAAGGGTTAACAGAATTGAGAAAATTCAATATTCAAGCCCAAAGGATGCAGACTCCCCAAGCGGAATATTAGGTGCTGTTCCTCCAGCTTGCGGTGTTGCTCACTCTGGCCGTGGAGGAGGCCCAGGACCGAGAGGTCGGATGTGGAATGGGAGGGGGAGTTGAAGTGCTGAGCCACCGGGAAGTCGGGTTGGTTATTGCGGACCGAGCGGAGGTGTTCGGCGAAGCGATCGCCAAGCCTCCGCTTGGTTTCACCGATATAGATCATCTGGCATCTGGAGCAGCGGATGCAGTAGATGAGGTTGGAGGAGGTGCAGGTGAACCTCTGTCGGACCTGGAAGGACTGCTTGGGTCCCTGAAAGGAGTGGAGGGGGGAGGTGAAGGGACAAGTGTTGCATTTCTTGCGGTTGCAAGGGAAAGTGCCCGGGGAAGGGGTAGAGTGGGAGGGAAGAATGGACAAGGGAGTTGCGGGAGGGAGCGGTGGTATTTGCGGAAGGCAGACAGGGGAGGAGATGGGAAGATGTGGCGGGTGGAGGGGTCACATTGGAGGTGGCGAAACTGGCGGAGGACTATATGTTGTATTTGCCGGCTGGTGGGGTGAAAGGTGAGGACCAGGGGGACTCTGCCCTGTTTGCGAGTGGGGGAATGGGGAGCGAGGGCAGTGTTGCGGGGTATGGAGGAGACCCTGGTGCGAGCCTCATCAATAGTGGGGGAGGGGAATCCCAGTTCTCTGAAGAATGAGGCCATTTGTGATGACCTGGTGTGGAACACCTCATCCTGGGAGCAGATGCGGCGTAGACGGAGGAATTGGGAATAGGGGATGGAGTCCTTACAGGGAGCAGGGTGGGAGGAAGAGTAGTCCAGGTAGCTATGGGAGTCAGTAGGTTTGTAGTGGATGTCGGTCAGGAGCGTTATCACCTGCAATAGAGATGGTGAGGTCAAGGAATGGTAGGGAAATGTCGGAAATGGTCCAAGTGTATTTGAGTGCCGGATGGAAGTTGGTGGTGAAATGAATGAAGTCAGTCAGTTGTGTGTGGGTGCAGGAGGTGACACCAAAGCAGTCGTCGATGTAACGGAGGTAGAGGTCGGGGATGGGGCCCTGGTACGCCGAGAACAAGGATTGTTCGACGTACCCAACAAAGAGGCAAGCGTAGCTGGGGCCCATGCGTGTGCCCATAGCTACGCCTTGTGTTTGGAGGAAATGGGAGGAATCAAAAGAGAAGTTATTGAGGGTGAGGACCAACTCTGCTAGGCGGAGGAGGGTGTCAGTGGACGGGTATGGGTTGCTCCTCTGGTCGAGGAAGAACCGGAGGGCTTTCAGACCGTCCTGGTGGGGGATGGAGGTGTAGAGTGACTGGACGTCCATGGTAAAGATAGGGACAGCCGTACAAAAAAAACTTGCTTTAGCATAGTTCATTTTACAGTGCAGGATATACAGTATCCAATGAGGCATATTCATTGTGTTGCCTTTTTTTATAAGAAATTTGGCATCTAACATCAACAGAGGACCAAAATGACCAATACAAAAATGTGTTTATTTAGTTGACTTTATTCTTTTCTGGTGAGGAATCAACATTGGTCATAAGAGAACACCTCGATCCATCAGGAAGTAACTGGAACATCAGTTTGAAATCTGAGGCTAAATAATAGAATATGCATAGCACAGCACTTCCTTGCTGAATTGGAATTCTGTCATCTGCTTCCCAGAAGTATTTTCTGATATTACTTATCCAGTGCTCATGGCAATTGTACCCTAAATAACCATCTTATGGCAATGTTGCTATTTTGATTCTAGTTCTTAGCTTTGCTGCAATGCAAAATCAGTGTATTTTTTGCAACGTTTTAAAAGGCTATTTGGCCTATCGTCTCAGAAAGATCTGGGTCCATAGTCCAATTCTTTTCTCTTATTTTGATTTATTTCTTTAAAATTATTGAAAAATCATTCAATTTTACTTGTTTTGGAAGTATTAATTGTCTTTAGTTTTCATTAGTAAAAATATTACCCTCCTTTCCTTGCTGTTGTGTTTATATTGCTCCTTGAATTTATTTTGTTTTGTTGATGATAAAATGATCAGTAGAAATTGTCGCTTGGATTTGATTTAGTTTGAAAGGCCTATAAATTTCAGTAACTGGCACAATCAACAAAAGGAAATTAACATGTTAATCATTTTAGTGTATTAATTTTATCAATACTGTCAAATCATTAAAAAAAATCTAACATATCGTCTTCTGACCTCCATTAGATTTTCTATGTACTGCTCGCTAATTTGCTGTTACAAGGAAACGGGTTCAAGGATCTGACTAGTAGAACAGAAAAAGGCTCACTGGTCTGTTTAGTTGCAAATCAGTTTTATTGGAAAGAGAGGACAAAAACACAATTTTCTCGGTATGCGCAGGGTCTAGTTTGGCGCGCCAAAGGTTTAAACATGTAGCGTTGTCGACTTAGCGTGTGGGAATTTAAACAAAGTGCTACCGGCCACAATGCTATGGGTCACAGACTGTTTGGGCAAAATTCTTGTATAACATTTGCACAAGTACATATAATTTTGTGTTTCTTTACATTAAATTTCCATGCAAGTCCATTTGTCCAATTTACTAAACTCTGCTTGTTCTTGTGAGGTTGCTTACTGTCCTTTTCACAGTTAATTCGCTTCATAATAGCTTGGAAGTAAAGATATTAGGATGAAGTGTTAGACACTGATTCAGTTTTTGTTTTAATAATTGCTAATTTTTCATCTTCTACCAGGATGACAGAGATGCTTTTGAAACACCAAAGGTAAAGTGAACTTTTTATTCTGTAAGAATGGGGAAGTTGGAAATTTATATATTTTGTTGAAAGATCAGACAACTGAGATGACTGAGGCAGAAGAGATGAGGCCTGGGGCAGATTAACCCTGAGCACTGTGAACAGTGAGGCAGACTTGAGGAGGCGTGGCCTTTTCTGCTTGTATATTCTTGTTCCTATGCAACTTGGTCTTAAAAGACTGCTGTTGTAAATAGGTTCCTTCATTCTGTTTATTGGCTGCAGTTGCCTTGTGATATGTTGAACAATAGATGAAAATGGTGCAAAGAGGAATGGTCCCTATGCTTTGCAAATTTAGTCTCCCATTTTATTTCAAGCTAGTCCCTTACTATCTTTCTTGCAGGATATGAAAGGAAATGTGCTGCGCCAGTGCAGTGTGTGATTGTCATTGGAACATTGTTATCTGACTACTGGAATATAGCACTGTTTTTGGTGTACAAAGGTTTTGGGTTAGTTGGGGATGAGCAGCAGTGGAATGGAAAAAAAAATCATATTTATTGGAAAGTGGTGAATTGTGCGTGAATCACAACATTTCTTTAAAAAAATCAATTTGAATAAGTAACTGGCTTTTTACTCCCATTCATTAGTTACCCAGGGATGGGGAAGTGAGGATGCTATTTATTTGGCTTGCTCTGCAGTGGTGCAATGCTTGGATAAATGGTTTTCTTCACAGTTTAAATTGTTTAAGAGTTGGGCATGTTAACGTGAGATTGGGGACTTGGGCCAATCTGGATAAAGAGCACAGATTTCCTTTTCTAAGAAATGGCAAATCATTACTTTTAGAAACTTCATGCTGCTATATGCCAAGTATTGTTTTTATTAAGAATTATTCTGATTTCATATTTGCAATCCGTTTAATTGTGAACTAATTTTCTGAATTCTTTGACTGGTAAAGTTATTTAAGTGCTACATCGTATCTAACATAATTTATGAACTCTAAAGAAAAGCATGCAAATACAATTGGTAACTCCTCTGTGCTTAGATTTCCTTTTTTTTAATGGGGTTGATCACTGTCTTGCTCCTTCTCTTACAGAACCCAGTTGTTGTTACAGAGTCATCTGAATCAAGGTATATTTTTCTATTAGGAACTTCTTTAAATGATCAGTATATTTCTGCCAAAAGCAAATTGCATCATCAAACCTTGTATAATGAACCACGCTTGAGTTGCAACTGTTTATCAATGACTTTTGTTTGTGTTATTGCATGGGCACATATAAGATTTGCTTCCTTCGTTACCTTGCAATCTTTGGTATAATTCACCAAAATTGCATTCCAAGACAAGAATTCTGGATTAATTTCAAAAAAGATTTTCTTCAATTTCTTTTCTCTTTCAGGCTGTTGATTTGATGTATTCATTCACATCCATTATAATGCTTGAGAGCAGCTAGCTCGTACACGTAGCAATGCATCTTTGAGGTGAGGGAGGAAATAGTGCCTGCAGGAGAGAATTTTGTACTATACCCGTACCCTATGTCTGACTTTACTCAGATAGGGAAAGACACAAAATTAAACTGCTCATTAATCAGTGGTGAGTCTATCAAACAAGTCAGTGTATTAAATGCCTTTGCGATGCACATCGGGAAAGTACGAGCAAGGTCAAACTGCTTCAACAAGCCAAAGAAACTGTACAGTTTTCATACCCTTGTGACACTGGTTACTTGTGGGGTTGAAATAAACCATCATTAATCAATGTTTCTGTAACAATAAACAATAGGTGCAGGAGTAGGCCATTCGGCCCTTCGAGCCTGCACTGTCATTCAATGTGATCATGGCTGATCATCCCCAATCAGTACCCCGTTCCTGCCTTCTCCGCATATCCCCTGACTCCGCTATCTCTAAGAGCCCTGTCTAGCTTTCTCTTGAAAGTATCCAGAGAACCGGCCTCTGACGCAGAGAATTCCACAGACCTGTCATCTTTGTCTTTCCCCAGAGTTAATTTTAATCTTATGTTTCTTGTTGTTTTTAAAATTTCTCCCCCACATATCTATCAATAGATACCATAAATGTCAATGTCCCTGTTGAAGGAGACGTTGATTCTACCTCGTTAAAGTGGTAATTTTTTTAACCTCTGTGAGACTTGCCTGCTAAGTAAAGTGACAAAGAACAGCTGTAATCACAAGATTGCAACAGATAAGAACCAAGACAGAGCAACGAAGTCTGCTTTTCAGCAGAATGTTTCAGTTTTACTACTCTGACTGCATTCTTGGCCATTGTCCCATCATGCTTCCCCGGTATGTGAGCTCTAGGGTTAACCGAATTATAACCAACTCCTCTTCCTTATAATTCTCAAAATTCCTGACAACAATGCCTATGCTGTAAATGCATTCTTTACACTCAAATTTTAAGTTGTACCAGACTAAATGGGACACATTGTGTCCTACTCACATGGGAGGCCTGGTCCCCCAATGCAACGCATTCCCCAACGCAATATTCCACCACTCACCCGTTTCCCCCAACGCAACCCATTCCCCAATGCAATATTCCACCACTCACCCATGGCCCCTAACTGCGCAGGCATGGCTCATTTCCCAACAGCCCCCTCCTGAAGCTGTCCCCCACCGGCCCCCGCCTGTAGCTATCCGCCCACTGGCCCCTGCCTGAAGCCGTCCCATACCCAGATGAAGGATGCTCTCCACCGGTTCCCACCGGCTTCAGGCGAGGGCTGCCGATGGTCAGTGGGGGTGGGAGCATCCTATATGAAGGGGATGGATGCTGGCGGGGCAGGTGGGGTGGAGGAGAGCGTCCTGCAGCCGGGTAAGCAGCTTCAGGCGGGGGCTGTCGGGGGCCAGTGGCGGTGGTGGTGGGAGCATCCTGCACTCACTCCATCCCCCCCCCCCCCCCCCCCCCCCCCTCAACCCCCCACCCACTCTTCGTGGCTCCCGGGCAGCACAGTCATTCCCGGCCATTGGGTTCCCATTGTGTCGTAGAACACGCAGGCATTACTGCGCAGGCACAGCTGATGGGCACGGCAAGTGCAAAAGGGATTTATTAAAGCTTAAAATGTGAATAAGTCTTAAAATATAACAACAATTTAAACGTTAAAGATGAGATTTATTCTATCCATTCTTTTTTGCACCTTTTGTTGCGTTCTGCAGCCGAGGGAGAGGGACGGCTTCAGGCGGGGGCTGTCGGGGCCGGTGGCGGGGGGGGGGGGGGGGGGGGGAAGCTTCTTGCAGCAGGGGAGAGGGATGGCTTCAGGAGGGGGCTGTCGGGGTCAGGTGAGGGGAGTGTCTGGGGAGGGGGAGGGCATCAGGCGGGGGCTGTCGGTAGTTGGTGGGGTGACGAGCGGCCTGCAGCTGGGGGAGGGGTGTCCTGCAGCCAGGTGATGGGGACGGCTTCACGAGGGGGCTGTCGGGGGCCGGGGGAGGGGGACGGCTTCAGGCGGGGGCTGTCGGGGCAGGGGGCAGCATCTTGCAGCAGGGGAGGGAACGACTTCTGGCTGGGGATTTTGGGGCCGGTGGGTGGGGGGGGGGGGTGGTGGGTGGGTGTGGAGAGGATGGGTGGGGAGGGTGAGGGTCCGGCAACTGGGGGAGGGGGATGGTTTCAGACGTTGGCTGTTCGTTGGCCGATTGGAGGGATGGACGGCTTCAGAAGGGGGCTGTCAGGGGCCGGTGTGGACGGATTCAGAGGGGTCTGGCGAGGGGGGGGGGGGGGGGGGGGAGGACACTTTCAGATGGGGCTGTCGGTGATTTCAGGCAGGGTGAGGGGAGGGGTGCGGCCTCGGGCAGCGGTCGGTGGTGGGGGGGGAGCGCTGCCGTGGCCTACTGCTGCTGCTGCCATGACCTACCACTGGGGGGGCTCTGCGGGGGGAGGGGGTGTGGGGGTGGTGTGCCCCGTCTCCCTCAAATCCCGCACTCACTTCCCCAGGATCTCGAGGTTGTAGCAGTCGGCCTCACAAACGGCCAGGCTCCGGGCTTCTCTGCACTCCAGGCTCCCCAACACCGCACTGCCTCCAGGCTAACTGACTCTGGCCTCACGGCCTCGAGGTTCACGGACTTGGGGCTCAAGACTCGGGGCGGCCTCAGGACTCACGGACTTGAGGCGGCCTCGGGGCTCACGGACTCGAGGCGGCCTCGGGGCTCACGGTGTCGGGGCGTCCTCTGGACAGCTTCTGGACTCAGCCAGGCCTCTGGGACTTTATTCTCCTCGCCCCGGTGATTGACAGCGGGTGCCGGAAGAGGCGTTGCCGTCCCGGCGACAGACAGGAAAGAAGACTAATCTGCTGATCTTACTGATTTTTAAACCTTCATAACTTGCTGATTTTTAAACCTTCATAACGTTTGTAATATTCCACCAATCGTAACAAATGTTAGTGCGCGTGGAGCATAGGAGAACGGTTAAGGTGGCGAAAAATCGTAGCACTATCGGATACCGTTTTTGCGCAAATGTAATAGCAACACAAGCTGGAAGAGGACAAGAAGAGAGGCCCTCCGGTTCTTCCTCGACCAGAGGAGCAACCCATACCCGTACACTGACACCCTCCTCCGCCTAGCGGAGTTGGTCCTCACCCTCAATAACTTCTCTTTTGACTCCTCCCATTTCCTCCAAACACAAGGCGTAGCTATGGGCACACGCATGGGCCCCAGCTACGCTTGCCTCTTTGTCGGGTACGTCGAACAATCCTTGTTCTCAGCATACCAGGGCCCCATCCCCGACCTCTACCTCCGTTACATCGACGACTGCTTTGGTCGATGACTCCCACAGCTACCTGGACTACTCTTCCTCCCACCCTGCTTCCTGTAAGGACTCCATCCCCTATTCCCAATTCCTCCGTCTACGCCGCATCTGCTCCCAGGATGAGGTGTTCCACACCAGATCATCACAAATCTCCTCATTCTTCAGAGAACGGGGATTCCCCTCCCCCACTATAGATGAGGCTCGCACCAGGGTCTCCTCCATACCCCGAAACACTGCCCTCTCTCCCCATTCCCCCACTCGCAACAAGGGCAGAGTCCCCCTGGTCCTCACCTTTCACCCCAGCAGCCGGCTAATACAACACATAGTCCTCCGCCAGTTTCGCAACCTCCAACGTGACCCCTCCACTCGCCACATCTTCCCATCTCCCCCCCGTCTGCCTTCTGCAAAGACCGCTCCCTCCGCAACTCCCTTGTCAATTCTTCCCTTCCCTCCCGCTCTATCCCTTCCCCAGGCACTTTCCCTTGCAACCGCAAGAGATGCCGCACTTGTCCCTTCACCTCCCCCCTCCACTCCTTTCAGGGACCCAAGCAGTCCTTCCAGGTGTGAGACAGAGGTTCACCTGCACCTCCTCCAACCTCATCTACTGCATCCGCTGCTCCAGATGCCAGATGATCTATATCGGTGAGACCAAGCGGAGGCTTGGCGATCGTTTCGCTGAACACCTCCGCTCGGTCCACAATAACCAACCCGACCTCCCGGTGTCTCAGCACTTCAACTCCCCCTCCCATTCCGTATCCGACCTCTCGGTCCTGGGCCTCCTCCACGACCAGAGTGAGCAACACCGCAAGTTGGAGGAACAGCACCTCATAATTCCGCTTGGAGCATCCTCTGGGCTTGAACATTGAATTTTCTCAATTCTGTTAACCCTTGCTGTCTCATAGAAACATAGAAATATAGAAATTAGGTGCAGGAGTAGGCCATTCAGCCCTTCGAGCCTGCACCGCCATTCAATATGATCATGGCTGATCATCCAACTCAGTATCCCGTACCTGCCTTCTCTCCATACCCTCTGATCCCTTAGCCACAAGGGCCACATCCAACTCACTCTTAAATATAGCCAATGAACTGGCCTCAACTACCCTCTGTGGCAGAGAGTTCCAGAGACTCACCACTCTCTGTGTGAAGAAAGTCTTTCTCATCTCGGTCTTAAACGATTTCCCCTTATCCTTAAGCTGTGACCCCTTGTCCTGGACTTCCCCAACATCGGAACAATCTTCCTGCATCTAGCCTGTCCAACCCCTTAAGAATTTTGTAAGTTTCTATAAGATCCCCTCTTAATCTCCTAAATTCCAGAGAGTATAAACCGAGTCTATCCACTTTCTTCATAAGACAGTCCTGACATCCCAGGAATCAGTCTGGTGAACCTTCTCTGCACTCCCTCTATGGCAATAATGTCCTTCCTCAGATTTGGAGACCAAAACTGCACGCAATACTCCAGGTGTGGTCTCACCAAGACCCTGTACAACTGAAGTAGAACCTCCCTGCTCCTGTACTCAAATCCTTTTCTCAAATCCTCCCTTCCCACTTCTCCCTCAGCCCTCGGGCCCTGGCATTCCCTCTCTCTCTCTCTCTCTCTATCTCTCCCCCACCCTAGTCGCACTAGCTTCTCATTTTCACACACACAAATAGCTTACAATTGCCTGTTTTCTTTATCATCGATACTTTTTTGCATGTCTTTCATTCATTGTTCTTTATCGCAACACATCACCGTCTATATCTCTCGTTTCCCTGATCCCTGACCAGTCTGAAGAAGGGTCTCGACCCGAAACGTCGCCTATCTCCTTCGCTCCTTAGATGCTGCTGCACCCGCTGAGTTTCTCCAGCCTTTTGTGTACCCTCGATTCTCCAGCATCTGCAGTTCCTTCTTTAACACAATAGTTCTAGTTAAGTACTTGATTCACACACAAACTACGGGATAACAGCTGTGATTGCTTAGGATTTTTTGTTTAAAAATATTTTTTCCGACCTTTGCCATTTTAAATTCTGTATGTGTTTTTGTTTCTTTATACAGTTGGTGGTACGGTTGGATAATCCCCGCAATAGCCGGAGTGACTGCAGCTTTCTGGTACCGGGTTTTTGTGGGAGATCACTGAACACGACACATGAAAGAAACATTGGCACCACTTTGCATTGATTGATTAGAAGCAAATTGATTGCTACAAATCAGTTTAAAAACAAAAATAGAAAAGGTAGTAATTGTTGTTTGCATGCTCATTGCTGGCATAAAATGCATGGCATGTCTTCACTGGGGAAAGATTTGCCATTTCGGCTCAAATTACCCAACCTAACCTTCACTCAGGAACCCACCCAGGACCACTGCTGGTAGCCCAGGATTTTCTTTTTATGGGCAAATAATTCATGACTGGTGCTGGCAGTTTGCCCAGGAAATGATGAGCAAACTGAAGGGATAGTTTTGCACCTGAAATTCTATCAAATAATAGGACCACAATATAATTTTTTTTCCCCTCTGCAGTGGATACAAACCATACGAACACTGTCCCGACTTGCACAAGCGTTACATTCCGTAAAGCCTTATGCAAGTCGGGTTTTGCGTGAGGTTTTAAGTCGGGATCGCCTTAAAACTAGATAGAAACGAAGAACTGCAGATGCTGGTTAATACACAAAATGGCACAAAGTGCTGGAGTAACTCAGCAGGTCAGACAGCATCTCTAGAGAACGTGGATAGGTGACGTTCAGGATCTTTCATTAGTATGTTTCAGTCTGTTGAGTTACTCTAGTTTAACATTAAAACTAGGCTTCATTGCTGCTGGTGTTGGTGGCCTGGAGAAAGCACTGTCGGCCGGGGGCTACAATGTGAGTCACAACAATAGCCACGTCAATCAGACAGTGTGGCGGCTGGTGAAGGAGAGCTTGCTGGTGCACATTGTGGAAGATGTTTTTGGTTCGGCTGAGAGTTGCTATCCACCACCTCCCTCGTTCTTGCTTGCCTTCCCAATGTCACACCAACAGTGGCTGTAACTGGGAGAGCAATGAGCCCAGGTGACACTTTTGTATCTTGTATATATCATATATTTTACATGTGAAGCTGACTGGAAGCCCTCGCCATCCTTCCATTGCAATAACACAGGTTATTCAGGAAACGGGACCACCTAATGTGAATTGTTTACGTAAGTGCGTGTTTATGTAACTCGCCTGTTATGTAAGTCAGGGAGTGTATTCGGGTGTAATTGATTTAGCTAGCTGGACCATGCTTTCATGTTTATTCTCTGCATGTGTCTTCCACTTGCAATTCACTCTTTCCGTCCAGTACGCCAAATCTCTCATATCCCCTTCATTCATGATAAGCATTTTTTTCTTTGATATGTCCCCGCCTCTTCCTTTCTTTGTCCCGCTACCCCCCCCCCCCCCCCACCCCCCAACCCCACATCAGTCTGAGGAAGGGTCTCGAGCCCAAACGTCACCTATTCCTTCGCTCCATGCATGTTGCCTCACCCACTGAGTTTCTCCAGCATTTTTGTCTACATTCAGTTTTTCCAGCATCTGCAGATCTTTCTTAAACATTTCTTTGAAAGATGAAAGTTAGCAGCATCGCAAAGAAGAAAATAGGTCCAGACTTGTACCTTTTTTATTTCTGAATGTTGCTAACATGCAGAATTTTCACTTTTGCCTTATAATCTTATAATCTGAACCTTGCCACTCACATATGATTTTGATATAAACGATGTTTTAATATACAAAGTTTTCTAAACAAAAATAAAGCTCAAAGTGATGCTCCTCAGGAAAGTGTTTTATAATTGTGGTTTTATGCCTAATTGTCAAGTTTGAATTTTGAATTATTCCCTTTCATTTTGCCCACTGACCTCTTACCATTGCTAAACCTGCAGAACAGTGCAACATGCATTTTTTTTAGCCTATGTTTTATGCAAGACTTTGGGCATGTAATGATAGTCCATGTTGACTACCACATTGTATTCTTATTTCGTCTTCCTGAATAATACATCTCTATGAGGATGCAGTGTAATGAATGCATGCAATTTTGGCTTCCATTCAATTGAATGGGAGAATATCTTTATAAATAATGATGAGTGACTGTTCATAGAATTACATAGAATGTACTCAAAGTATTGGGGCAAATCTATTATATTGTTTGTTCTCCATATGAATTTCCATTCTAATTCGCTGTCCTTCCATGATGCATCATGGTCATATCATTTTCTCTCAAAGCATTAAGTAGCCTCTTTTACTCTAAACTGTTCCTTGTTGCAGCACATGCACGTTATTTTTCACTGTGATTAAATCCTTTGTTGTTTAAAATTACACTAAAATTACACCTCAGTTGTTGTGCCCAGAAGTTGTACAAGTTGCAAAGGGTTTTCCAACTTCCCGTTCCTTTGCAGTTCAGTAAGACTTTTTCCTAAAGTAAAGGGCCTGTCCCACTGTATGAGGTAATTCAAGACTTCTCCCGAGTTTTCCCTTGATTTGAACTCGGAGAATGCCCATAGCGGGTCCATAGGAGTTTGTGGATGTCTCGTAGTGGCTTGTAATGCTAACGGTAGGTACTCGGGATATCCGGTAAACTCGTGACATTCTTTCAACACTGCAAAAAATGCCTCACAAGTAAAGAAATACTCGTGATGAAAAAAATTGTTACTTTTTACTCGTACGAACCGCTACGAGACACTGACGAATCAGGGGAAAACTCGGGAGAACTCTTGAATTACCTCGTACAGTGGGACAGGCCCTTGTCTTTTATATAAAGGATACAATACATATTCTTCACATTCAATACATCAATAGGGGTATTGGTGCTGTGATATTTCTATAGGTTTTATTGAAGTGTGAAACGTGAGACCACGTGAATCATAGAAACGCTATTAAATTTTGATCTTAAAACACTAAATGTGAAAAATTATATAGTTGTATTTTTTATTCTTATTGCAATAGATGGTGAGTAAATGTGGGTTCTTCATGAGTATGATAAGAGGAATAGCATCTGATTTGGCACTTAGTTCTACAATGTTTGTTAAATCCCATGTACTCTTGGATGGGGATGCAGGTGCTGGCAAAGAGAAAAATAGCCAGTGGTTGACTTGCACGAGTAGAATTAGGCCATTCAGCCCATCAAGTCTATGCCGCCATTCAATCATAGCTGATCTATCTCTTCTTCCTGCCTTCTCCCCATAATCTCTGACACCTGCACTAATCAAGAATCTATCTCTGCCTTAAATATTTCCACTGAATTGGCCTCCACAGCCTTCTGTGGCCAAGAATTCCACAGATTCACCACCCTCTGACGAAAGAAATTCCTCCTCATCTCCTTCCTAAAAGAAAGCCTTTTAATTCTGACTACTGACTCTCCTTTCTCTGTCCTGCTATTTACTTCTTCAAAGATTTCCAGCAAATTTGTCAGGCAAGACCTCCCCTTCACAAAGTCGTGCTCACTTCGGCCCATTTTATTATGGACTCATTTTATCGTACTACGTAACCTCATCCTTTATAATGGACTTTCAAATCTTACCAACCACCGAAGTCAGAATAACTGGCCTATTGTTCCCACTATACTGCTTTGCTCCCTTCTTGTGCAGCGAGGTAATATTGGCAATTTTCCAATCGACTGGAACCACTCCTGACTCTCGTGATTCTTGAAATATCACTGTCAATGCCTCCACAATCTCTAAAGCCACCTCTTTCAGAACCCTAGGGTTCAGTCTATCCGTCCCAAATGACATCCCCTTCAGCCCTTTCGGCTTCCCAAGCACCGTCTCCCTGGTAATATCCATTCCACTAACTTCGACCTCCTGACTCTCTTGAATTTCAGGCACATTGCTGGTGTCTTTCACTGTGAAGACTGCCTTTTTAGTTACCTTCCCCTCTTTAAAAGCTTCCCAGTCTTCTGACTTCCCACTAATCTTTGCAATGTTATATACCTTATCTTTTAGTTTTATACTGTCGTTGACTTTTCTTGTCAGCCATGGTCACCACATTCTACCCCTAGAATCTTTCTTCCTCTTTCGAATGAAAAGGTCCTGCAGCTTTCAAATTATTCCCAGAAATTCTTGCCATTGCTGTTCCACTGTCATCCCTGCTCGGGTCCCTTTCCAGTCAACCTTTGCCAGTTCCTCCCTCATGCCTCTGTTGTCCCCTTTGCTCAGCTGCAAAACTGACATATCCGATTTCACCTTCTCCCTCTCAAACTGAGGAGTCGTCAAAATAATTCAGAAATAATCCTTATAGTTCTGATTATCATAATTGGATTGTCTCCACTGGTAAATGTATCGATCAACGTGCCAAATTTGTCTGACAACGGCTTTTGGGTGAAATGCAAAGTAATGCCATTCTGAACAAACTAATGTATTTTGCATAATATGTTTATCGCACATTTGTTGAAGGATATAATTTTGTAATAACATTTCTACAGAATAATTTACCGGATGAAATTTCAATAAATAAATTCTGTAAAGAACTAATTTCAAATTTCCTTGCTCTAACTTTGATGAACAATGAGATTTGTTATGTCCCCTATATTGTTCGAATTGTGCTTTGTTTTCATATTCCCTCTAAACGCTGCAAAACTTCACCAGCATAACTTTCATGGGCAGTCTCCACACACTTCCCTTGGATTACTGTACCTGTGCATATCTCAAAGCAAGGACAAAAAAAATCTCTAACCTCATCTTGCCAGCCACAATGAAGCAAGTCTTTAAATTGGATCTTTGTTGGATGTAGCTTGGATAACTTATGGGGAAACTTGCACCCTTTTTTTTTTTTTGGAACAGTACTGATAATTTTGGTGATGTAACTGGCCATATGTGCTTTATTGCTGAGGGTAGAATGAGGAGAAGTGAACTCATTGTTTGTCCAAATGTGAAACCTGTGTTTGCAGGGAATGAATCTTGATTCGGATGCTGAAAATTCAAAATAAAAACAAAATGTTGGAAATGATCAGCATGTCAGACAGCATTTGTGGAAAGAGAAAGAAGAGTGGGTATTTCAAATCAAAGATATTTCAAAACCGGAAAAGAGGAAGCAAGTTGCAGAGAAGGTAGCGGATGAGTCTCATGCCGTCCATTCTACCTTCCCCGGGAGTTCAGCTCGGTGATCATCGCAGCCGTCTACATTCCACCGCATGCGTGGCACTATCGGCCCTACACGATTTGTTATGTCGACAGCAAAACATGAACCCTGATGCGGCTATGGTGGTGGCTGGAGATTTTAATAAGGCAAATCTCAAAAAGGTCATGCCAACACATCACGTGTGTCACCGGGGGGGGGGGGGGGGGGGGGAGGAGGAAAGAACTACAGGGCCGTTTCTGCGAAGGGCGGTGAAGGACGCAAAAAGGAGGTACTGGGACGGGATTGAGTTGCAGATGGAGCAGCAGGACACCAGGCGCCTTTGGCAGGGACTACAGACTATAACTAACTACCGGAGCAGCCCCAGATGTGCCGGCATCTCCCTAGTTGATGACCTGAACTCCTTCTACACATTATTAGAGACGGGCAACATCACCCCTAGCTCGCCATCTAAAAGCAACACTGCCAGCGGGCAGGCTAGCGAGGCTGGAGCGAGGTCCACCCCTGGGGATGTGCACGCATTCTCGGTGTCAGCATGACGTGAGGAGGGCTCTGACGTGTGTGAACACGAGGAAAGCTTTAGACCCAGATGGTATATCTGGGCGAGTACTAAAGTCTTGTGCTACTCTGCTTGCTCCAGTGCTCACCACAATATTCAACCTCTCCCCGGCCAAGTCCGTGGTCCCTGCCTGCTTCAAAAGATCCACCATTGTACCAGTGCCAAAGAATGCTTCTCCGGCTTGCTTGAATGACTACCAACCGGTGGCCCTCACCTCGGTGGTCATGAAATGCTTCGAGAGGCTGATCAAGAACCACATCTGCGCCTTCCTCCCTAGCAACATGGACCCGCTGCAGTTCGCATATCGTCCGAACAGGTCCACGGATGATGCGGTCTCACAGGTTCTGCACACCGCTCTCTCTCACCTTGAGAGCCAGAAGTGGGGCTATGTGAGGATGCTGTTCATTGACTTCAGTTCAGCCTTCAATATGATAGTCCCTACCAGACTTGCTGAGAAGCTGCTGAAACTGGGGCTTAACACTCCCCTGTGTGCCTGGGTCCTGGATTTTCTCACCGCCAGGCCGCAGGTGATCAAGATGGGGAGACGTACATCCAACCCCCTCACCCTGAACACAGGATCCCCCCAAGGTTGCATTCTTAGCCCCCTACTGTACTCCCTGTGCACACATGACTGTGTGGCCAGGTTCAGCTCCAACTCCATCATCAAGTTTGCTGATGACACTGTGGTGGTGGGTCTGATCTCTGATAACGATGAGAAGGCCTACTGGGAGGAGGTGGCTTATCTGGCACCTGGTGTCAGGACAACAGCCTCCTCTTGAATGTCACAAAAACTAAGGCGCTGATTGTGGACTTTAGAAGGGCACAACATCCGAGGATGTACACGCCACTGGAGATAAATGGAACTACTGTGGATAGGGTGAGCTGCTTTAAATACCTGGGAGTCCACATCACAGAGGATCTGACATGGAACAACACACACTGCCGCACCGGTGAGTAAGGTAAGGCAGCGCCTCTACCACCTCAGACAGCTGAGGAAATTCAGTCTCTCTGAGGATCCTTCAGTGCTTCTAGTCGGGGGCTGTAGAAAGCATCTTGTCCGGCAACATCACTATCTGGTTTGGGATCAGCTCTGCCCAGGACAGGAAGGCTCTGCAGAGAGTAGTGCGTTTGGCCGAATACACTATGGGAACTACACCCGCCCCCCTGCAGGACCTATATACCAGGAGGTGCAGATCCAGAGTCAGCAACATTATGGGGGACCCCTATCACCCCAGCAACGGTCTGTTCCAGCTGCTACGGTCAGGCAAACGCCTCCACTGTCATGCTCTGAAAACAGATGATGAGACGAGTTTCTTCCCACAGGCCATCGGGACTGTAAACCCTTATCTCACCAGGGACTAATTTACTGTAGAGTTGTGTCTTTTTTAACTTTCTAACATGTAAATACTGATTCTGTTCTGTAGTTTTGTGCACAATCCGCAGGCATTGCCACTCTCATTTCACGGCACATCTTGTATGTGTATGTGACAAATAAACTTGACTTGACTTGAGTGCCTCGGGGCAAAAGAAATATCTCAGACGGGAATGAAGATGACAGTGAGGTTACCTGTTGAAGTGAGTTAGTGAGAACACAAAGGAATGTAAAAGTTTCAAAATGTAGAGCTGTAGAAAATTCTCAGAAAGTTGGATTATTCCCATTGTAGCATTTAATAAAAATAATGACTCATTAAATGTGAGCGTTGATTGTAGGCACTCCTACTTTGCTCAATTATACGTATTGTTAGGGGTGTACTGGAATTCTATAAAGATGCAGCATTATTCTTAATCCATGGTATAATTTAAATCGCATGAATCAAAATCAGTTTCTTGTTATAATCAAGTAAACTCAGACTAAGTTAAACCGTAGCATCAAAGTTTAATCTGTCTGCAGAAAAAACAAACTCTTAATGGTTAGGGTTTACACAAAATGCTGGAGAAACTCAGCGGGTGCAGCAGCATCTAGGAGCGAAGGAGATAGGCAACGTTTTGGGCCGAAACCCTTCTTCAGACTGGATAGGCAACACCTCGTGGCTTCTTAATTCTGTAGGATCTCTGAAGAAAATATATGCGATTTCATATGGAATGTTCTAATGAAGTGGAGGTATGAAATGGCAGTGTACCCCAAATAGACGGAATCATATATTGTAAGAAAGATTTATATCGAGACTGCTCAAGTAGATCCCTTTTGAATTTTTGTATGGCATGTTTTAAAAATCACGTATACCTTATGAACAGAAACAAATAAAACAACTCTGCCGCAAGTAGTTTTGGATTTCGAACAGCAGGTGGCAGGTCCAAGTTAAAAGCTTGGTCATTTTATAGATGAAATACAGAAGCAACTGCAATGCAGGTGACTAAGTGTTAAAGAAGGAAATGCAGATGCTGGAGAATCGAGGGTACACAAAAGGCTGGAGAAACTCAGCGGGTGCAGCAGCATCTAAGGAGCGAAGGAGATAGGTGACGTTTCGGGTCGAGACCCTTCTTCGGGCTGGTCAGGGATCAGGGAAACGAGAGATATAGACGGTGATGTGGAGAGATAAAGAACAATGAATGAAAGATATGCAAAAAAGTATCGATGATAAAGGGAACAAGCCATTGTAAGCTGTTTGTAGTGTGAAAATGAGAAGCTAGTGTGACTAGGGTGGGGGAGAGAGATAGATAGAGAGAGAGAGAGAGAGAGGGAATGCCAGGGCCCGAGGGCTGAAGGAGAAGTGGGAAGGGGAGGAGACAGCAATTTGGGGGTTATTTTTCCACAGAATTCCGAGAAAATTCAATGTTCAAGCCCAGAGGATGCAGACTCCCCAAGCGGAATATCAGGCGCTGTTCCTCCAGCTTGCGGTGTTGCTCACTCTGGCCGTGGAGGAGGCCCAGGACCGAGAGGTCGGATACGGAATGGGAGAGGGAGTTGAAGTGCTGAGCCACCGGGAGGTCGGGTTGGTTATTGCGGACCGAGCGGAGGTGTTCGGCGAAAGGATCGCCAAGCCTCCACTTGGTCTCTCCGATATAGATCATCTGGCATCCGGAGCAGCGGATGCAGTAGATGAGATTGGAGAAGGTGCAAGTGAACCTCTGTCGGACCTGGAAGGACTGCTTGGGTCCCTGAAAGGAGTGGAGGGGGGAGGTGAAGGGACAAGTGTAGCATTTCTTGCGGTTGCAAGGGAAAGTGCCCGGGGAAGGGGTAGAGCGGGAGGGAAGGGAAGAATTGACAAGGGAGTTGCAGGGGGAGCGTTCTTTGCAGAAGGCAGACTCGGGGAGATGGGAAGATGTGGCGAGTGGAGGGGTCACGTAGGAGGTGACGAAACTGGCGGAGGACTATGTGTTGTATTTGCCGGCTGGTGGGGTGAAAGGTGAGGACCAGGGAGACTCTGCCCTTGTTGCGAGTGGGGGAATGGGGAGAGAGGGCAGTATTGCGGGGTATGGAGGAGACCCTGGTGCGAGCCTCATCTATAGTGGGGGCGGGGAATCCACGTTCTCTGAAGAATGAGGCCGTTTGTGATGACCTGGTGTGGAACACCTCATCCTGGGAGCTGATGCGGCGTAGACGGAGTAATTGGGAATAGGGGATGGAGTCCTTACAGGAAGCAGGGTGGGTGGAGGAGTAGCCCAGGTAGCTGTGGGAGTCAGTTGATTTGTAGCGGATGTCGGTCAGGAGTGTATCACCTGCAATAGAGATGGTGAGGTCAAGGAATGGTAGGGAAATGTCGGAAATGGTCCAAGTGTATTTGAGTGCCGGATGGAAGTTGGTGCTGTTCCAAGTGTATTGTCAATTCTTCCCTTCCCTCCCGCTCTACCCCTTCCCCGGGCACTTTCCCTTGCAACCGCAAGAAATGCTACACTTGTCCCTTCACCTCCCCCCACTCCTTTCAGGGACATAAGCAGTCCTTCCAGGTCCGACAGAGGTTCACCTGCACCTCCTCCAACCTCATCTACTGCATCCGCTGCTCCAGATGCCAGATGATCTATATCGGTGAGACCAAGCGGAGGCTTGGCGATCGTTTCGCCGAACACCTCCGCTCAGTCCGCAATAACCAACCCGACCTCCCGGTGGCTCAGCACTTCAACTCCCCCTCCCATTCCGTATCCGACCTCTCGGTCCTGGGCCTCCTCCACGGCCAGAGTGAGCAACACCGCAAGCTGGAGGAACAGCACCTCATATTCTGCTTAGGGAGTCTGCATCCTCTGGGCTTGAACATTGAATTTTCTCAATTCTGTTAACCCTTACTGTCTCCTCCCCTTCCCATCTCTCCCTCAGCCCTCGGGCCCTGGTGCCTGAACTTGTGAGGAAAGAGGAAGCAAAGTATAAAATAATGGGCCAGAATTTACAAGCAATGATAAGCCAACATCCATGTCCATCGCTGGCTTGTGAAATAATGTTTGCCTAGGTTAATGTTTCTAGTGGCAATTAAAAAAAAAATAAAAAATCTTCTAGCCCAATAGTACGAAAATATTGGCTTGGATGACGTGAGAAATTGAGGCTCCTGATCAATAAGGAGGAGATCAGGAGGGCAGATAGTATTATGGATAATCGCAAGAGATTTTATAAATCAAGGAAAAAAGGGTAACCAGAGAGATGAGGGCCATCAGGAATCAATGGGTCTTCTCTGTTTGGAGCCACAGCAGATGGGCAAGGTCCTCAATGAGTATTTCTCATGTGTTTCCCATGGAGAATGACATGAGGATCAGGGAACTTGGGGCAGTCAATGGAGTGGCTTGAGAGCAGTCAGTGTTACGGTTAAGGAGGTGCTGAAGGTCCTCATGCATATGAAGGTAGACAAATCTCTCGGGCCTGATCAGGTATATCAGAGGACACTGTATGAAGCTAGAGAGGAAATGGCTGAGATTTAAGTCATCATTAAATACGGGTGATTTGCCAGAAGACTGGAGGGTAGCATACATTGTGCCTCTATTTAAGAATGGCTGTAGGGTAAAAGCATGGGAACTACAGGCCCGTGAGTCTAATGTCTGGTCAGACTTTTCTTTTATGCATTCAAACATTTTTCCTCATTTCCTGTAGTTTTTCCACATGTCTTATTTCTAGTTGGACTTTCACTGAATGAAATCCCAATCTGTTTAAAGTGCCACACACTGGTTCAAAATCTGTAAAAATTGAGAGAGGAATTAATTAATTGGAGCACAATGTGCACCAGGTAAATATATTTTTTCCAGAAAGAAAACAATGTTGCAAATATTTTCCAGTGGTCTCCAATAAATTACAAAAGAATGGAAGAATACAAGAAGGGCTTGTGCGGCACGGTGGCGCAGCAGTAGAGTTGCTGCCTTGTAGCACCTGAGACCCGGGTTCGATCCTGACGACGGGTGCTGTCTGTACGGAGTTTGTACATTCTACCCGTGAATGTGTGAGGGTTTTCTCCGTAATCTTTGGTTTCCTCCCACACTCCAACGACGTACAGATTTGTAGGTTAATTTACTTCATATAAGGGTAAACTATCCCTAATGCATGTGGAGTAGTGTTAATGTGCGGGGATCGTTGGTCGGTGTGGACTCGGTGGGCTGAAGGGCCTGTTTCCATGGTGTATCTCTAAACTAAACTAAAAAAAGAATTGCTCAGTTGTCTTGTGTCATTATTTAATACATTCTTTTCTCCAAATGAGTGGAACAATATTGTATACACAACAGTCATTGTTATTGTGGGCCTGCCCATAAAGGAATAGTGGTTGTGCTGTATTTTAGATATAATTCACTATCTGCTTTCAGCATTTAGCACCCTTGCTCAAATTCTAACTGCAATAGGCAACTGCCAACCACTAAACCAAGCATTGTATAGGTTACACAAAAAGCTAGAGAAACTCAGCGGGTGCAGCAGCATCTAAGGAGCGAAGGAGATAGGCGACGTTTCGGGTCGAGACCCTTCTTCAGACTGGTCAGGGATCAGGGAAACGAGAGATATAGACGGTGATGTGGAGAGATACAGAACAATGAATGAAAGATATGCAAAAAAGTATCGATGATAAAGGGTTATCCTCTTTTATATTAGCATGATTCTCCATAATTACATCTTCAAGTAAAATGCTTGGGATAAATTTCCACACAGGACATACCTTGACATGCAACTTGCATCCAATATTTCCCCACGTATACCTACCAAACCTAAAAATATTGTAATTAATAATCTACCTTCTAAAATCAGCAATTGTTCAAAGATTCTGAACAGAAAAGACTGAAGGCAGTGTAATCAAAACTGAAACATCTAAGTGCAGAAGTCTGAAGAAGGGTCTCGACCCGAAACGTCGCCTATCTCCTTGGCTCCTTAGATGCTGCTGCACCCGCTGAGTTTCTCCAGCTTTTTGTGTACCCTCTATTCTCCAGCATCTGCAGTTCCTTCTTTAAAAAAATAAGTGCAGAAGCAATTCAGTTGGAAAAAGAGCAGGATATTTTTTGATTAGTGGAATGCACAAGCTGGTGATCAATGTTATCAATCTAATTCCATGGAAGGAGTTTAACTGACTCATGGCACAATGTTTTATCAGAAAATACAATTGTTATCATTTCATTACATTGGCATTTTGTTATGAATACAAAATGCTGTATATTTAATTGTACATGACAATCTTTGTTATTAAATGCATAAAGCGTACTCCCGCTTGTTTTAAGTCCATATAAGATTATTCTTCAACTTTTCCTTAGAGGCGTTGGAACAGGTTACTAACCTTTGGAAAAGTAACCTTTTCTTTTCCATCGTATTGATGGGACCTTCTGCAAAGAATCTATCAATGTTTGTCCACAGCTCAATATGAGCAATATTAGCTGAAGAATCGTCATTGGTTACTCTAGTTTGATAAATTACCTGCAGTGTTTTAAGAAGAATGCGGATGCAGTAGATGAGGTTGGAGGAGGTGCAGGTTGAGGATGCACCTCCTCCAACCTCATCTGCTGCTCCAGATGCCAGCTGATCTATATCGGTGAGACCAAGCGGAGGCTTGGCGATCGTTTTGCCGAACACCTTCGCTCGGTCCGCAATAACCAACCCGACCTCCCGGTGGCTCAGCACTTCAACTCCCCCTCCCATTCCGTATCCGACCTCTCGGTCCTGGGCCACCTCCACGGCCAGAGTGAGCAACACGGCAAGTTGGAGGAACAGCACCTCATATTCCGCTTGGGGAGTCTGCATCCTCTGAGCTTGAACATTGAATTTTCTCAATTCTGTTGACCCTTGCTGTCTCCCCCCCTTCCCACCTCTCCCAGCCCTCGGGCCCTGGCATTCCCTCTCTCTCTATCTCTCCCCCACCCAAGTCGCACTAGCTTCTCATTTTCACACCACAAACAGCCTACAATGGCCTGTTTCCTTTATCATCGTTACTGTTTTGCATATCTTTCATTCATTGTTCTTTATCTCTCCACATCACCGTCTATATCTCTCGTTTCCCTGATCCTTAACCAGTCTGAAGATGGGTCTCGACCCGAAATGTCGCCTATCTCCTTTGCTCCTTAGATGCTGCTGCACCCGCTGAGTTTCTCCAGCCTTTTGTGTACCCTCAATTCTCCAGCATCTGCAGTTCCTTCCATAACACAGGATATCAAATGAGCCTTGGTTCAATAGACCATAGGTGCAGGACTAGGCCATTCGATCTTTCGAGCCAACACCACCATTCAATGTGATCATGGCTGATCATCCCCAATCAGTATCCCGTTCCTGCCTTCTCTCCATTTGCCCTGACTCCGTTATCTTTAAGAGGCTTATCTTGCTCTCCCTTGAAAGCATCCAGAGAACCTGCTTCCACCGCCCCCTGAGGCAGAGAATTCCACAGACTCACCACTCTATGAGAAAAAGTGTTTCCTCGTCTCCTTCTAAATGGCCTACTTGTTATTCTTAAACTGTGGCCCCTGGTTCTGGACTCCCTGAACATCGGGAACATGTTTCCTGCCTCTAGCGTTATCCAAGCCCTTAACAATCTTATATGTTTCAATGAGATTCCCTCTCATCCTTCTAAACTCCAGAGTATACAAGCCCAGCTGCTCCATTCTCTCAGCATATGACAGTCCCGCCATCCCGGGAATTATCCTTGTAAACCTACGCTGCACTCCCTCAATAGCAAGAATGTCCTTCCTCAAATTAGGGGACCAAAACTGCACACAATACTCCAGGTGTGGTCTCACTAGGGCTCTGTACAACTGCAGAAGGACCTCTTTGCTCCTATATTTGATTCCTCTTGTTATATAGGCCAACATGCCATTCGCTTTCTTCACTGCCTGCTGTACCTGCATGCCAGAGGAGGTGAGTGAATTCAAATTATAGAAAAGATTTAAAGATGCGTGTGCTGAGTACATTGGCAACATTTATTTTTCTCAGAGTTTACGAATGCAGACTGAAGAACACATTTTTCAATTAAGGTTTCATGAATTCGGAAACCTATTTTGGAGAAATCCCTATCATGTGCTCAGTTTGAATTCAAACAGTATAGTACGGCAAAGTGGTTAACCACTATTCTCTCAAATCAATGGTTTAAAATAAAGGATCTTTAACAAAATGGAATGTATGACTAGAAAAAAATATTCCTTATACATACACTGCTAAGAAAATTAATATTATTAAAGTTAAATACAATATTCATGATAGACTAAGCTGTCCCAGGCCAGGACAATGCTCTGGAGCATTGCAATCGGGGATTTGCAATGAGTGGGTTGAGTGGACTTCATGGTGGAAATGAAATCGAGAATCATGAAGGGAAGACATTTGCAGCAAAATGATGCAGCAAACTGGGAAGATGATTCAGTCAAATATCAATCGTAAACTCTAATTCACCAGCTCTGCAAACATATACTTTTTACCTTCATATTTCCAGGATTCTTTGTTTTTATTATTCAAGTTTTTGTCCAGATGAATCTAAAAAATAAGGACATTTGTATCATAACAATGAAGCCAGGTTTTTGTGTAAAATTCTGATCCACAGCTTTGCTTTTCTATTTGTACTGGCAAACATGCACAAAAATACCTTCTGGTTACTGCTGCACAAACAAACCTGCATGAATATTAGCCTGGCTGTTCCTCCCAAGGCTGACTTTTCGTCAGGATTAATAAACACGTTTGCTACTTATAACAATCCATTATCAATCACCTGCAGCAAAACGTAGGCCCTAATGCACAAATAATCATGAAGCTTTAAATAATCCAATTGTCAAAATGAGTTTCCTTCAATTGTCACTGAAACCATTTACATCGCTGGGTGAAATGAAGATAAGTTGCAATGGATAAAGTGAGAAGCTTGTCAGGGTTTTAAAGCATATCAGCAAGCAATTAAAATTAGCAAGGGGGGAGGGGGGTGCAAGACATCTCTGGATTCTGCTATCTAATAAGCAATGATTCTATATCCATTCCTATTCTTTAAAAATTGTTCAAAAATAACTTGTTCTAAATTGATGAATTTTATCTTGCATCATACTTCTAGTCAATTCTGTGTTCTGATGGAGAGGGCGTTTGAAATGTCTCAAGTAACTATGACAATTCGTGATGCAAAGGCAATGCAGGCCGTGGCCAGTAGCACAGCTGGAGGAAAGAAGGCAGGTACCAGTTTGCATTTCAATTACTTGATGAACACAATGCACAATGGAGGGAAAGCAGCCAAAATAAAGCACAGTCATGATTTAAAGCCATCACGTGTTCTGGAGGGTGTGAAGGACTCTGAATGATTTTGAAGACCATAACATTTATGTGCTAATTGGATCAATTTTATCTGAAAAATCAGAATTTTAATGCAACAAGATCCTGCTGGAAATTTGATCATGTCCTTTCCATGCAACACATGAACAGCACCCATCAATCATACTGTGTCATGCACTGTCTTTACATAACCGATGGTAAATTATTATGCACAGTTGAGGCCTACAAATGGCCCCACACACCAAGGCAGATCACAATTGGAAAATGATTCCAACTAGACAATAGACAATAGGTGCAGGAGTAGGCCGTTCAACTCTTCGAGCCAACACCGCCATTCACTGAGGTCATTGCTGATCATCCACAATCAGTACCCTGTTCCTGCCTTCTCCCCATATCCCCTGACTCCACTATCTTGAAGAGCTCTATCTACCTCTCTCTCGAAAGTATCCAGAGTATTGGCCTCCACTGCCTTCTGAGGCAGAGTATTTCATAGATTCACAACCCTCTGTTTTGAAATGTTTTTCCTCACCTCTTCTAAATGGCTTACCCCTTATTCCTAAACTGTGGCCCCTGGTTCTGGATTCCCCCAACATAGGGAACATGTTTCCTGCCTCTAGCATGTCCAAGCCCTTAATAATCTTATGCGTTTCAATAAGATCCCCTCTCATCCTTCTAAATTCCAGAGTATGCAAGCCCAGCCTCAACATTCTATCAACACATGACAGTCCTCTGAATTAACCTCGTGAACCTACACTGAACTACCTCAATAGCAAGAATGTCCTTCCTCAAATCTGGAGACCAAAACTGCACACAGTACTCCAGGTGTGGTCTCACTAGGGCCCTGTACATCTGCAGAATTACATCTTTGCTCCTATACTCAACTCCTCTTGTTATATAGGGCAACATGCCATTCGCTTTCTTCACTGCCTGCTGTACCTGCATGCTTACTTTCAGTGACTGATAAACAAGGACTCCCAGATCTCATTATATACCCCCTTTTCCCAACTCGACACCATTCAGATAATAATCTGGCTTCCTATTTTTGCCACCAAAGTGGATAACCTCACATTTATCCACATTAAACTGCATCTGCCATGCATCTGCCCACTCACCCAACCTGTCCAAGTCACACTGCATCCTCATAGCATCCTCCTCACAGTTCACACTGCCATTCAGCTTTGTATCATCTGCAAATTTGCTAAAGTTACTATTAATCCCTTCTTCTTCCCCACCACCAATGTCAGGCTAACTGGTCCATAATATCCTATTTTCTCTCTCCCACCTTTCTTAAAAAGTTGGATAACATTAGCTACTCTCCAATCCACAGGAACTGATCTTGAATCTATAGAACAATGGAAAATGACCACCAATGCATCCACAATTTCTAGAGCCACTTCCTTAAGTATCCTGGGAAGCAGACTATCAGGCCCTGTGGATTTATCAGCCTTCAGTATCATCAGTCTACCCTACACCATTTCCTGCCTCATGTGAATTTCCTTCAGCTCTTCCGTCACCCTAGATCCTCTGGCCACTAGTACATCAGGGAGATTGTTTGTGTCTCCGTTAGTGAAGACGGATCGAAAGTACCTATTCAACTCGTCTGCCATTTCCTTGTGCCCCATAATAAATTCTCCTGTTTCAGTCTTCAAGGGTCCAACTTTGGTCTTAACTATTTTTTTCCTCTGCACATACCTAAAAAAAGCTTTTACAATCCTCCTTTATATTCTTGGCTAACTTACCTTCATACCTCATCTTTTCTCCGCGTATTGCCTTTTAAGTTATCTTCTGTGGCTCTTTAAAAGTTTCCCAATCCTCTGGCTCCCTCTCATCTTTGCTATGTTACACTTCTTCTCTTTTATTGTTATACTGTCCATGACTTTCCTTGTCAGTCATGGTCACCTTACTCACCTTGGAATATTTCTTCCTCTTTGGAATGAACTGGTCCTGCACCTTCTGAATTATTCCCAGAAATTCCTGCCATTGTTGTTCCACTGTCATCCCTGTTAGGGTATCATTCCAGTCAACTATGGCCAGCTCCTCCATCATGGCTCCATTGTCCCCTTCTCCCTCTCAAATTGTAGATTAAAACATCATATTATTGTCACTACCTCCTAATGCTCCTTTACCTCGAGTTCCCTTATCAAATCAGATTCATTACACAATGCTAAATCCAAAATTGCCTTCTTCCTTGTGGGCTCCAGTACAAGCTGCGCTAAGAATCCATCACTGCGGCACTCCACAAACTCCCTTTCTTGGGGTCCAGTACCAACCTGATTTTCCCAGTCGACTTACTTGTGCTTCCGGTCTTACTGCATCAGAAATATTACCTTTGCTCAGAGTATCCCTTTCTCCACCTTTTCTGCCACTAAAAAATAATGTTTCTTTTTTTTCAGTTTCTCACAATCTGAAGTGTTTCTCTTTCCATATGTGCTGCCTGATCTACTGATGGTTTTCAACATTTTCTGTTTTTTTTAATTTTAGATTTCCAAAATCTGCAGATTTTGTGATTTTCAGTTATCCTTTTGGAAGATGGGGAATTTATGATTAAGTTATCTAACAATTGCTGGACATGCAGTGACAAAGATCTTTAGCGCACGATCAGATCCTTGCCTTTGATCTTTCTAGCACCTCAAGTACCCAGCAGCGCCCTAACACATGTGTGGCTCTGACATAAGTACTGCTTATGATTATGTTAGACTAACCCCCAAAATCTCTCCCACCCACACCATCCCATGGTCCCACCAGTGTTGTCATCAACTCCCTGAGATCAGCTCATGAGCCATGCTTTCCCCCACCCTATGACTATAACTATATATGACTAAATAGTTAGATATAGTTATGATTATAACTGATGGTCTTTACCAGAGCCACAAACTCTGAAAAGTCTGAAGAAGGGTCTCGACCTGAAACGTCACCCATTCCTTCTCTCCAGTGATGCTGCCTGGCCCGCTGAGTTACTCCAGCATTTTGTGTCTACCCACAAACCTCCAATCTCCCAATGGTCCTGTCCCTCTGATACTAATGCTGTAACCCCATACCCTAATTCGCTGAGGCAACAAGGTCATGATGGTAAGGCCTGGAGTGGCATTGATGTTGGCAACAGTGGGTCCACGATTGCAGCAATCCTACTATAAAGCTCACCTTGTGCACCCAAAGGGAGCTATTCACGTGAGTGTTTTATCCAATGGAGAAAAGCAGAATGGATGGAGAAAGTAATATATAAATATTACACCTGAAGTGTTTATGTTTTAGCTATCGACAGTTAGTATTACAATGTAATTGATTGAAGTACCAAAATATACTGTCCAGTGGCTGAGAATAAGCCAGATATCCACTTGTCTAGTGTTCACTACTGGAAAACGTTTGAAATAACTCCCAACTCACACGTAGCCACTAACCATCATTTTATCCATATCCTGGTGGTATTTCTGTATAATTTAACATATTTTGGACGGTTACATTTCGAGAATTGCTAATATTGCAAAACTTGGTGAGAGTAATATACCCTGCGAATCCTTCTGTATGTTATCTTTACGATGATTAGGTACAAAACCTTGGATAATTTTTTTTGCACTTAAACCCATTCTGTAAACAGCTTAATGACTGCCAATCTAAGCAAATACATTTAGTCAAGTCAAGTCAAGAGAGTTTATTGTCATGTGTCCCAAATAGGACAATGAAATTCTAGTTTGCTGCAGCACAACAGAATATAGTAAGCATAAATACAGAACAGTTCAGTGTGTCCATATAGCAAAGACCATATATATATACACATAAATAAAAAGATAAAGTGCAAAGGCTGCTATAGTTCAGAGTTTGTTTGATAGCAAGTTTAGTAGCCTGATGGCTGGGGGGAAGAGGCTGTTCATGAACCTGGATGTACCAGACTTCAGGCTCCTGTATCTTCTACCTGATGGCAGAGAGATGAGTGTGTGGCTAGGATGGTGTGGGTCCTTGATGATGTTGGCAGCCTTTTTGAGGCAGCGACTGCTGTAGATGGTGTGGAGGTCAGAGCCGATGATGGACTGGGCAGTGGTCACAACTTTCTGCAATCGTTTCCACTCCTGGATGCTCGAGTTGCCGAACCAAGCCACGATACAACCAGTCATCATGCTCTCTACTGTTCACCTGTAGAAGTTTGAGAGAGTCCTCTTTGACATACCGACTCTCTGTAATCGTCTCAGGAAATAGAGGCGCTGATGTGCTTTCTTTATAATTGCATCAGTGTGCTCCCTTAAAATAATACTCTAGGAAACAAAAGCCTCTAGTTTCTTATTAAAAATTAACTTGTCTGCATCTCACTAGTATAAATGTTGTTCCTGGTTGGTGAGGTGGGATCACACTTTGTTTATTCAAAGGTCCTGATAATGCCACAATGACAACTGGGTAGATTGTAAGTGTGTAGCGCACATATTTATAAAATACAAACATTTCCAAGTAGAACCTGCAGACAAAAGTAAAGATTCAGAATTTATTTGTCAATATGATGGTCTCACAATAATTAATGCTACGCTTGGTTTAAAGCAATCTATGGCTAGAGGCAGTGCAGATTGGTTCTCTAAGGTTGCTCACTGGTTGAGGATAATTTTAGATAATGAGGAATGATAATAAGGAATCCAAGGAAGATTATAGATGTAAATAATATGGAATAGGTTAATTTGGAAATTTTAAACTGGGAGTAGTTCAAGATTCACACTCCAGGTGAGGCAAGCTTAAGATTAATATCAGGAAGACCTCCTGCACATTAGTAATCACTACACAGAATGGATTACTGGGGTGGAAGATTGCAACCTTCATGTGGTCTGCCCTGTTTCGACTAATGCAATCAACTCGGCGTGCATAAACAGAAGATCAAATAGAACAAATTGTCTTACAACTTTAGGCTGTGCACGCCACACGAAAGAAAAAGAAGAAGAATGGATTACTGAACAAAGTGGTGAAAGTAAACCTCCATCCATTCAATTTTAGATTAGATGTATAAAGACAGGCAGATTACTATTTTACAATGCAAGTTCCCTGTGATTTTAAATATAATAAATAATAAACTTTATTTCGGACTCAAGGTCCAGATGAGGAACAAATTATATTACTAAAGGTCTGATCTTGACTGCTTTTGGCTCGCTGTGCTGTGATTTCCGAGAGAACGGCGCCACCTACGGCCGTCATTTTTGGCCAGCTCGCACAGAGCCCACCTCCGCCTTCCTGGACCAGAGGATTTTTCCCATCGATGAAAAATCAGAGATACATTAATGTTTTTAACAAATTTGCCATTCTCTCTGCCGCTGCTGCTGGAGGGAGGGGGAGGGACTATAAAACCAGGAAGTGGTGTGCCTCAATCAGTCTCTGCAAGATGGAGGAACCAGAGGGTCACGTCTCTCTGAGCTCTGAATAGCACTGAACAGATGTCTACTCAACTGTGAGTTACCTTAATGTGGTTTGAAAATTAAAATATGGTTGATTTGAAGTAAAAAGGCACTACCTGCAAATGTTTGTATGGGGGGTTTGGGTTGAAGTTAAAAGGCACTACTGCAAAAATGGTGGCTTGGGTGCTTTGGGTTGAAATGAAAAGGCACTATTACAAATGGTGGCTTGGGTGCTTTGGCTTGAAGTGAAAAGGCACTACTGCAAATGGTGGCTTGGGTGTTTTGGCTTGAATTTAAAAGGCATTACTGCATACTAAAAGACTGATCTTGACCGCTTTTGGCTCGCTGCGCTGTGATTTCCGAGAGAATGACACCACCTACGGCCGTAATTTTTGGCCAGCTCGCAGAGAGCCCCCCCCCCCCCCCCCCCCCCCCTCCGCCTTCCTGGACCAGAGGATTTTTCCCATCGATGAAAAATCAGAGAGATATTAATGTTTTTAACAAATTCGCCATTCTCTCTGCTGCCCCTGCTGGAGGGAGGAAGAACGACTATTAAACCAGGAAGTGGTGTGCCTCACTCAGTCTCTGCAAGATAAGGAAACCAGAGGGTCACGTCTCTCTGAGCTCTGAATAGCACTGAACACATATCTACTCAACTGTGGGTGCCCTTAATGTGGTTTGAAAATAAAAATATGGTTGGTTTGAAGTAAAAAGGCACTGCCTGCAAATGTTTGTTTGCGGGGTTTGGGTTGAAGTTAAAGGCACTGCTGCAAATGGTGGCTTGGGTGCTTTGGGTTGAAGTGAAAAGGCACTACTGCAAATGGTGGCTTGGGTGCTTTGGGTAACTTCCTGTTTGCACTGTATATTGATTGTAGATAAAAGGGCACAACTTACAGCTGTGATTTTTGGCCATCTTACTCATCCCCCCTCCTCTCAGCAGGTGCGGAGGATTCTTCCCATCAATGAAAAATAAAGGTGTTATTAGTGTTTAAAAAATGTTGAGAATCTCTCACCTGTCATGAAGGCCACACCTTTTCCGGTGGGAGGGGGAGGGGTTATAAAACCCAGAAGTGTGGGTGTGACTCAGTCTCTGCATGATGGGGAGGGAGAGGTCACGGCTCTGTCTGAGCTATGAATAAACTGAACACACTGAATGTCTACTGAACTGTGAGTTTGGTGTTTTGTGCGGTTTTATGGTGGTTTCACCCTGCTTGAAATGGAATGAATGCATTTGAATGTGGTGGCCTTGCACCCTGCATGAAATGGTATGAAGCTGCATTTGAATTTGGTGGCCTTGTACCCTGCTTGAAGTGGTATGAAACTGCACTTGAATGTGGTGGCCTTGGATCCAGCTTGAAGTGTAATGAAACTGCACTTGAATTTGGTGACCTTGCACCCTGCTTGAAGTGGTAGGAAACTGCACGTGAATTTGGTGGCCTTGCACCCTGCTTGAAGTGGAATTTCAAGGAATAGCCATGAGTCAACTGCCAGCCCATGAGCTGTGAGTGAGCTGCCTGCACATCAGTCTTGAGGGACTGAGCAACCACCCCAAGAACCCATACCTGCGCTCCAGAAAGCCCCCATCCACTGGCCACCAATATTGGAATTGGTGGAGTGGTAGAATATTGCGTCGGTGACCAGCCCTCCCGTGTGAACATGGGACCCAATGGGTCCCACTTAGTCTAGAATTACATAAAAATACATTGCATATAAAAACACCATAAAAAACATAAAATCTTAGTATAAAAGCATCATAAATTATATATTAAAAAATACACAATACGTGATTTAAAATCCAGAATAAAAAAGAAGGATCAGTGTCCTACAACGAGACAGCGATACCAGTATCTCCACATCTGGGATTCATAGCATGTAGTGCTAAACTTTATGTTTGACAAAGCCACAATAATTACATTTTTAGAGTCATTTATCCTGCAAATGAATTGATACATATGATTTCTTAAGATAGCTTCTAAAGTACTGACACTTGCAGCCACAAACTTGTTACTAGCTCTACACCATCTAGGTTTCCTTAACAGTGTTCTCATGGCATAATTATAGGCCACCTTTAGTCTCTGCAAACTTGTCTTTCTGTAGTTCGACCACAGTTGCGCAGTATAGAGTGGTGTGCAATATGCTCTAAACAGTGACATCTTCACCACATCTGTACATGCACCAAACTTACGCAAGAGAATATTCGCTTGAACGTACACCATACGTCGTTCCCTATAAATATCCTCACTATCTGTCATTTGTTCTGTAATAAAATGTCCAAGATTATTGTCAGACAATTTAAAATCAGGACATTTTAGACATTTATCCTCTTTGGTTCTACAGATCATAACAGCACTCTCACAAGCATTATATTTAATATCATGTTCCACACCATACACAGAACATATAGTAAGGACCGGCTGGAGATCAGCACTAGATGGACTAAAGACCACAAGATCATCTGCATACATAATATGGTTCACTAAAATATTACCAATCATGCACCCAATATCACAGGCTTTCAATTGCTTGGACAGATCATCAATATAAAGATTAAAAAGGACTGGGGATAAAATTCCCCCTTGTCTAACACCATTGCTAACCCCAAAATGGGCTGAGACCTTATTGCCTCATTTTATTTGCATAGTCTGGTGGACATACCAGTAAGCCAGAATTCTCACAATGTATTTAGGCACCTCTCTTTGACTCATTTTAACAAACAGCTTTCTATGATTAACACGATCAAAGGCTTTGGAAGCATCAATAAAGCACATAGGAATTGAAGAGTTTTTGCCTCTATATTTGTTTACACTCGCCTTTAGGGCATATATGCACGTCAGTTCCATGTTTAGCTTTAAAACCAAACTGGTTATCTGTGGAGTTAACAAACTCATTTACTCTATCTAGCAGAATTCTTTCTAAGACTTTTGACAATATGCAGATAAAGTTATGGGCCTGTGATTATTTAGGCTGCCTACTTTACCAGCTTTGTCCTTAATGACTGGCACGAACAGAACAGACAACATTGAGTCTGGTAACAAGTTATGTATCTCAAAGCCAGTAAAACAAATAGCAAGGAGAGGAGCTATCCTCATACTTGCATACCTAAGATGTTCAGCAGAAATATGATCCAAGCCACTTGCTTTGTTGTTGGACAGCTTCTTCATGGCATGATACACCACATGTGACATAATCACCATTGAGTCATTACTCAATATATTCCCCCCAATACAAATCACCTTGGACACAGTTGAATAAAGTACTATAATGTTCCCGCCATAACTCCGCAATATTAGCTGTTCCCGAGATTCCATCAACAGTGCATGGCAGAGATGTTTTGCAACTGTTAAGAGCGCTCACATCTTTCCAAAAATCAGTATCATTGTTATTTAGCAGCTTCTTAGCCATGGAATCAACCCTCATTGCTTGCTAATGTTTACAGATGAAGCGAACAGTATACATATCTTGCATTAGTGAGCTTCTTGTACTCAAACACAGACACCTGTCTGGGCCTACCTGCCATAGTCCATGATTTAGTGGCTTCACGGGCTTCAACATGATACTCAGCTACATACTTATTCCAGCCAAGCCTGATGTTATGCATCTTATTTTTATGCTTGCAGTAAGGCTTACTGCCTACATATAAAGCGCTTACTATATCATTATACATGGAGCAAATATCTCTCCTATGCATCACATCCTTACAATTAACATTACTACACATTATAGCATCTTTAGGTAGATAAATATTGCTTAAGGATTTATCTGTATGGGCATAATAGGCTAAGATGTCTTCATTTGTGAGGGTTGACCAGTCCAGTATTTGATCAGTCATTGCTGCCACCTACAAAATGTTCATACACCCCAATGAGGAATGTGCATCAGCAGCACCAATACAATAGTCCAGCCATGACGTAGTGTGCCAGGCATCACTAATGTAAGTATAACTATCTGTAGGTAAAAGCACTTTGCTTGACAATATCATTGGTTCATAAGGTCATAAGTTCATTTATTGTCACATACACCAATTGGTGTAGTGAAATTCACTGGTCAGGTCAGTCATACAATTTAAAAAAGCAACAGACTCAAAAAACACATTTTAACATAAACATCCAACTGAGGCAGAGGGGGCGCCAGAGGAGGGAGATGGCAGCCCTGCCGGCAGTCTGTTAGTTTTTTTCATCTTTTTTTTGCCATTTTCATAATTTGTTTAAAGTTTGTTTTAATTTTCTTCAGTTTGTTTTATGTGGGGGGGAAAGGGATACTCTTTTTTTTCAGGTTCTTACCGTTCCGGAGAGGTGATCAAGTTTCGGATCACATTCTCCGGGCTCTGCGGCCTACCATCGCTGGAGCTGGAAGCCGTCTCGGACTGTCGTGAGCCCCACCGCGGGGCGTGGACTTACCATCGGAGCAGATCCCTTCCCTGGGATCGCTCCCACCGCGGACTGCGGACTTACCATCAAGGGCTCACTGTCTCAGGAGAGGCAGGTCGGGAGCTCCAACACCGCAGGAGATTCGTCCAGCCCCGACGCGAGGTTCGATTGCCTGGTGCGGGGGAGCTGACAACCCCCTGATGCAGAAGCTGAATGCCTCGACGCGGAGTGCCCGAACACCACCAGCTATGGGAGTCAAGACCGTCTCATCAACGGAGGACTCAAGGCCCCCAACCAAGGAAGAACAACAAGGGAAGGACTTGGAACTTTATTTCCGCCTTCCATCACAGTGAGGAACGTGTAGGAGTCACTGTGATGGATGTTTATGTTAAATAAATTGTTTGAGTCTGTTGCTTTTTTAAATTGTATGACTGACCTGGCCAGTGAATTTCACTACACCAATCAAATGATTATATTGACAGAACCGAGCCATATAATTGGCAAATAATGAATTCCAGTCTGAGATATCTGCATTCATATCCCCAATGACATATACACTAGAATTATTATTGTTTTGAATAAAGGAATAGATGAAAGCAAGCCTATTTAAATATTCATCCTCATTCTGATGGCATTCATAAGGTGTATACACATTCATGATAATAAATTCCTTATTGTTGTGAGCAAAGTGTATTGCAATACGTCAGTCAGCATCAAGCTGAACCGCATTTATTGTTGAGTCAAGCTTCTTGTTCCATAGAATAGCCACACCCCTGGGTATCCTACCTCTGACTATTCCCATGCAAAACTCAGTTGTAGACTCCCCAGCCCCATGAAAGTTGTAATTGACAGAATTTATTTTGTCCAAGTCTTGCTTCGCTAAGAATGTCTCTTGCATACATAGTATGTCACAGTTCTCCAGAAGGTTGTCACAACTGAGCGGCGAGCTTTATCCCCTGCGCTCTGGCCCAAACGCAGGTCATGACAGTTGTACAATAGAGCCCGAATGGTCTTTTAGTGAGACTAGTGAGTGCCCCTAGCACCAGCAGGCACACTTATTCCTCCGCAGCAGGTGCAGTGCTTGATCCGATGACTCCAACCCTGTGCTGCTCGTCATTGCGCCGGACAAATGCCCCTTCTGGCCAGAGCTCCGGATTGTACATTTCTCCAACCTCATTACATTCCGCAGATACTTTAAATGAACAGTAAGGTGTCAATCTTTTGACAGGTAACCTCACGGCCAAGTTTTTCTTTAAGATATACAGATAAAGTTTCGGCGTCCAAGTCTAGTGAAAATCTGGAGGCAAAAACACTCACCAGCTTAGTCTTGATCATTTTGATGTTACCCGCAGCTCCGGTACCAATAATAAGCATAGCATTACTGGATTTCTTTCTCTGCCCGGTGGTAATATTGTGCAATCTTGGCTTACCAACAGTGTTCTCTGGAGCATGACGTCAACCCTTTTTCACAACATGACTCCAATGTGGTGAGCCTGGCAAAGATGTTAATCCACTGGGACTATCCATTGTCGTAACCCTTTCCACGATTAAGGCAAGGTTCTGCGCTACAGCCCTCACTCCGACAACCAAGCCAGAGGCTCCTGCCGGTGCAGCTCCCAGTGAGGAACAAAGCCGTTGGCATCTATGATGAAATAATTACATTGGTACTCACTACCTTCGATATAAACCACACGATGTTGTTGGCTGCTGTACATCAAATAATTATGTCTCAGTTGCTGGTATGATCATAAACTACTTAAGCTATTTAAGGGCCTGATTGCCTAATTTAATTAATATGTTTTACTTTTTAAACTTCAGTGATCTTTTTGCAATAATTAAATAAATGAGTTCCTGATTTGCCAAGTAAATATTGAAGTTTAAGACTCATTGGGCAGATTTTAGGTATCTAATGCCAATGGAGAGATTTCAGCTAGTTTTGGAAATACCAATTGATGAAAGGTATTTGATTGATTTTCTTATTCTCTTCATTAAATAAAATAACCTAACAATCTCTGTTTAACTAACAAAATCAGCGCTCGGCACATGGCGAACAGCCGGAGCCGGGGTCTGGGACAGGCACAACCTGGGGCGGCGGCAGTGGTGCTTGGAACCAGGCAGTGGAGCCTGGAGCGGGGGGCAGTGGAGACCCTGGAGTGTGGAGCAGCGGAGACCCGGAGCTTGGAGCCTGGCAGCAGGCAGAGGGCGGTGGAGCTTGGGGCCGAGCAACAGGCGGCGGGGGAGCCTGTGAATCAGCCGTGGGCAGCCGGCAGGCAAAGATGGCGGGTATTGCTCCTGGTCTTAGCCGGTCTAGAGCAAAGTCTGAGATCTACAAGACTGTTGATGGTAAGGTTATTGTTGAGGACGAGCTACTTAACTTCTTGCTGTAAAAATTAAGACAGGATGCCATCACAGTGGAAATTGATCGCCGAGTGGGTGCATTGGAGCGCACCTTGATCACTACTCCAGTGTTTGCATTGGAGCGCACCACTGACCTGACTCGGGGCAGTGGTCCGGATTTGTCGGCGTCGATGGATGGAGCCATTGGCATGGCAGGCACAGCACTGGGAGCATCCATCGATGCCGAACAGCAAGGAACAAAGTCAGGAGATTGTTTTTGATGTCAACTTGGACAAAATTTAGAAACTTCTATTGTAGAATTCGATTTGGTAAATGTTTTAAAGTATATTATTTTAATAATATGATCAATATTTAACATGTTAATTTTATACTCATTTGGAATTTGTTTATTAAATTAGAAATTGATTTAGAAACAGAAACATAGAAAATAGGTGCAGGAGGAGGCCATTCGGCCCTTCGAGCCAGCACCGCCATTCATTGTGATCATGGCTGATCGTCCGCTATCAATAACCCATGCCTGCCTTCTCCCCATATCCATTGAATCCACTAGCCCCTAGAGCTCTATCCAACTCTCTCTTAAATCCATCCAGTGATTTGGCCTCCACTGCCCTCTGTGGCAGGGAATTCCATAAATTCACAACTCTCTGGGTAAAATATTTTTTTCTCACCTCAGTCTTGAATGACCTCCCCTTTATTCTAAGACTGTGGCCCCTGGTTCTGGACTCACCCAACATTGGGAACATTTTTCCTGCATCTAGCTTGTCCAGTCCTTATATAATTTTATATGTTTCTATAAGATCCCCCCTCATCCTTCTAAACTCCAGTGAATACAAGCCTAGTCTTTTCAATCTTTCCTCATATGACAGTCCGGCCATCCCTGGGATCAATCTCGTGAAACTATGCTGCACTGCCTCAATCACAAGGATGTCCTTCCTCAAATTAGGAGACCAAAACTGTACACAATACTCCAGATGTGCCCTATACAACTGCAGAAGAACCTCTTTACTCCTATACTGAAATGAAGGCGAACATTCCATTAGCTTTCTTCACTGCCTGCTGTACCTGAAAGCCACTGTACACTACATCCACTGGCACCCCTTCATCCATTTTACTTGTTACATCTTCAAAAAATTCCAGAAGATTAGTCAAGCAAGATTTCCCTTTCATAAATCCATGTTGACTTGGACTAATCCTTTTACTGCTATCCAAATGCTCCATTATTACATCTTTAATAATTGACTCCAGCATCTTTCCCACCATCGAAGTCAGGCTAACTGGTCTGTAATTCCCTGCTTTCTCTCTTGCTCCTTTATTGAAAAGTGGGATAACATTAGCTATCCTCCAAACCACATGAACTGATCCTGAATCTATTGAACATTGGAAAATGATCACCAATGCATCAACTATTTCTAGAGCCACCTCCCTCAGGACCCTGGGATGCAGACCATCAGGCCCAGGGGATTTATCATCCTTCAGTCCCATTAGCCTACCCAATACTATTTCTGCCTAATGAAAATTTCTTTCAGTTCCTCAACCCCCTTAGATCTTCTGTCCTCCAGTACATCTGGGAGATTGTTTGTGTCCTCCTTAGTGAAGACAGATCCGAAGTACCTATTCAACTCTTCTGCCATTTCCTTGTTGCCCATAATTATTTCACCCATGTCTGCCTTCAAGGGACCCACATTTGACTTTGCTACTCTTTTTCCCTTAACATATCTAAAGAAGCTTTTACTGTCCTTTACACAAAAAGCTTCAGCGGGGTGCAGCAGCATCTAAGGAGCGAAGGAGATAGGCGACGTTTCGGGTCGAGACCCTTCTTCAGACTGGTGGATAGGCGACGTTTCGGGTCGAGACCCTTCTTCAGACTCTCTAACTTTTACTGTCCTTCTTTACTTTCCTGTCCAGCTACCCCTCATACTTCATCTTTTCAGTCCGTATTGCCCGTTTTGTTTCCTTTTGTTGTCCTATGAAATTTGTCACAAAATCTAAACAGGAGGGATATATTAATGGACAAACATTGTTGACAGGCATAGAAATGCCTTTTTGCCGATACAAAAGAGTACCTTAATTGGTAACGAAGATGGGTTGATTAGTAGGAAGGAATAGGAATACTTTATTGTCACATGTGACTAGGCATAGTGAAATTCTTTGCTTGCATTCATAATGTATACCAATAACAGCCACCTACGGCACTGACAAAGTTACAAAGCACACCATCTCCCTCTCTTTTGTCACCCATGCCAGGTCCCCATTGTCCTTCCCCCCACCACCCACCCCCCCACAATGATCCTTCACACTCTTGTCGACCACGGGTCGATGCGCGACGCATTGCCGCTGCTGCCGTGAGGCTTCACCGCCACTGAGGCCTCATCATTGCATGGCTTCACCGCCACTTCACCACTGCCGAGGCCTCACTGCTATCGACGCCCCATCTCACGCCTCCGCAGAGATGCCAACCCTAAATTTAGTTCACAGTAACATTCAACCCATTTGTCCGTAACATGCGTACTCACTGCCGGCGGGTCTGCGCCTGCGCACTGGTGCAGATCACGGCACATCTGCGCCTCAACACTGCGGCAACCCTCCCCACTACTACTCCGGATAACAGCATGTTTGGCTGCGCCGGGACAAAATCGAATCCGGGACACTTGGCATCTCTGCCTCCGTGGTGTCGACCAGATCCCGCCATGGGCTCTGACGGCCACCCGGCTGACCCGAGACCATGACGCCACGGTAAAGGCCTCGGGCTGTGTTCCCAGTCCACAGCTGTGGCCCATCGGGAAGCCTTCAGGGCCTGTCCCACTTGGCCGTCATTTATGCGACAGGCCGGTAGTGACTGACGCGCGACTGTCGCGCGTGTCATCATGCATCTGCACAGCCGTCTGGAGTGCTGACCTCCTTTGAATACCCAGTTTATGATATTTACCCAGTTGATGATATTTATGGTGATTTTCTAAAATGTCCCAGTTTCTTGAGTGGTGCCAGCAATTGGAAAAACTGCAGATGTAATGCCCCTATTCAAAAAAAGAGGTGAATGAAAAGTAGCAGGCTGAAGAATAAATTAATATGTGGGAAGGAACTGCAGATGCTGGTTTAAATTGAAGATAGACACAAAAAGCAGGAGTAACTCAGCGGGACCGGCAGCATCTCTGGAGAGAAGGAATGGATGATGTTTCAGTATGAAGAAGGGTCTCGACCCGAAACGTCACCCATTCATTTACAGTGCAGAACGTCACCGTGTCCCACCTGGCCGTCATTTACGTGACAGGCCGGTGGCGTGTGAAGATTTCGTACAGGACAAAATCCTGGCGCGCTGCGGGATACCGCACGCAACTCCACACTCCGCCACTCCACTCCATGTGCCCGCCCCGTGCTACCCACACACTACCCACACGCTACCAGGTCGCGTAAATGGCACGCAAATGACGGCCAAGTGGGACAGGCCCTTTCTAGCTGCACGGCCCGTCGGGATGTTTGCAGATGACACGAAGATTGCTGCGGTCACGGACTGTGAGGAAGGCTGTCAATATGCACAGCAGGATATGTATCACCTGCACTTCACTATACTCATGCACATGACAATGAACATGAAAGGTCCTGCCATTTACTGTGTACACATATTCTCACTCCTCCCTTTAATATGTGGGATTTCTAATCATAGGAAAGGTACCTTCCTCAAAAATTAATGAATCCATTAAAATTATCAATTTTGTTTTTCTGCCACAATCACCTTTTTAAACAACCTTGTAAATGCAATGTAACAATGTTACTTGTAAGGTAGACAAAAATGTTACTTGTAATACTGTTTCTTCTTATTGTAGCCTTGTCTCATCACTGGTATCTTATTCTAGTTGAGAACCAAGTGCGGCTTAGTGCTCAATTTCCAAGCTGAGCAATAAATATTTGTTAAAAATACAAGGAATGCTTTTCAAGTTTATGAAGTAGATTGACCAAACAAACTTGCCCCCTTTGAACCACACCAGATGAAGGGCATTCAAGTTTGCCATTCTTTGTTAAGAAACACCAGGGCAGATTCCCCTCAACTGGTACTGGGTGCATTTTAGAGATGTTTGACATAAAGCAGCTTCAATTTCTAGGATCAAATATAATCCTTGGATCTTGAGTTAGTCTAAATGCTATAGCAAAACCTTCTGATACAACTTTCAATACTGTTCAATTCCTATCTTGGCCAAGTTGCAATTCTTCAATATGTTCCAAGTCAGTGCTAGGGTGTTAATCTAATCACATGTGCATGGTTCAGCAGGGATCACCAGATGGGATGAATTCCTTCCCAAGCCCAGTTGAAATGTGATCAAAATGTAACAGCTGCAGAGATTAGCTATTTGAACAAGATTACAGATCCAAGATGTCAGAAAACCTCCAACACCAATCCCCATCCTGTTCACTGTCTGGACAATGAATAACATATCTGCCTAACCACAAAATGTTAGCTCAAGGATCTTCTCAAATGAATAGTTTATAGCAAGACATGTCATCAGTGGGGTCCCTACCATTACAAAGAAGAGGCCCAAAAAACATGAATCAAGAGGAAAAATTGTCACTCTCATCTAATTTCTTTACAATTATTATTGCTGTCCTTCATAAGCAGATACAAGAATTCACCAACTTCTATGATATCCCATCTTCACAATCAGACAAGCATTGGAATCCTGTATTTTGGGATAATAGTGTCCGAAAAGGTGCAATAGGTGCAATATATTTAATTTGATTTTTGATCCAGAACTCTTCTGAAGTTTAAATTCAGGTAGGGAATTGAGGAATGCTGTTGAACAGAGAGATCTAGGAATAACTGTGCATAGTTCCCTGCAGGTGGAATCGCATGTAGATAGGGTCGTAAAGAAAGCCTTTGGTGCGCTGGCCTTTTTAAATCAGAGCATTGAATATAGGAGTAGGGAAGTAATGTTAAAATTGTACAAGGCATAGGTAAGACCAATTCTGGAGTATGGTGTACAATTTTGGTCGCCTAATTATAGGAAGGATGTCAACAAAATAGAGAGAGTACAGAGGAGATTTACTAGAATGTTGCCTGGGTTCCAGCAACTATGTTACAGAGAAAGGTTGAACAAGTTAGGTCTTTATTCTTTGGAGCGCAGAAGGTTAAGGGGGGACTTGATTGAGGTCTTTAAAATGATGAAAGGGATAGACAGAGTTGACGTGGATAAGCTTTTCCCATTAAGGGTAGGGAAGATTCAAACTTAAAGCATACGGTATTAGGGGTTCAGTATTGATGTGGATAGAGAACTGGCTGGCAAACAGGAAGCAAAGAGTAGGAGTAAACGGGTCCTTTTCACAATGGCAGGCAGTGACTAGTGGGGTACCGCAGGGCTCAGTGCTGGGACCCCAGCTATTTACAATATATATTAATGATCTGGATGAGGGAATTGAAGGCAATATCTCCAAGTTTGCGGATGACACTAAGCTGGGGGGCAGTGTTAGCTGTGAGGAGGATGCTAGGAGACTGCAAGGTGACTTGGATAGGCTGGGTGAGTGGGCAAATGTTTGGCAGATGCAGTATAATGTGGATAAATGTGAGGTTATCCACTTTGTGGCAAAAACAGGAAAGCAGACTATTATTTAAATGGTGGCCGATTAGGAAAAGGGGAGATGCAGCGAGACCTGGGTGTCATGGTACACCAGTCATTGAAAGTAGGCATGCAGGTGCAGCAGGCAGTGAAAAAAGCGAATGGTATGTTAGCTTTCATAGCAAAAGGATTTGAGTACAGGAGCAGGGAGGTTCTACTTCAGTTGTACAGGGTCTTGGTGAGACCACACCTGGAGTATTGCGTACAGTTTTGGTCTCCAAATCTGAGGAAGGACATTATTGCCATAGAGGGAGTGCAGAGAAGGTTCACCAGACTGATTCCTGGGATGACAGGACTGTCTTATGAAGAAAGACTGGATAGACTCGGTTTATACTCTCTGGAATTTAGGAGATTGAGAGGGGATCTTATAGAAACTTACAAAATTCTTAAGGGGTTGGACAGGCTAGATGCAGGAAGATTGTTCCCGATGTTGGGGAAGTCCAGGACAAGGGGTCACAGCTTAAGGATAAGGGGGAAATCCTTTAAGACCGAGATGAGAAAGACTTTTTTCACACAGAGAGTGGTGAGTCTCTGGAACTCTCTGCCACAGAGGGTAGTTGAGGCCAGTTCATTGGCTATATTTAAGAGTGAATTGGATGTGGCCCTTGTGGCTAAGGGGATCAGAGGGTATGGAGAGAAGGCAGGTACGGGATACTGAGTTGGATGATCAGCCATGATCATATTGAATGGCGGTGCAGGCTCGAAGAGCTGAATGGCCTACTCCTGCACCTAATTTCTATGTTTCTATGTTTCTATGTAAGAGGGCATGACATGAGAATTAAGGGACAGAAGTTTAGGGGTAATGTGAGGGGGAACTTCTTTACTCAGAGGGTGGTGGCTGTGTGGAATGAGCTTCCAGCAGAAGTGGTGGCGGCAGGAGCGATTTTAACATTTAAGAGTAAAGTGGATAGGTATATGGACGTGAAGGGAATGGAGGGGTATGGTCTGAGTGCAGGTAGATGGGACTAGGGGAAAACAAATGGTCGGCAAGGACTGGAAGGGCCGAGAGGACCTGTTTCCGTGCTGTAATTGTTATATGGTTATATCCATTTGATCTTATGACATTTGGATATTCCATATGTACATACCAATATTCTGACAAGCTACAAATCAGTCTTTCTGTACTTTTGCAGCCATGGGCCCTGTGTATCCAGGCAACGACAGAAAAAAAGAACCACATAATTTGTGAAAACGATTAAATGCCAGGAAAATGAGGGTTATTATAATGTGACTGAAATAAAATAAAATTCACAATAAGCATGGAAAACAGATATCATCTAAAAGATAACAGAACTCACAGTTGGAAGATTACATAATTTACACTAGGATTTTTAGCAGCAGTTCAACATTTTTTGATTGATCATTTATCTTGATAAACTCCTGTAACTAGCAGAGTGTTGTTACAAAATCTAATGGGCTTTCAATCGTCATGTTTCAGCCATTTAAAGAATGGGTCTCTCTGTCTCACAATGATTGAAGTCACAAACTTGTTTTAATTTTCCAAAACAATATTACCATAACAGTACATGATTAACATTTAATTTTGCACCTTCCTTGTACTATATCTGAATAATCTGAATAAAGAAAAATGGTATTTGACAGGAAAAGATACAGTGTAGCAATCTGCTCTTTTATTTCAGATCTCATCCATGCCACATGTGTCAATGTTGACTACTCAGTTATTCTGTGATTTTTATTTCCTTTCTTTTGCTGTTGCCTATAGATGGACGTCAAACATCCTTTGCACCACCTCGCCCAGGACTCACAGCAACTGGGGCCTCAATGCCTGTCATCTTGTCGCCCCTTCTCCCGTCACGCAGCGACCCTCTGTGGCTCCGGTTTCAACACACTAGGAGCATGGAGAACCAGCTGGGAACAGACTTCGCGACCTCCTCAATTCACTGTTGCACCGAACGCCACAGCTCCATCCAGCTCGGACCTGCCTCGAAAAGAGTGGGTTGCCCTGACCTGGCTCCGTACAGGGGTCGGCCGGTACAACGCCAACATGCATCGCTGGGTGCTGCGTTCATCAGCAGCCTGCATGTGTGGAGCAGACCAGCAAACAGTGCAGCACCTGCTGTCCTCTGCCCCCCTGGTGAAGGAGTGGATCTCACGGCCCCCGACAACAGCACATTGAACTGGCTGTCTCAAACACAAGAAGAAGAAGAAGAAGAACCACAGAGGGAGTTAGATGTGGCCCTTGTGGCTAAAGGGATCTGGGGGGGGGGGGGGGGGGGGGGGGGGGGGGGGGGGGGGGGAGGGAGGGAGGGAGAGGGAGGAGGGAGAGGGAGGAGGAGGAGGGAGGAGGGGGAGGGAGGAGGAGGAGGGAGGAGGAGGGAGGAGGAGGAGGGAGAGGAGGAGGAGGAGGAGGAGGAGGAGGAGGAGGAGGAGGAGGAGGAGGAGGAGGAGGAGGAGGAGGGGAGAGGGAGGAGGAGGAGGGAGGGGAGGGGGAGGGGGAGGGAGGGAGAGGGAGGGGGAGGGGGAGGGGGGAGGAGGAGGAGGAGGAGGAGGAGGGGGGGGAGGGGGAGGAGGAGGAGGAGGAGGAGGATGATGATGTTGTTATTGTTGCCTGATTCGCTGCTGAGGTTAGGCTCCCTCAGCCAAGGTTAGGCACAACTAAATGTTTGCATTCAGTACTGGACAGCACAGTTTGGGAAGGATGACAAAGATTTGGAGCACATGCAGAAAAGATTTACCTAAATAATATCTGAGTTGAGGGATGTCAGTCATGTGGAAAGATTAGAGAAGCTGGAATTGTTTCTTTACAGCATCAGTTCCTGACCCACTGATTTATTCCAGCAGTTTGTGTCTATCTTTGGTGTAAACCAGCTTCTGCAGTTTTTGGTTTCCACATACTATCTGAAATGGGTGGGTTATATTATGGATACAAAATTGACTTAAAGGTAAGAAACAGCGGGTGGTGGTAGAGGGCCGTTTTCCAGATCGGAGGCCTGTAACAAGTTTTGTACCACAGGGATCGGTCCAATTTTGTTTTGTTTAGAGATACAGTGCAGAAACAGGCCCTTCGGCCCACTGAGTCCATGCAGCAAACGCTATCCTACATACACTAGGGACAATTTACAATTATACCAAGCCAATTACCCTAAAAACCTGTATGTCTTTGGAGTATGGGAGGAAACCGGAGATCCCGGAGAAAACACACACAAGTGGGAAGAACAAGCAAACGATGTACAGCCAAGCACCTGTCAAGAGTCAAGAGAGTTTTATTGTCATGTGTCCCAGATAGGACAATGAAATTCTTGCTTGCTGCAGCACAACAGAATATTGTAGGCATAAATACAGAACAGATTAGTGTGTCTATATACCATAGACCATTTATATACACATAAATCGATGCCAGGTCTCTGGTGCTGTAAGGCAGCAACTCTACCACTGCGCCACCGTGCCACCCTGTGTCTACTGTTGTTCAGTATTTATAATGATTTTGCTGTGACAGTGGGTGGCCTGGTTGCCTGGTTAGTAAGTTTGTAGATTAGACTAAAATTGGTGGTAAATAGGTTATCTTGATTACAATGGGATCCAGATCAATGGGCTGAGGAATGGCAGAAGGAGTGTAATTTAGATTTTTTAAAGTGGTGTTGTACTTTGTACACCAATGGTACCCTAATGGTAGAGTCCTGGGGATTATTGCAGAATAGAGTCACCAACAAGTGCAAGTACATAATTCCATAAAAGTGACTAGCCAGTGGACAGGGTGTAGAATAAGGCATTTAGCATGTTTGCCTTCATTGATCAGGGTATTACAATGCATCGGGATGTGATCTGAGCCTTTTTTTTATGCTGGATGAAGGAGGCTGAGGGATGACCTTGCTGATTGTGTGAGAGAGGAAGCAGATAGTTAAATTAATTAGCATATTCTGGAGGTTCAACAAATCACATCTTCTGAACGTATTTGCTGATCTAATACATGTTAATAAAGCAGCAGTCTTTACTGGAGGCATGTTGTTGGAAAGAAAGGGGCTGTTTGGTTATATGTGTTATAAAGAGACTGCTTCATTAGTGGTTGGAAGCAAAAACTTTGCAGATAGATCTTTGATCTCTCACGATCCCTCTCACATTAAATATATGCCCTCTAGTTCGTGTTTCCCCTACCTTGGGAATAAAGGTTCTGCACATTCACTTTCCCCCTCACAATTTTATACAACTCTATAAGATCACTTCTCAGCATCCTGCACTCGAAGGAATAAAGTTCTAGCCAGCCCAACCACTCACTGTAGCTCAGGCCCCCAATTCTGGCAACATCCCTGATAGCAGGATAAGCATCCTGCTGTAAGCATCTTTTCTACAGCAGGATGACCAAAACTGAACATCCTCAGCAACATCTTGTACAACTATAAAATAATGTCACAATTTATGTACCCAATTCCCTGATTGATGAAAGCTTTCTTCATCGTCCTATCTACCGGTGATACCACTTGCAACATTTTTGACTAATTACACTACTTTTGGCTACAGCTCTCATAGCATGTTAGCAGGGATTGCTGTGTTTGACATGGTAACAAATGTTGTGCAGCAATTTAACTAACTTCAGATTCAATTACATCACAGTTTTTCATACACGATCTTGCAACGAAAACAAAAAAGATTATTCCCACAATGCTTCCCTCTGCCATCAAGATTCTATGATCTTACTATTATGGAGTGATAATAACCATTCGTAGGTTGTTTTTGTGCAATCCTGCAAATTTAATCAAACACCTCTGGGCACAAGCTACCCTTGCTTCCTTCACAATACAGTATGTGTATACAGTAGAGCATAATTGTGCTATATTGCAGAGCAACCTGGACTAAGCTGTTCTGGGAGCCGTCCGGGTTGCTCTGCAATATAGCACAATTATTGCCATCATTTCACAGACCATGGCTCTTGTAGAGCAATGATGTACTGAGGTGCCGGTCAGGTAATTCAATTACTCACCTTTTAACTTTTGGGTCAACCCTCATTATTCCACACTGTACTGACCACTTCATCAACCTCAATCTGTTTTACCCTCACTCCCCAACTTGGGGGCCCAATCTCTTGCTGCTCACCATTCACACTTCCAGGAATGTCAACCATCACTCACTGGCTCCACTGATTGCCTGTCCCCTGCACAACAATCTCTCTTAGCTCCATTTTTTTACCCTCCCTGCCTCCTTATAACTGGCTCAGATATCAGTTGTGAATTAAGTTATTTGAAATGTTTCAATGTTTTGTTGAGGCTCTTGCAAATCTGCTTATGGTGTGAGAGTTGTTTGCATTGCTCTGCTTTCTGTTGCAACAAACATGAACTTGAATACCTAGAAATCGTGTCTTTCCCAATTGGGCCCATGACTACCATCCATCTCTGTCCTCCGAAACCAGCCAGGGAACACAGTATCAGCAATATATTTTCAAAAGTCATTGTGGACCTTCTGTAGCAGCTGGGCTCTGGAATTCCTCAACCATTGTGTTCAACACTGAAATCAGGGTATGTCGTTCACTTTGTTGTGCAGGGTCTTGGTGAGGCCATACCTGGAGTATTGCGTACAGTTTTGGTCTCCTAATCTGAGGAAAGACATTCTTGCCATAGAGGGAGTACAGAGAAGGTTCCTGGGATGGCAGGACTTCCATATGAAGAAAGACTGGATAGATTTGGCTTGTACTCACTGGAATTTAGAAGATTGAGGGGTGATCTCATAGAGACTTACAAAATTCTTAAGGGGTTGGACAGGCTAGATGCAGGAAGATTGTTCCCGATGTTGGGGAAGTCCAGGACAAGGGGTCACAGTTTAAGGATAAGGGGGAAGTAATTTAAGACCGAGATGAGAAAATCGTTTTTCACACAGAGAGTGGTGAATCTGTGGAATTCTCTGCCACAGAAGGTAGTTGAGGCCAGTTCGTTGGCCATATTTAAGAGGGAGTTGGATGTGGCCCTTGTGGCTGAAGGGATCAGGGGGTATGGAGAGAAGGCAGGTACAGGATACTGAGTTGGATGATCAGCCATGATCATATTGAATGGCGGTGCAGGATCGAAGGGCCGAATGGCCTACTCCTGCACCTAATTTCTATGTTTCTATGTTTCTACGATAACCAGAAAAATTGTTTAGAAATGCAGGAATTTGGAAGGATTCATATAATGCGTGTTAATCAGATGTTTGGTGCAGGATTGTATAGAACATCTTGCAGCTTCAGTGTCACTGAGAAGCAGTTCAAGGAAGTGGAGCAGCAACAAAATGGCAGGAGTTTATAATTACCTTTGAAGAAGCTCAAAATGCATGTGGAGGAGTCAGAATAGTAATAAAAACAGAAAAAGCATTATGTGCTAGGAAAGATAAACAGTAACCAAGTAAAAGATAGTAAATATTACAAAGGGTATTAAAGTTTCCTGCAGTCACAGGAGAAAATAACATTTTATGTGTATGCAGGGCTGCCAACTCTCACGCTTTGAGCGTGAGGATCACGCATTTGAAGAAACTCTCACGCCCTCACGTTGATCAGAAATTTCTCACGCTCTGTGGTGAGAAATTCTGTGATCAACGAAAATGTCAAAACTCAGATAAACGGCATGGTCCGCGGGTGTTGGAGAGCCGGGGCTGAGGGAGGGATGGAAGCAGATGTAGCGGCGGGAACAGATGCGATGGAAAGCCGGGGCTGGCGAGTGTTTACGGGGCTGCCGAGTGTTTGTGGGGCTGCCAAATGTTTACCATTCAGATAATAGTCTACTTTCCTGTTTTGCCACCAAAGTGGATAACCTCACATTTATCCACAATATACTGCATCTGCCATGCATTTGCCCACTCACCCAACCTATCCAAGTCACCTTGCCCCAGCCTCCTAGCATCCTCACAGCTAACAGCTAACACTGCCCCCCAGCTTCGTGCCATCCGCAAACTTGGAGATGTTGCATTCAATTCCCTCATCCAGATCATTAATATGGGACAGAGGGGGAGAGAGATAAGGGGGGAGAGAGAGAGGGGGGGAGAGAGAGGGGGAGAGAGAGAGGGGAGAAGAGAGAGGGGAGAAGAGAGAGAGAGAGGGGAGAGAGAGGGGGGAGAGAGAGAGGGGGAGAGAAAGAGGGGGGAGAGAGGGAGATAGAGAGGCAGGGCCGGCAACTCCCATGCACTGAGCGTGAGAATCACGTATTTCGCCAAATTCTCACGCTGATCACAAATTTCTCTCACTCTGTCGTGAGAAAATTCTCACGCTCTGTGATCAACGAAAATTTCAAAACTCATATCAACTGCATGGGCCATGGGAGTTGGAAGCAGAAGCAGTGACGGGGACAGATGCAGACGGGGAGCGGGGCTAGCGAGTGTTTGCCGGGCTGGCGAGTCGCTCACGGCAAGGCTTCGGAAGCGTTGCACAGAGTCTCTGTGCCAAATTCGCCCAGGTGACCGGCATGGATCAGGCTGCGGCTCGGTGCATCCTGGAGGACGATCAGTGGCTGCTGGAAGTAAGTACCAGGCACTGGGTAGAAACGGTGGAAGATAGTGGACTTCAAATGGGGGTGGTTGGAGAAAGCATCCTGCTTGCCTGCTAGATTTTCACTTACTGTAAATGCAGGAAAAATGTTCCCAATGTTGGGGGACTTCAGAACCAGGGGTCACAGTTTAAGAATAAAGGGGGGGGCAGTTAGGACTGAGATGAGGACAAACTTTCTTCACACAGAGTTGTGAATCTGTGGAATTCTCTGCCACAGAAGGCAGTGCAGGCCAATTCACCGGATGTTTTCATGAGAGAGTTACATTTAGCTCACGAAATAAAGGGATATGGGGAAAAAACAGGAAAGAGGTACTAATTCTAGATGAATAGCCATGATCATATTGAATAGCAGTGCTGGCTCGAAGGGCCGATGGCCTATTCCTGCACCTATTTTCTACGTTTCTAAGCTTGAGTAACATAGAAACATAGAAACATAGAAATTAGGTGCAGGAGTAGGCCATTCAGCCCTTCGAGCCTGCACCGCCATTCAATATGATCATGGCTGATCATCCAACTCAGTATCCCGTACCTGCCTTCTCTCCATACCCTCTGATCCCCTTAGCCACAAGGGCCACATCCAACTCACTCTTAAATATAGCCAATGAACTGGCCTCAACTACCCTCTGTGGCAGAGAGTTCCAGAGACTCACCACTCTCTGTGTGAAGAAAGTCTTTCTCATCTCGGTCTTAAAGGATTTCCCCCTTATCCTTAAGCTGTGACCCCTTGTCCTGGACTTCCCCAACATCGGGAACAATCTTCCTGCATCTAGCCTGTCCAACCCCTTAAGAATTTTGTAAGTTTCTATAAGATCCCCTCTTAATCTCCTAAATTCCAGAGAGTATAAACCGAGTCTATCCAGTCTTTCTTCATAAGACAGTCCTGACATCCCAGGAATCAGTCTGGTGAACCTTCTCTGCACTCCCTCTATGGCAATAATGTCCTTCCTCAGATTTGGAGACCAAAACTGCACGCAATACTCCAGGTGTGGTCTCACCAAGACCCTGTACAACTGAAGTAGAACCTCCCTGCTCCTGTACTCAAATCCTTTTGCTATGAAAGCTAACATACCATTCGCTTTTTTCACTGCCTGCTGCACCTGCATGCCTACTTTCAATGACTGGTGTACCATGACACCCAGGTCTCGCTGCATCTCCCCTTTTCCTAATCGGCCACCATTTAAATAATAGTCTGCTTTCCTGTTTTTGCCACCAAAGTGGATAACCTCACATTTATCCACATTATACTGCATCTGCCAAACATTTGCCCACTCACCCAGCCTATCCAAGTCACCTTGCAGTCTCCTAGCATCCTCCTCACAGCGAACACTGCCCCCCAGCTTAGTGTCATCCGCAAACTTGGAGATATTGCCTTCAATTCCCTCATCCAGATCATTAATATATATTGTAAATAGCTGGGGTCCCAGCACTGAGCCCTGCGGTACCCCACTAGTTACTGCCTGCCATTGTGAAAAGGACCCGTTTACTCCTACTCTTTGCTTCCTGTTTGCCAGCCAGTTCTCTATCCACATCAATACTGAACCCCTAATACCGTATGCTTTAAGTTTGTATACTAATCTCTTATGTGGGACCTTGTCGAAAGCCTTCTGGAAGTCCAGATATACCACATCCACTGGTTCTCCCTTATCCACGCTACTAGTTACATCCTCGAAAAATTCCACAAGATTCGTCAGACATGATTTACCTTTTTGTAAATCCATGCTGACTTTGTCCAATGATTTCACCACTTTCCAAATGTGCTGCTATCCCATCTTTAATAACTGACTCTAGCAGTTTTCCCCACTACCGATGTTAGACTAACTGGTCTGTAATTCCCCGTTTTCTCTCTCCCTCCCTTCTTAAAAAGAGGGGTTACATTTGCTACCCGCCAATCCTCAGGAACTACTCCAGAATCTAAAGAGTTTTTTGAAAGATTATCACTAATGCATCCACTATTTCCTGAGCTACTTCCTTAAGTACTCTGGGATGCAGCCTATCTGGCCCTGGGGATTTATCGGCCTTTTAATCTATTCAATTTACCCAACACCACTTCCCGACTGACCTGGATTTCACTCAATTCCTCCTTTGACCCACAGTCCCCCTGCTATTTCCGGCAGATTATTTATATCTTCCTTAGTGAAGACGGAACCAAAGTAGTTATTCAATTGGTCCGCCATATCCTTGTTCCCCATGATCAACTCACCTGTTTCTGACTGCAAGGGACCTACATTTGTTTTTAACTAACCTCTTTCTCTTCACATATCTATAAAAACTTTTGCAGTCAGTTTTTATGTTCCCTGCCAGTTTTCTTTCATAATCTATTTTTTTCCTTTCCTAATTAAGCCCTTTGTCCTCCTCTGCTGGTCTCTGAATTTCTCCCAGTCCTCTGGTATGCTGCTTTTTCTGGCTACTTTGTACGCATCATCCTTTGCTTTGATACTATCCCTGATTTCCCTTGTTATCCACGGATGCACTACCTTCCCCGATTTATTCTTTTGCCAAACTGGGATGAACAATTTTTGTAGTTCATCCATGCAGTCTTTAAATGTCTTCCATTGTATATCCACCGTCAACCCTTTTAGAATTAATTGCCAGTCAATCTTGGCCAATTCACGTCTCATACCCTCAAAGTTACCTTTCTTTAAGTTCAGAACCATTGTTTCTGAATTAACAATGTCACTCTCCATCCTAATGGAGAACTCAACCATATTATGGTCACTCTTGCCCAAGGGGGCACGTACAACAAGACGGCTAATTACCCCTTCCTCATTACTCAAAACCCAGTCTAAAATAGCCTGCTCTCTCGTTGGTTCCTCTACATGTTGATTTAGATAACTATCCCGCATACATTCCAAAAAATCCTCTTCCTCAGCACCCCTGCCAATTTGATTAACCCAATCTATATGTAGATTGAAGTCACCCATTATAACTGTTTTGCCTTTGTCGCACGCATTTCTAATTTCCTGTTTGATACCATCCCCAACTTCTCTGCTACTGTTAGGTGGCCTGTACACAACACCCACCAGCGTTTTCTGCCCCTTAGTGTTTTGTAGCTCTACCCATACCGATTCCACATCCTCCAAGCTAATGTCCTTTCCTTTCCATTGCTTTAATCTCCTCTCTAACCAGCAACGCTACTCCACCCTCCTTTTCCTTTCTCTCTATCCCTCCTGAATATTGAATATCCCTGGATGTTCAGCTCCCAGCCTACGTCACCCTGGAGCCATGTCTCCGTGATCCCAACTATATCATAATCATTAATATCTATCTGCACGTTCAACTCGTCCACCTTATTACGAATACTCCTTGCATTGAGACACAAAGCCTTCAGGCTTGTCTTTACAACGCATTTACCCCTTATACAATTTTGCTGAAAAGTGGCCCTTTTTGATTTTAGCCCTGGTTTTGTCTGCCTGCCACTTTTACCTTTCACCTTGCTACCTAATGCTTCTACCCTCATTTTACACCCTCCTGCCTCTCTGCTCGTGTACCCATCCCCCTGCCACATTAGTTTAAATCCTCCCCGACAGCACTAGCAAACACTCCCCCAAGAACATTGGTTCCATTCCATTCCAGGTGCAAACCGTCCTGTTTGTACCGGTCCCACCTCCCCCAGAACTGGTCCCAGTGCCCTAAAAATTTGAATCCCTCCCCCTTGCACCACTTTTCAAGCCACGTATTCATTTGCATTATCCTCCTATTTCTACTCTGACTGGCCCGTGGTACTGGTAGTAATCCGGAGATTACTACCTTTGAGGTCCTACTTTTAAGTTTATCTCCTAGCTCCCTAAATTCACCTTGTAGGACCTCATCCCTTTTTTTACCTATATCGTTGGTGCCAACATGCACCACGACAAACTGGCTATTCACCCTCCCCCTCCAGAATGTTCTGCAGCCGTTCAGTGACATTCCTGACCTTTGCACCAGGGAGGCAACATACCATCCTGGAGTCTCGTTTGCGGCCGCAGAAATGCCTATCTATTCCCCTGACAATTGAATCCCCTATTACTATTGCCCTTCCCCTCTTTTTTCCCCCCTCATGTGCTGCAGAGCCACCCATGGTGCCATGAACCTGGCTGCTGCTGCATTCCCCTGATGAGCCATCTCCTCAACAGTATCCAAAATGGTATACCTGTTTAGGAGGGAGATGACCGCAGGGGACTCCTGCACTACCTGCCTACTGCTTTGCTGGCTATTGGCCACCCGTTCCCTTCTTGTCCTCCTACCTTTTGCCTGCGGTGTGACCAACTCACTGTACGTGCTATCCACGACTTTCTCCGCATCGTGGATGCTCCAGTATGAATCCAGCCGCAGTTCCAATCGTTCAATGCGGTCTGCCAGGAGCTGCAGCTGGACACACTTCCTGCAAACGTAGTCACCAGGGACACCGACCATCTCCCTGATCTCCCACATGTTGCAGGCTGAACAAACCATGGGGCCAATCTCTACTGCCATACCTTACTCCAAATTACTAAAAAAAACACAAAAACTTATCCTTTAAACTTTACTACTAAATACTGAATCCCTAACTCCCAGAATCCCTCACTCCCAGAAGGCAGAAATGTAAAATAGTAAACCCGGGGTTGCACCCAATCAGCTGCTTCCTCGGGTCCTCTTGTTCCAAACACCCACCTTTTGTGTGGATAAAGTTACCCCTTAAAAATGTTACCTCTTAAAAATACCTCATATAAAAACATTGAAATCATACTGCTACAATGCACTAAAACATGATTTTAATACATCAAATTAAAAAAAGTTCCTACCCTGGGAGAGGGGACACCCTGCTTCCACACCCTCTCCCCACTCGGTTGCTCCACTCCCTCACCGGGTACCCCAAGGCCAGTGAATCAGTGATCGCTCAGCCTCCCCACTTTCAAAAACGCTCCACGGCCCCTGGTTCAGATGGAGAACCCTGCCAGATGTGAGCAGGGAACTGAGGCCAGTTGTCCATGATGTTTGGATCCCAATGCTTCATGTTTCGGAGTTGGCTAATGTGATTGATTTGTATTAGCCTGATGACTTCAGGACAATTTGTTACGTAAAATGAAAGAAATGGTATCAGAATACTTATACAACTGAGTATAAGCTGTTCCCCCCCCCCCACACACCCCCGGTCGCTACGCTCCCTCGATCTTGGTCTCGCAATTCACTCCCAACTCTCACCCAATGTTAGCAGCCCTGGTGTATGCCTGGTTAATGTTAAAGTGAGCTAAGCCCATTATTTCATCCCCTGGAGATATCGAAGTGTGTGAAGCTGAGCGAGACCCGCAACAGAAAAGCAGTTTCTGTTTTATGCTAAAATAAACATGCTTTAGATTTTCGATAGAATTGTCTAAAATTGGATCATGTAGCAGTATCCTTGCATGCCCCAATTTCTCGACAGGTGAGAGGGGAGCAGCTCTCAAACATTGTGCTAAAAAAGTTACAAGTACAAACTAATAAGGACATTCCCCGTTTCATTGAAGGAAAGTCAGTGTTTGGTTTTGCTACAAGGCTTTTGGGACATGTAACTTGATAAAAAATGGATTTGCATATGCTTTCACTATCTGATACAACTATTAAAATTATTTTTATATTTGATGGTGATCAATAATCATTTTGATCACATCATTCTACAAAAAAAATCAAGTAAATACAAACCATTAACATTGACGCATTGTTGTTGAATATTAACATCCCAACATTTTCTGCAAAAATCATCATGGCAACTTCATTAGATTCTGATGAAATTATTTTTCATTACTCTCTATCCAAAGAAAAAGGCAGCATCTATTCAAAAGGTTGTTTATAATCCAAGTCATGTAAAATGAACACAGGAGCACAGAGGCGGTGTAAAGGCGGCACTGTGTGAACAAAAATAATAGATATAAATAACAAATTATGTTAATACGTTGTACTGAGCATGAAGAGTGATATTAAAACAGATTTGCGGTATTGACAAATGTTTTATTTAAGAGAAGTAAACAATTATTGGAACTACAATGTCCAAGAATTTGTGAAGTATGTCTTACTGACAATAACTTGAATAAAGTGCATTAACCATATAACCATATAACAATTACAGCACGGAAACAGGCCCTCTCAGCCCTTCCAGTCCGTGCCGACCATTTGTTTTCCCCTAGTCCCATCTACCTGCACTCAGACCATACCCCTCCATTCCCTTCACGTCCATATACCTATCCACTTTACTCTTAAATGTTAAAATCGATCCTGCCTCCACCCCTTCTGCTGGAAGCTCATTCCACACAGCCACCACCCTCTGAGTAAAGAAGTTCCCCTCACGTTACCCCGAAACTTCTGTCCCTTAATGCATTAATACTTACTAATCCACCTCCACAACAGCCTGCACAGAAGTGCTACACTTCTTAAATAATCTGCAAGCTCTGTACATACAACAACCATAGTCGGGATCAAACCCAGGTCTCTGGCGCTGCAAGTGCTGTAACACTACCGTTGTGCCACCTTGCCTTCAGTTCCTTCAGTCGTTTGTTCTTTGCTTAAGATTCCACTGTGAATAGTTTATTGTGTCTCCGAATGCATTGTATAGCACGATATATAGTAAATTGATAACATCCACGACCCACGACTCCTTCATGGGTTCTTGAGTGTAAACATTTTAGATTTTTGATAATTTGTGCTCCATTTTAAAATGCAGTTGTCTGGAATATATCATTATTAACTGCATCTTAACCAACCAACATACTCTAGAACACCAAACCGATTCCTAGATTTGAACTTTTTTACTCCACAAAGGCATTCAGCCCATCAGTTATGTATTTCAATAATAGCTACCAAGTAAATGCTATCTCTATGTGCTGTAAAACCCATTCTCAAAAGTGAAGCAAAATACAGAAATTTTGTTGTCATGGAGTCTTCACTTATGATGCTACATAAAATTCAGTCTTTGTAAAATAGTTAGTTTCAGTCTCAGTTATGCAGTCTTGGTTTTTTTTTTCTTCCTTATAAAAGGAGCAGGAAGCAAGTCAAACCAAAGTGAATAAGGTTTATAATCTGTAGTTAGTTAAAATTAAATTGCAATTAAAATTAAACATATTTTATAGCTGACTGCTTACAATCATTTTTTGTTGAAAGCATATTAAAAATATTTTAATTCCAGCTCAGTATAGATTTTAGATAGAAGCAAGCCTTACCTTCGGGGTGGGAGATTGCAACCTTTAAGTGGTCCACCCTGTTTCGACGAATGCAATCAACCCGGTGTGCACAAACAGAAGATCAAACAGAACAAGTTGTCTTACAACTTTAGGCTGTGCATGCCATACGTAAAAAAAAGAAGCCTTACCTGCAACATAATCCACTGAATACAAAGACAAGCCTCAAAGCCTGCCAGGTATAAATGACACCCCATATAGAAAATGTCATGCTGCAGGGGTCAATTCAGTGCTGAACTAGCTTGATATTTTTTCCAACAGTCTGAAGAAAGATACCTGATATGTTGACAATTACTATTAGTGCAAAATGTAATTAGAGACAAAGGAATGATTAATTCAATTTTAAAAGACCTTTCATTATTGTTTGATTCACTAGCACTTCACTTCTATGAATGCATGTCTTGATGAAGCTCACTAAACAGCCTACATTTGGGGGCCAACATTAAACACTCAACAACTTCAGGGAAGCAACTCTTCTAGCCTCTATCAGAACTGCCAATTTCAAGCTCTCCTGTAATTTCCCATTTATATTTCCTTCTGTTTGATCTGCTACAATGGTAAAGGGAATAAACAATTGTGGTGGACTTTGGGTACCAACCAATTGATGTTTGGAGATGTTTTAAATATTGTTGGAGATTTAATGCAAGTGGACATTCTATCATGTTCCTGTCTTGTGCCCGTTTTCATGGTGGAACTATTTTTGGTGTGTGTCAGGAGATGTGTCAGTCGTTGTAGAATTGCAACTTGTTGTCCTGCTATTTGTAGTAAATTATCTGTGACTGATTTAGGTGAGTTTCTATTAATGGCAATGCCAGAATGTTGATGATAGGGGACTCAACAATGGTGGTAACTAAGCCGCACTTGTGAACAGGCACCAAAGTGGCCCATACCAGAGTACACTCTGTGCTTCATCTCCAGGTATTTCCATCCCTCCAAGTATTGTTCAAGATCAATTTAATGTATAAATGTATAAAAAAGGTTAAGAAATTTCCATTAATGTATATAAAGGTTAAGAATTTATCTTTTAAGAGCCAGAAACACCATTCGTGTATATAGAAAACTCTCCACAAATTTGGGAGAATTTAATAAACAAATCAGGTTTGGAGACCAAGAGTGAAGAAAAGCAGTTTGCACTCAAATGTAATAAAGCCTGACTAAATGTCTCCATTAAAACTTCTAGTTCTGAAGAATTTGTAAAAGAACTTCATTAGTGAATAACTGCTTGTGTTCAAACACATTCTTTTTACTTGCAAGCATTCCAGCAGGTTGAGTGCATAGGTCAATTTTCATGTACTGCCAGTAGACGGTGCAGGCAAACTAAAAAGAACTAAGATAAAAAGTGATTCAAAAATAACATGAATATATTGCTCTAAAAGTTTTTTTTTAAAAGGTATCAAGAAAACATGGGCAGTGAGAGCAGGAAATGACAGAAATAGTGTACAAATGGAAACTAGAGGAAAGGTATGGATTAGTTGTGAATGAGCAGAATTAGTGACTGCGATAACTTCAGCCAACCCAAACCTGAGCTAGAAAGAAAAGTAGTATATTCAACAAACAAACTGCTGGAGAACGCAATGGGCTAAGCAGGATCTGTGAGGGAATCCTGCATTGGGACTGATTGTGGAGAGGCACCAATATAGCCAGTATAAGGAGAGGGAGATGGGTGAGACAGAGCCAATAGGTGATTACTGCACTGGGGGGAAGGATGATGGCTAATGGAACTTGGTAGGGGAAGGGGAAGGAAGGAGTTGGGAGATAGAGGCAGATAGGAGGAAGCAAACAAAAAAGGACAGATGAAACTCGGAAGGGAGGTGGTAAGCGGAAAGTTGAGAGATGTAGGAGTTGTGTTATGCTTGAAGATAAAGGTTACCTGTGCTTGAATATGATAAGAATTTAATTCTGAGAAGAAATCTGATAAGACAGAGGGAGGGTGATCCTATAGAGTGTATAACATCATAAGGGGAAGTTAGCTCAATGCAAATAAATCTTCAAGAACTGGAGGGCATAGTTTTAAGAGGAGAGGGAAATATTTTATAGATCTACAGGGCAACCTTTTTGCACAGAGGGTGATTTTTAATATAGAATGAGGTGCCACGGGAGGTCGTGAGACAGGTACAATAACATTTAAAAGACATTTGGACAGTTTTAGATGGATTGGAAAGTTTAGAGGATTTGGGCCAAACATGGGCAAATAGGATCAGCGTAAGGGCATCCTGGTCGTCATAAACGAGCTGGCCCTGTTGCTAGTGCTGTATGACTATATGACTCAGGTGATAATGATGCAATTAGACACAAATGATGTAGTAAATCAGCAGGGCTGGAGTAACTGAACGGGACAGGCAGCATCTCTGGATAGAAAGAATGGGTGATGTTTTGGGTCGAGTCCCCTTCTTCAGACTGAGAATCAGGGAAAGGGAGACACATGAGGATTCCAACTTCTAGAATTCTTCCCCAACTCTGCCCTCCATCTGGTCTGGTTCCATCCATCCTTCATGTCTTCCTCGTGGTTCCCATTATCATCATAATTAAATATCCAATTCCAACACTTTGTAGCCTTTATGTTCCTGCTTATCACCACCAGGAGCTCACTCCACCTATATATACCTTTCCCTCTCTCCTACCCTATTCTATCTGCCTTTTTTTGCTGCCTCACCAGCTCTGTCTTCCAACTCCAGCCCCTTCTCCTGCCTGGTTCCATCTGCCATCATCCTCACACCTCCTTTGTCCACCCATCACCTACTTTCCTCTTTATTCGGTCTATCTTCCCTCCTGATGCAGAGCTTCACAACCAACCCAAAATATTGACAATTCTTTCCACCCATGGATGCTGCATGACCCACTGAGTACCTCCAGCAGTTTATCTTTTGCTCCCAGATTCCAAGATCTGTTTGACTCTTGTGTCTTGATGATTCATGCTATCTCTATATGAGGCAAGCGATTTGAATGCATAAATTGTGGAGAGTGTTGAAGCAGAGAACAGAGCTAAATGTCATTGGGAAGCATCATGGTCCACCAATAGCATGGTCTTGGAGATCTCAGAGCTTCAGTATTGCTTTCATAGATCTTCAGAAGATATTTTGACAGATGTTGTTTTTTCAGACTGTAAAGATTAAAGACAGCGACATTTACCAGAAGTAAACCGCTAGAACTATTTTTTTTAAATATACATTCTTAATTGACTTGCGTATAAGTGCACAAAATTAAATGTCAATATTTGCTGATGGCATCAAATTCGCTGGAGTGGTATCAGTGAAGATAATACCAATAGCACATAGAGGAACTAATATGAACTTTAAAGCGTTAATGGACTATGGAAAATGGGCAAGAATCCCAGAGGATTCTTGTGCTGAAAGTGCAATGCTGTAAGTAAAATGTCATTTCAGGTCTGGCCATGGGTCTTTATTGAATTGTTTAGTTGCAAAGTGCTCGCCACTAAGGAAAAATCAGAGCTGCCTAGACTAGGGAAAAGATGATATGGTGTTGGAAATTGCTGAAATCCATGAAGAAAAAGGAATACATTGTGGCAATTTGTTGTAGGAACGTTGTTTTTAAGTTTAATTACATTGAATTCAGGAAGAGACAGAAGCCTGTAGATTTAACTTGTTTGGGCACACAAGGTTATGATCAGTGCCTGTAACTGCTATAGTCCCTTCTGGTGGTGGTAATTGTGCCAACCCGGATTTGACAGGTAGGTTTTCCAGATTTTAGGCAAAGATGGTAACAGATTTTCCATTTTAAGATGATTTGTGACTTTTAAAAGAAATGGTTCCTTCCAACTAAGTAAGTGTATGAATCGATCGAGCAATCCAATTTCTTGACTGAAATGACTGAAAAGTCAATTATATATATTGCCATGCTCCATAATTTTCTGTACACTCTAATACTATCTCTCTATG